>CM029359.1:21299111-21322440 GCA_017140985.1 Hormaphis cornu
ACTGAGAGAGCGCTTTTGGGCGGCGACCAAAATTCGTCCGATCTCGCGCATTCCCACCACCTACTCTTCCCGAACGCTGGCCGCCGTCAACTCTGGCCGCCGCCACCGTTGGCGCTACCGTCGCGGATCGACGGTCGACGCATAGCGAGTAGGTAGTAGAGTGGGAGAAATTTGGGTATGAAACCGCGGAACCAATTCATTTGGATGCGCGAAGGAGTAGCGCTCTCTCAGTGGCCGTAGTATAGTTTGATACGGCGTCGTGACATCAAACTCGCGAATATCGTCCGACAGACACGCGCGAGTGACAACGACCACGGGAAAAAATTAATTAATTTTCACTACATTGTCATTAGGATTTTGTACGTTTCAATCATCGAAAAATAATACGTTTTTCAGATGGTGTCGAAATATCGTCCAATCGCTCCTCACGGTTTTCGACGTACGTACACTCCGCCGAACGGTAAAAAAACCTAGTATCGCTGTGTACGACAAAAAAAACTGGCGTACGATACATACTGCTCGCTAAGGTGTACACAGACTAAAAGTAAATATTCTCAAATTTCTCAACACTGACGTTTCGATGTTATCGCGAGATTTTAAAACCGTCAGACTCGTATGACGCACCGTCAAAAATTTATTTCCAATAAACCGTGAATCGGTTTTACTTTCTTCCATTTAGAACGTGTACACGCATTTTTACTGTCGAGACACGAGTTAATTGAAGAAGAAGCCATCGGAGGCGCTCAGTATTTTTTTTTCATTCATAGACACGTATCATATTTTTCTTCTCTCTCACAATCACGTCGGATCTGCGCCAAGTCCCCTTTTCCCCCCGAGGATTTCCCGGCCAGCGTTCGGATGAGCGGTCGTGGACATTTTTGCGTCGGGACCACGAGATCGTGGTGATTCGTTTGACTGTCACGCGGACTCGCATTTCGGATATTTTTTCGTTTAACGTTTTTACGGCGCACCAACCAAATAGTTCCGTGGCATTATGTCCCCGTGGATGTCTTACAAAAACACAAACGGCGTTTGAAAAACGTTTGAGAATCGTCGTCGAGCCGAATCGCCGCGGTGCGGAGGAAACAAAATAAGCCTATAAATCTGTATTGTTACCGCAGCGACTCGGCCTCGGTCGTGTGTATCTATCTATATGTGTGTTGTGGTATACAAACAATGTATCCTCGTATCTTACTGTGCCGAGTGTGTGTTTTTTTCATTCGTTTTACCCATAAATCGCGGGAATCGGACGAGTAGAAAGTTTTTGCGCGCCCGTACTCGTACGCGGGCTTTCACCCGCGCCCGTTTACAACAATAAGGCCGTTATTATTATTACCGTTCGGAAGATTCTGCACGTAGATTACACTCGCGTACGAGAAAATGTTATTATACTGTTGAATTTTTTTCGTCGTATTACGGCGCTGAAAATCTGCAATTACCCGCGGTCGGCTTGAAAAAAGTTTGAAATTTCTAAACGCGCCTTCGTGCCAGAGCAGTGTACACTATGGCAATATATACGTTGTTTTGACGTCCTTTGTCTCCTTTTACCCTCCAAACCGTGTTTCGACCGACGTCCATGTCACTACTACTACACCTTGTTATTCACACGTCGTTCCCCCGCACGTATTATATACACTTACACAGCCCTCGCGTCTCATATTTTTCCTTCAAAGTTCGTTCTCACTTCCTCGGCCGCGTTTTTCTCTCGTGTCCTATACCGTGTCGATACTTTTTCTTGCTCCACTCGTCCGCAAAACACTCCGCGAACCGTATTTGTGGACGAGGAGATGGCCACACTCCTGGAGAACTCGACTTTTCCGAGTCGTACGTCGGTATCGTTTCAGCGCGCGACGTTTTTTCTACGTTTCTGCGACCGCGCGCTCGATCGTGAATAGAGCCCCCCGTTGTGCACGTTGAAGACTCTCGCTCTGAAACGTCGTGGCGACGAAAAAGCGATCTTTAAAATGTTAACGAACGTTATTTTCGACAATCGTGGAAAAAATTTAACAGATATCCCGTTTCTGGGTCACGAAGCGGAGGGCGGTATTTTTTTAAATACAGCCGACGGCCAATTACGGGGGGATGGTTTTTTTTCGTGTACACTCACGAAAATTTTCATTTCGTATCCTCCGACCGCGCAGCGTCCGTTATTTTTATTAAAAAATCCTCAAAGTAAGCCACACAACGTTTGTTTTAAACGTCCCATTGTCGCGGTACGTTACCGCTAATTAACTGTGCGCGCGAATGCGGCAGAATCCGCGTGAAAACGTTTAATCGCCACGAGACTGTAGGAAAAAATACGTACAAAATACGTTTAATTACCGTCCGAAGAGAGAATTTCAAATATTATTTCAATAAAACGTGCCCGTTGTACAGTATGTAATTATATATTATACGAGGAACTGCGAACGGGAACAATGGGATATAAAACGTTTCTCGCGCGTTTAAAATATAAATGTGCGCAAACACTCGAGAACTACGAGACTTTTTAGTCACGACATTTTTCCAACGAATTTTCCTCGCTTTTCATGCCATTTTTTTCATCTTTTACATACTACTATACTGCATAATATGTTATAGTGTATGTCATTGCCTACATACATCGTACGCCAAATTCGCACTGCGGGCAGGCAGACCTATATAAAACACGACGAAATGTTGTTTTCGGCGTTTCACTCGTTTCTCGTGCGGATAATCTAATTTCGTCCGCCATTTTTGCTGGCTTACACGTGAATTGAATTGAGTTATTGAACGTCGCGGACGGACGAATGATATTAGCAGCCGTTCCCGTCGTTCGTCGGCACGTCCAAACCGTGTTATAATACAATAACAGGTGGTACTCCTCTGCTGTGATGAACGCGAGTCTCATTATAAACGGCGATTTCGGCGAATATATATATATATAACAGGGCGGCCATTTTCTTTTCCGCGAAATGTAAAATACGAAACCCAGCCATATTTACGCGATGTACAGCCAACGTAACAACTATACGAGTATTATTGTAATAATCTACGGCGAACGGAGGACATATTTTTTTTTAAATGATTTTTTTTTTTTCACACTGCCACCTGTTGCCGCCGTCGTAGCGTGACGGAATGGCTGTTCGTAGTGTACGCGCGTGTATTGTACGTCCACGCAGTGAATCAGTGGCGTGTATTTAGGAAAGCGAGATGGTGTGCGAGATGGTGCTCTCCCCATAAACCGTATGTTTGGTTTTCTTTTTTTCGCAACATATTATTGTTATTACAATCGAATACCTGATCAATCTTTTTGTTTTACTCGTACACAACACTTTAATCTCTAACTTGCGGATAACCCGCGTTTTCGAATATCGTTTTGAAACAATAAAATATACTCGCGATACAGGTAGTTACATAAAAACAAAAAAAACGACCTTTTTCACAGTTTGTTGGGTGACTGATAAAAATCGGAACAGCCGTTTTCAGTTGGTGGTTAGGTACTCGACCGCGAAATACTTTTGAACCGTTTTTTCAAAGGCAACGATTTACCGTTGTTTCCACAATTAATATTTTGTACATTACTCGCACCATCCGAAACACCGACCCGCTCATGATTTTATTTTTTTGTCAGAACGGTATTGAAAGATACGATCGACAAATCACGTTTTTTAGGATACGTTTTTCGATATATTTTCATATTTTGGTAATTTAACACGACACGCGCGTCGACTTTTGTACATAGAACTCGTGAATTTCGTAAGATATCCGTTGCTTGTATACGTTATAAAAGTTTTGTTATTAAACTACAACTTTTAAACCTGCAGTGACCCGCGACCCTCACTTAATATGGCGACCTACTCCAACGAGCTACCCACCCGATACGTTACGTGCTGTTACTAAAATGTTCTACTTTTACAATATGAACGTAATATTCTGACTTGCGGGCTTCTTGAAATCACAACTTTTTCTCCCTACATTATTATTTACCGCTCTTATATTACGTGAGAATTATGTGATCTAGCACTTGACATACTTGGTGAAATTTTGGATTCGCAGCTAAAATATAATGTCATAGCGCAAAAGTTTGGAAGACTGACTTTGATTTTTGTTTTTTCGTAATATTTAAAAAAAAACTTTTGAAAAAACCGGTTAAAAGTACGGCGATTCACAAATCTTATAGTCAACCCACTTTCCGTTTTCCTGTCGCGCTGACATTCGGCACACGGCTTTGTTCGGGACGACAATTTAATATTCCAAAATCAAAACCGGAGCGCCCTTAAGAGAGCTCTCCTCTAAAGGGCTCTCGATTAAACCACTTTCCGTCGTCCTATCGAGCCGAGATTCGGTACACGGCTTTGTTTATAGGAAGAGAATACAATCTGGCAAAATCGATATCAAATTCAGAGGTCCGTAAGTAGCTCGCTCGAATAGCCCACTTCCCGTTGTCCTATCAAGCTGCAGAGATTTCACTCGGAATCGGTTTTTTTTTTTTTAAAGTCGATAATTTTTGTCGACCACAACTTCCGAACCAGTGATCCACCCAGAGCGTGGCCGCTAAACTACCCACTGCGCGACCTAGAGTGAATCTGACTTTTTTGACGTACTTTCGCAGGCTTCTTTCGCCTGAATCCTGTAGCGAAATCGATATTCGAATCGGTGGAAAATCGGTGAAAAATCGTTATACATCGCAGTACGTTTCGCAACAACGCAGCAATACCCGTCGAGCGTTTTTCATCATCGTTTTATTATCATTATTATTATTATTGTACACGGGTATAACGTGGCCGTAATTTTTTTATTTCCAATTATAAATAACGCGCGTCGCCGGCCCGCCTCCTTATTTATACGTTAATTAATTAGCGCGCGCGCGTAATTTCAATCAGTTTGGTTTGATTGGGAACACGAATATTATACGTATTACATGTATTACGCTATGTACACCTAAACGTCGTATTCCATAATATACGCTATAATATACTATCTATCACGCGTTTTGCCCGTAGAAAGAACAGAAAATAAAATAACAACATTATAAAATGTAATACACCGCAATGAACCGCGGCAGCTCAATTTCCGGACCGACTTTTATGGATATCCGTTATTATTATATTTATTAACGTTACGTTGTGAGCGACCAATTTGTTTAATTAGAAAAAAAAAAAAAACGCTAGCAATCAAAACGCGGCCGAAAAGATTAAAGAAAACCGATTTTCGAATACGATCGAGAGGCGGCGAGCAAGCGAGGCCACACATATTACCCATTATTTTCACACGGTGACGGGATCGGCTGTTTTAAAATAAAAATTAGAGAGCAGGCGTTGGGTTTTGGAACGCGTAGGTATGCGTTGAAGATTTCGAGATTTGAGTTCAAAAGCGACGATCATTATGATATCGCATCAGCAGCATGTTTTGTTTTTCTCGACATAACATTTTTAATATATTCCAATGATAAATGTTTGACGAATCGTTTTCTAAAAACTAGTCACAATCTCGTTGAAGCGTTTGGACTTATACTCGCAACCGTGTATTTTGAATTTTCGATACTTTTTCTGGAAAAATGAAATTTTTAACGAAAAAAAATTGAAATAACCACATTGAGAGCGAGCTCTGCAAACGTGCGAAAAATCGTGAAAACTTCAGTGTTGGCGATAACGCGGATTTTTTGCTAAGAACATAGAATTTTTCAATCCTCAAGAACAATAAGAATCTAAGAATTCTGTGTAAAATATAAATTATTTTATACAGTTTGATAGTGTAGGCTGTACATTATATTATACGTTTTAAACGAGTTTAACTTTTGTGCAATTTAAAAATATCGTTTCACACTATACGTGTATGGCCGGTGTATATAAAAATTGCATATATTTTAAATTTTGATCGCGATCGTTCTGAAGACGTATTATGTGTGTTTATTTTTTATCGTAAAAACACTTATTTACATAGCGCATCTGCGCATCATATGAATTGATCGTTATCGATGAAAACCGAGCGTTTTAAATGAGCAAAAAGTAAAAACCAATACTATGTATACTCGTAGGTTAAAACATCATGTCGTTAAAATATGTCATGATTATTTATGTACACATCATGTTTTGACATTAATATTACGCACATAATATACGTAAATGAGCGCGTCGATAGTCAAACGTATTGTTTTTGCTGCGACAAACAGAGTAGTTCGATAAATATACAGAAGTATTATAAGCCTGTAGTAAAATAAAAAATGAGCTAATGTATCGATAACCAAATAAATCGTGTAGTATTGTTTATTACTTACGTCATATATAGGAGGGACGGGTGGTACACAAGTTCCTACGCCTAATTTTCTAAAATTATTGTTTCTAGAAGTGTGAACGAGAATATTTTACGCGTATATCTCTAAAAGAACTCGCGACCCGTGATTTCAATTTTGTAAAATTTTTGTGTACGGAAAAACGCGTATAAAAATGTTTTAATTTCACTCTATTTTCACGATACGAGTACGTAGTGTTATGAATCCTACTCGTATTTAGGGTTGTGAAACAGAAGAGCCCTGAGTGAGCGACTCTCGTCGAGTCTCATACTTATTAGTCGATAGGTAAAGTAACGAAGCGTAAACGGATTTATTAAATAAGAAAAAAAAGCGTACGATATAACTTCAAGCTGGTTATCGATGTTTTTTAAACGATCTCCTACACACTCGCATACTTACCATAGTATGTCAGCGGAAAGTCACGGACTTTTTCGGCTTCATAATCGAAAACCAGTCGGCGGGTATTACCTACGTAACTCGGGGTGGCTAAGCTCCAGTCGTTTTACAGTACTTAAACGTTTGTGTGCCAGTTTTCGGCGAACAGCTCGGAAAATACGAAAAAAAAATTCAAATAAAACGCGCGAAACTTTTTTTGCGGTACCCGTTGGACAACCGGAGCCGCCCGGAAAAGTACGCTCTGAATTTCGAACTTTCCGAAAGCGGTGAAAAAATGTTTCGGGCCGTAACTCGAAAAATAAAAAAACACCTCGAGAAAGGCACGAACCGAGTGGAAAGTTTGCGATAAACGATCTGAAATTGGATATTTAAAACGCGCTCTTACGTGCTGCTCGAAATAAGGCCGACGATGCGTAAAGTTGCCAGAGGTCGTTGTTATTTTTTCGTCGTTTTGACCCCGTGACGACAACAAAATGACTGCCCGACTCCGGACCCGCCACCCTCCGAATCACCCCTATTATCATCACTTGCACTTGACGCAAACACAAACGCAGATGCGAACTCATGCGACACACCCTGTAAAACCGACAGTGATTCGAGCGCGTGCCGTCGCCCGATCGATTTAAATGTAAATCGGGGCGGGCCCCCGCTGAGCGCGACGTTGTAACGTTATTCTCTTCCGCGGACGAACGATTGCGCCGACCTCCGCGACCCGGAAAACGAAAAAATAAATAAAAAAACCGCTTGCGTGATTATAGAGAAATAAAAAACAAACGTGCGTAATTATTATCGTTCGTGCGGAGAGAATCTCAACAACACTCACATCGCGATGTACAGCCCGACGGGTACAACAACGGATCGTGTTTCCCTTCGTCCCACACGTTTCGCCCGCCGATGTCCCTTTCGCGCCGAAAGTCCGGAAGTTTTGCCGAATTACGTCCGGAAGTTTTAGGTGCGCCGGCGTCGCTTTTATTAAGATTCGCGGTGAAAATTTCGATTCTAAGAAAGTATCGGAAGAACGGAGCAGGCCGTTAAAAAGGCTTTTCATTTAGGCTTTTGATGTATAATACACGTATGAAAAAAACCCCGTATCGTCAGCAGACATCGTGATGTACACCACCGCCTCTCCTCGAATGCGTTCTGTAATTTTATTGCTACAGAGTACAACTGCTTGAAACTGACACCTGAAATAAACACGCCTAAGTTATAAAAAACGCGCTCACACAAAGTATTTTTAAAAAAACACAGGCCTCTCGAAAAGATTATTCCAGTTACGGACGATTTCACTCGGATAGCAGTTTTAAGAGCGAATGTCCGAAAGAGTTACCGGAAAATTCCACTGGAACGCGTCCCCTAACGTGCCGTACTCCTGTATAGGCGCTCTCGAAGTAACCTTACACGAGAATTAAGTAATTTTTGTTTTGAAAATCGATTCGGAATAATACCCGACGTTCTATTTTCTTTTTTCCCCGCATTTTAATCATTCAAGTAATAATTCAAATAATAATTTTTGAAAACTGGCCAACGGCAGTACAGCAGGACGTCGAGAAATACGCGCAGACACCGGTGTATAAGGTTAAAATTTTAAATTCCGTTGTAACCGACTAAAAAATAATTTTTTTTTTTACATATTTTTTAGCGTTATCTAGAGCAGGGGTCTCCAACCTTTTTTTACGGCGGGCCAAATTTGATATACGCTTTGGCATAGCGGGCCAACATTTTTAGAAATGTGTTGTCTAAAAAAAAAAAATTGTTGTCAATCTAGGATTCTAGGAATAGCTGATAGGTTATGAAATTGAGAAATAAGTAAGAATAGAGATAGATATTTAGATAATAGAGATTTATTTAAAAAGATGTATGTTTATTTATATAGGTAATTTTTTTACTTTTCAAAAATTCAAAAATTTCAAAATTCAAAATTTGTTTTATACGAGAAAGTTACTCAGTGAGACGTTTGGAACTGCTTGTTTTTTAAAATGTTTTGATAGTTTGCATCAAACTTCGTGGTTCCAATTAGCAGCGTAGCTTGTAAATGTTCGTCACTTAAATTAGTTCTGTACTTAGATTTGACGTATTTCATTTTTGAAAACGTCTGCTCACATAAGTATGTTGAGCTAAATATGGACATCATTTCACGCGCATGTTTATTGTTATTGTATATGTTTATTACTAGTATTACTTCAGATATTGGTGCATTTTTCCCACACAAAGCTTGCTGGTGTATAATGCAGTGAATAGCCATTGGTGCTGCAGTACCAGTCTCCAATACAGCTTTACTAACATTTCCAACCAAACCTGTATGTGCTCCACACATGTTGCGTCCACCGTCAGTAGTTACGCCTTTTAAAATGTTAAAATCAAGACCCAAAGCAAAAATAGATTCTAGAGCATCATACGGGCAAACTCTACCGAACCGTTTAAGCGAGAAAAAAACCTACTACCGGGTAAATTAATACCACCCGCTCAGCTCGAATCTCTACGATTTTTAATTCCCCACGATTATCCGAGAGTCCGCGACGATTGCGTTTTTGAACTCGCGGTACGGAGCGAGACGACAAGTACGAAGAAAGTGAGAGCACCCACGTAAAAACGCGTCGCACACGCGCGACGTCGGCGCGTTTCGAAATCAATTATTGTCGGGAGAATAGGATTTTTTGTTTTTTACCGTATCGAACAGAATAAGCCCGCGGCGAATCCCGTTGCGGGTGTAATAGCGTATTCGCACGCTCGATACAACCATATTATAATAATAACGCGCGTATTCTGCCGTCTATCGATCGTTGAAACGAGATTTTCAGCGCGAAACTTCTCTACACAACCACACCGGGTCGCGTGATTTATTCGCCGCGCGAGACGCCCCGGGGTCGGTAGTGTGTCGACGATTCGCGTGTACAGAAACACTATGGTATATATACCACGGTATGGCACGGCTTTAAACCGTAACGCGGGTGAAACCGAACGTTGAAATACGTCACGGTGAATACGGTACATCGAGAAAAACGATCGTTTTTTTACGGGAAAAAATCATAGAAAAAAAAAGCCGGGATCACTCTAGGTCGCGCGGATAGTTTGACGCAGTGGTGACTACGTGCGCTTAGGGTGGGTCACTGCGGTCCGGAAGTTGTGGTTGAAACGTGTTGTTTAACGTCCGAGAGCAACGCCTTCGAAAAAACGATTTCGACTCGGTTGTCTAGTATACACTGTGTACACGTCGTGGTAAATTTTTCGTCTGAAATACTTGTCTGGAAAATTTTGGAAACTTTCATCTACTCTTTATCTCGCCTGTTTCGATGGTGAGAAAAAGTTTCTGCTTGATGATCCGAGCGTGATTTCGGTAGTTATACGGCCAAAAAACCGAATGATTTTCTCCTCGCTTAGCTTCATGACGGTGACTTTTTAGGAATTGAAAATCTGGCGAAACGTCGGGTACAACGTGGACGCGTGTCGGGCTTTCTCAGAAAATCGACCACTAAGATCGGACACGAAAATAGAAAACTCATATTTGTAAAACCAATGGCGTCCTCGCTAACGCTCGGAATCTAAATCGCACGAGTATTAACGTAAAATTTACTTTATTACCGCTTCGTGCTGAAATAGTGTTTTGAAAAATTGTGATTCGTCGTTATTAAAGTAATACCTATTATCGAATAAATTCCACGAACAACGATACTATACGGAACATGAAAAACTTAAATCTTTACTCAACTCGGTTACTTTTTTTTGTTCCGGAACTCGTCCATAACCTACCTGAACTACTTATGATTTAAGTAGCCGTAACTCGCTCGGTCACTTAAATGGAGTAACTTGATGTTGATAATATGTGTCACGATTGGTCGAAAATAACGACTAGTCGACGCAATAATTTGATTTTTTTGGATTTTCTAAAGATTTTTTCTCTGTAAAAAGTTTGCTTATTTTCATTAAAATTAGAAATTTATTTCTTTTCTTCTAATTTCTATTTAAATTAGAAACTTGCAAAGAGGAACAGCACGCTAAAACTAAAAAAGCGATCGCGGGATATCGATCCGAAAAAATAAGAAAAGTTGACGAGGACAGTTTCCTCCGAGCAAACAGGCTCGTCGAAGACTGAGAAAATTGTTCGTTGTAGCTGACATTTTACGAGGAACAGCACATAATTTGGCATTTTAAAACGAGTAATTCGTTCAAAGAAATCTTTCGAAATTCCGAACGAATCAACAGTGTTTTGAAACAGAATATTTTAAATCTAGAATATTCGTAATACGGCTACGATGTAACGCTAAAACGACCATTTTCAGGGCCAACACGTATGAAATAAACCTCGCTATAATCATTTTTTCGACCGATTGATGTTACTGATATTGAACGTCGACTGTAAACCGTTACTATCGACCGATCGTCGGCCAATCACCCATAATATCATGCGTACCACCTAGCGTGTTCCTTGTACGACCCTTTCACAATTTATTTTTCGCGCGTGTAGAATATATAGTACTTAATAGAACGTTTTTTTTTAAAAGTATTTTTTTTATACAAACCCCTGTCGTATAATCGTGCGGCGATTCAATGAAATTCGTATTGGGTCGCGCGTAAAAGGAGAAACAAATGAATTTTGAAAGAAATCGTTATGATAATATTGTACGCGAATGCCACGCGAGTTCGCGCCCGTCGGAAAACCGTAACGCCGCCGCGTCTGTCGGATCATCACCGTCGATCGCGGTCGATCTCGGGGAATAACACAACATTTTACAATAAGTATATATATACGAGTAATGAGCGCGCACCAACAATAACGATCCGCCCACGACCGTGTCCGGGTATGAGCGCAGCACGAGAACGCGGTTTTTTTACGATTTAAGATTTTTGTATCGGTACTACTGTTATTAGTTATAACCGGACGCGAATTTTTTTTTTTTTTTTGGATGTCAGCGAGCGTTTTTAAAATTATGTTTACCGCGATCACTTCTTCTAGCCGTATGCTCCGATTCTGACGTACCTCTCAGAAGATAAGATCCGGTACTTTTTGAAATTTCGATTATCTATCGTTGGAGCCGAAAACGTCAACGTTCCGGACTCGCGATTTAAACAGTACGACGTTGTTAAGAACTGCTCTGAAATTTCGTTCGGTTTTGATCGTTTTTAAGGGCGCCGCGGAAATCATTGAATTTCACGCGACTATTACACTCCATAAAACCTCTTTGTGTTTCGAAACTTCAACGCGAACTACTCGTTTTTTAGATTAGTTCAACGCGAACTAAACGAGACGGTACGCGGTTTAGAAAATCGCACAATTTCGGTTTACGGTCGAGGTGTTATTTCGTCGTTAAACTCGTCATTCCGTGTATCGCTCACGGGGTTGAGGGGGCACTTCGAAGGCAACGTTGCTTTCAGATATCGAATAACAGACCGCAACTTCTAAACCCACCCGAAGCGTAGTCGCTACTACTCCGTCAAACTGCCCTGACCTGGATTGATCCCGGATTATTTTCTTTCGATAGCGTATAATTGTATTATTACGCGATAGAATCTCGTTAAGTCCGATAATGACGGGCGAAAAAAATCAACCGCGATAATAGTCGTGTGCTTTGAGATTGCTTTCGGTTGACAAAAAATAGTCCGTTATTCGGCAAATTTCGTTTTACACGACGTACGAGATTTTAATTACCGCGAGTAATGAATCTTTTTCTCCAAAAAGTAGTCAACGGTACGACCCGTTTTTCTCCCGGCTTTAAACAGCTAAATACGAAGATTGTGAATACGGATTTTCGTGTGTGGAATTTGTACTTTTATATTTCGTGTATAATTTTCAAAACTATATTTTTTTGTCAAACAAAAATTACAAAAAAAAAAAAATGAAAATTATTCTGTATCGGACCTACCGATTTTAATATTATATACTAAAATCATTCTGGAAGTTCCGTCCAGATCGCGTCGAAATCACGTTCGCCGTAATTTTTAACGCTTTTTTTCTCGCCTTAGGTCTTGCACCGTTACTCTTTAACTCTACGGACGCTTAAGCCCACGACCCTTCATAGTACCGTCCGAATTCGTTAGACGTTAAAAAAACCGGAGCGCAATTATTTGAAGAAGTTGTCGTGATCACACGTCGTATACTAGTGGCGAAAAAAATATAAAAAAAAACGCATCGTGTACAAACCAAATACGTACTTGGTTTCACTCGAAATCTTAAAACGATGTGCTGCTGCGATAACACTCAAGATACCGTATCGAAGGCCCATGTCTTTGTACCCGACGCGCGTATCCAATGCAAACGCGAATGGCGATGATAACACGGCAGCCAGCAGGGCGAACTAACCACGGTAATAACGCGCGATATTTCCGACTTTCGGTCACCGCCCCATCGTCTGCGGCCGATTCACCCGTGGCATTATTTTACTAAAAAAAAAAAACTACTATATATATATATTTTTTTTATATAGTGTTTGTCAGCGTGCGTCGATAATCTCCCCTCGAGTGTACAACAATAGTGCGCGAATATCTTTTCCGCAACAGTCGGCTGAGAAAACGAACGAAACGACGACCGGTTTCGGGTGATTACTATAATTTTTCTGATTCTTGTTTCTCTTTGATTTCTGTCCTTCGCGGACTGTCTGCACACATCGACGCGCACCGTCTGTGTTTACGAAGCGGCCAGTGACGGCAGTCGTTTCAAGCAGTTTGGTCCAGTTTACTTTGGTTTAGGTGTTCATTACACCGTGTTCCACTAATCGTCTTCTACGGTTTTTTTTTCGTCTAGTCTCGCAGTTTTTCCTTTTGGCACATTTTACAGCACACGTTGCCCGTCAGTAATTTTTTGCACACCGCATTCAAACAACAACGAGCGTCGTCAAAAGCATCGGAAGAGTCGAACGGGAGAAAATAGTTTTTATCTCCCCCACGGTCTCTTACGTATTATAAGTACTCAAAAGTTCACGGAGGAACAACCGGAAGAACGACCGTGGAATTCTACGCGTTCTGCACTTACTGTGTACTACTATAGCAGCAGAGAATCGGTTTTTTAACAGTTTCTAATTTTTACGCGCGCCGACGACCCTGTCAAAAGTATTCGGGAACGTGGGGCGAGTTGTCGGTGACGGAGTTGTAACTCTCAAAGTGTCGGATTAAAATTGTTCATATACGGACGTTTCCGAAAGTCGTTGCAAACGTTTCGTACGTTTGATTACATTAATCGATGTAAAAAAAAATTATTCAGGTTTTTTTCAGGGATTAGTCCACTTGTCCCGCACCCGGAGCGAGTTGACGACAACTATGAACCGTTCGTACTTCTAAACTAACATAAAACTTCCTATATACACAGTTTTAGTGATTTTGGACAAACACTCGGAGGGTAGTTATAGGCAGTTAATAACGTCCCCAGTCTCCACTATAAAAAAAACTTAAAATATTAACGATTTTCAAAATAAAAAATAGAGTGAACACTTCCAAACATCAAAAAAAAATTGTTCAATAATACATGTTTAGTAACTGGTTGGTTTCAGTTAGTAGGAACTCATAAACACCATTATTTAGTTTTAAATTTGTCATTTTGCCCCATGCGTCAACTTATCCTGCTACCAAGAGTTAATTTACGAGTGGAAAAGTTGGCTGACATTTTGCAAAAGTTTCACCGTTTCGAAACCGGTGCTCGACGATTCGTCTTGTTTGTCTTTGTTATTTTGAAAAATGATTCATTGTAATACACGTATATACTGACGTTGAGTTTTTTTTTTTGACGATTAAAATATTCGTTTATAATTAATACAGTTTTTCCTTCGTAACGTGAATTGCACATTATACGGATTGTTAGTAGCATAAAAATAGTAATTATTAAGGTATAATAGATTTCTTTTTTTTTTCATGAATGAACACCGATCGGAGTGATGTAGCCACGCGAGTTAACAACTTAACAATTCGATTCGACGTATTTTTTTCCAACGCTTATCCGAATAAGGACAAAAATATTATTCCAATCGTATGGTATTGTATACGTATTATTATCGTATTGTTTGATTGACTGGTTTGATTGATTATATTATCGAGCTGCAGAGTAAAAATAAAACGAACGACATTACCTATATGTATATATTTATCATAGTAAAAAGGGTTTTTGTAGATCTCAATTCATTATACGTCAATCAAAATTTATTCATCGAAAATTAGGTACTCGTAGTGCGCACTCGTATTTGTTGTAACTATTATAAGTGATTGTGCAATACTATTGTAAGTGATTGTGTGAGTGTTTTTATGCTTGATATAAAAAATATGTTTGTAAAAAAACTGTAATATTGACGCAGGTATAGTGTTCACGCCAAGTTTGGGATCGAGAAAAAAACGTATTAACCCCTATTTTAAAAGAACGTGTGGAGGGTTCACATTTTCGAGAAAAGCGAACTAAATACATCACAGAATGTACGATTTTAAGTCGTTCGGTTGGCTCGAATTTAGAAATATTTCACGAAGCCAAAATGCCAACGCCCGTAGTTATTGTCTCGGCCGATCCAAGCGGCAAAACCGTCGCCTTCGGGGCGAATAAAATCGTTAAGTTTCCCCTCGAATCACGTCCGAATCGTAATATCGTAGTGTCCATTGTATGTAAATGGTTGTTGCGACGAGCATATAGTACGCGAAAAATAAAATTGAGAAAACAATTCACCTTTATTGTGTTCCGGTCGACCATACGATATATTATAATATTTTAATAGATCGCTGCCGTAGATAATGAACAATATGTTATTGTGCGTGTATTTTTGTTCTACGGTTTTTTTTTTTACACAGCCGAGTCTCTATAGTATTATACAATATTCATATATAGTTGATATTTAGTGATGAACGCTTTTGACGGGCCCGTACCGAAATGACGCGTAACAACGTAATATGGGCGTTTCGGGAATCATCGACAAAGTGCGGCGAAATCACGGATGTTTAATAACGTACACGTGAAACGCAAACTAAGAGTGTTTAAAAATACAAAAAATCTATAGTTCGAAGGATTAAAAAATCACGCGTGTTGGTCACACAGCGTTGGTTTTTGCATTTTACAATAACTACTGCAGCAGATGACGACGAAATCGTGCGTCTCGATAAAATTATGAGAAATTTTTTCTACTAATTACTTTAAAGTACGGTCGCGTGGAAGACACGTTCGTTCGGCCGGTTTTATCGTATTATATATATATATTTTTTTTCTACAATTTCCTGCGTAAAACGTCTAAAGATCAGCCTAATGGAACACGAAAAAGCGCAGTTATTATTTTCCACACGGATTATACGGACCTATGAATCGGCTATGCGCGCCGCGATACGTGGTATTAACGAATCGAAACGATCAGTTTTTCGGTGTTTTACACGAACGTTTTAAGCTAATTGCTTACGTGTACGCGTTGTTTATCCCGATAACAACAATACGCGGGTTCTTTTAACGCGGCCCGATCGGCTGCTTGCTGCTGTCAACCGTTATTTTTTACACATAAATTACACAACTCTAAATATTGTTTATGTGATCTTCTGTTGGACGTAAAATGTCCATAAACGCACTCGTAAATTCAACTACGGCCGACTCGGATGTGCACGCGTGCACGCGCGTTTTAAGAAATATTGGCGAGCGATATTAAGTACGGCGACGGTATACACGTGACCGGTCGTACGGAAAACCGTACGATTAAAACATTATAATGGATTTCACGAAAAAATCTGCTTCAAAAAACCTTAGATTAACAAACGAATGGAACACATTTATGGCGCAATAAATCATGTCGAAATGCGCCGAATCGTGTGAAAACGATATTGTTCACGCGTGTATGTAGGTTTTTTTTGTTGTTGTGCGATTCAACGGAACAAGAAAAACGAAAAACTATGTAACTATGTAACTACGTCACATACGTGACGTTGATACGTTTTTAAACCTTCTAAACACATAGGTACCTACGGTGTGACACTACAATATTATACAGGTAGTGATTAAATTAAATCTCCACGATTTGTTTTATGAAAACGCGTGTAAACGAAAACGGTTTTTGTGTTTCGCGAACGCTAACCTCGTACGCGCTTGAAAGTGTGAAATTTTCGCGTGGATCTTTCGGCAGTCGTTTCGATGATTTAACAGCGCGTTCGAAACCGTGTGTGTGTACGAGAAACGTCCACACTTAACGATTGTAAAATTTTTAAAATAAACTCGACGTTTTTTTTTTCAGTTTCAGACGAAAACTCGACGGCGTTTCATCGTGCGTGTCGCGCGCGTAAATACGATTTTGAGAGACGCAAGAGAAGAAAGAGCGACTTTCCGCGGTGGAAAAACCGCGTAAAACGGCGAATATTCCGCGACGCCCGGATGGATATCGACAGGCCGTTTTTCCTCGTGAAAAAATCTGATGCAGAGTTTCAAAAAAACGATTTACCGGATACAAAAACCAACGCGTCAAGACTTTTAAACCATCGACCCACCCAAAGCCTACTACCCACGCGACCTGGTCGAGCGATCGTTTTTTTTATACATATTCGTATTTATTTGTACAGGCTGTGTGCGCGCGGACGGGATAACGACGACGACGACGTCTGTACGCGTCCGGAACGGCATAATAATTATTATCTCCCATATATATATATATATAATAACGATATTATTATTATTATATTATTCAATTAGACCGAGGTCGTCGTTTTTTTTTATACCTATTCTCGGGCATCGTATAATAATATTAATATATTACGTACACGACGTATATTCTCTTTCTATCCCCCGAGGCTTACACGGTCATTATTGAATCAAACACGGGCCAAAACCGTCATCAATCAGCGGCCGACCCGATGAAGACGTGTAGTAGGTACACTGTGCACTTTTTTTCCCCCGTCGGCAATAGAACACACGTTGTTGAATCCGCTCGTCAGCGACACTGTACAACACGATATAATACACTTTTTAAGGGGAAATAATATCCCGTTGAGCATATACGAGCACTTGTGTACGACGACCCTAAAAAAATTATTATTAAAAACATTTATATTTTAAACGACGGTTTAAAAATCATCGATATTCGCGTTTTAAGTTCTTCCGTAGTTCGAGGTGTTGACGTGGTAACTTTTAAACGTGCAATACGTACACATCGATTGACGTCTACTGTCGTCGGACGAATGATGATGATGATCGATTTTTATGTTATCATCGCTGACCTCGTTGTCGAGAATTAAATTTCGTGAATGTTTTTTTAACCGTCGAAATTCCACCAAAAAAAAAAAACTAAACGTCAGCTGTACGCAGGTATTCCGAGTCGCATTGATTTTTCAAAACAAAAATCAGTTAACTATTGTTACGGTTGTGAAAGTACACAGGAATACAGTACAGAACGCGCTAATTCAATAATAGTAACTCTTTCGCCCATTCGTATCAGTTGTTTTATGTATATTTTTTCATCCTCAAGACTCACGTTTCGGCTAGCCAACCACGGGTGACGCGTAAATTTATTGGAAAAGTATTTTGTACAGCTGTGGTATACACGTCAAGGCCGAAAATGTATACTTATTTTAGTTTTAACAAATAACATTATTATAATCGATAATCCCTTAGACGATCAAACATAATACAGAAAATTATAGTTGGACGTTGTCACTACTATACAGTGTATATATATGCGTAGTAACGATAAAAAAGAATCCGAAACACATAATAAACGAAACAGTAGAGAAAAAAAAAACGTAAGACAGTCCGCGCGTTTCGTGTTTTTCAACGAGATTTTTTCGCTTTGTACGGCGAGACGAACAAATCTAAAACGGCAGACATTTTATTGGCGTTTAAAAGAGCCATCGCGAAAAGAACGAATCGCCGCCAAAATTTGTATTTGTAAAACAAATGCCGATACACCCGTACTAGTCGTTCTGAAAATCGAAAACAAACAGTACGATGTACGTTTAAGCCCGTCCGACGGAATGAGAGAGTCAATTTCGTAGAATCACGAACCAAACGGAACCTTAGAAATACGAGGACAAATATGAGCAATCATTTTCAACGCGTTATTAAGACCTTTTTACTTTATCGACGATCGTGAGACCTAATATTTTTACATAATGCAATTATCGTATTCAACAACCAAAGTCGGTAAAAATTAAAAAAAATATACACGACCACTTAAAATCGTATTTTGTGCGATTCTTCGACCACGTCCGTCTGCAGCCGTCGGATATTGTATTTTGTACGATACTTCAAGCCTAATACGTTACACTGCAGTCGTCGTTGTGATTTTTAATAATTACAAGTTCGTTTTTACCGTTCAACGCTAAAACCGTGTCTGCGAGACGTATTTCTACACCTAAACAGAGCCTGGCTGTACCATTGTGCGCTGTGCAAAACGCTGACAGCGCCCAGTTACCCACATAATAATATATTATAATGTAATATTATGTTTGCGCAGTGTACTATGTCTTTTAACAGTCCGCAGATCGAGTGATAAATCTAAACGAGTTTTGTACACGTTCGAAATTAAAACGAGCCATGTAATTTCCCATCACCGGCTGTAACACAGCTCGTCGTCGTCCAGGACGTACAACAAATTGTGTTAGTAAAACGTGTATTATGACTGTTTACCCATATACGCGCTTTACTTTAATTAAACTCTTTATAGGCGTCGATTTGGAGAAATGAAAAAAAAATCGACACGCGGCGTTAATTTATACGGTCGTACTAATTGATTTATCGCCGTTATACTGATAGACCGCAAATTTACCGAGTGTCACACCTATATACTCGCGTGAATTCCGTCCAAACCGACGATCAACAATAACGCCGCCGATTCAGCAACAATCGTACACTATATAGTGTATTATGTTTGCGACGAAAGATATTATCATTATTTCAAAGATCCATTAATTAGATCAATTGACTTGTTGGGCGCAGAGTATACCAACGTTTTTTACCGTTTTCTCATTGTTGTTCGCCACAACGTTCAATGTTTGTATTGCGTATTTTCTGTACACAATGTATGGTGTTAAAGCGTGATTTTTGGACATTTTGCAAAGAAACGACCAACTCTGATGTTCGAAATTATCCAGCTCAGTTTCGAGCTGCGCAGTTACGACAGCGTATTCCGCATAACACGGTTATTCCTTACACGAATCGATCGAATGATTCAATCGAAAAGTAGCTAAATGTTAGCGGTTGCTTTTCGCGGACGTTTATGCAATTTTTCGAAAGCTCGTGTCTGAAAACCATAAGCTATTATCGCGTAATTCGAACCGGCCGCGGAATCCAAGACAATGACGGTTTTTCGTAAGAAGAAAATACTGCGCGTTTTATACCTACAACCGCGTATAAATTATTCAAACGGAATAATAACGATATGTAAAATTTCAACGCGTTTATACGCGCGTCATCTGAATGCTAATCTGTTTTTTTTTCCCCCCGACGTATTTATTTTTTTTTTAATGCGATCAAAAAATCATTCGATGAATACGTGATTTGACGAAAAATACGAATCCGTCGTTTACATAATATTATAATTCCCGTGATAAAAAACAGATATTTAACGGTCATTAATAATATAGTATTCCGTGTACGGCGACGACAATGATCCGACGCGTTAATGTGCACATTACGGTCGAAGGGGAGAAAAAAAAAAATAAAGTAAAAACAAAGTAAACAAATTTTGGAGATTACCATAAAAGCTCATTGTTCAAAACGGACCGTCGGGGCACGTGCACGTTTATATTACGAAAACGACGTAATTTTACTAATTATTTTGGTACCTATATGTGTGAGCGTGTAAAAAATTAAATATTCCGTTTGATTTTTGGCTCGTGTCAACGTTCGCCGGGGCCATTATAATGTAATGTAATAATTATTTTGTCGAATTATTTACGAGTCGGTGGAATATAATGAGAATAATCGGCCGTTTTTAAAACTATAATAACAATATCCATGGACACCTGAGCATATTATACCGGAATCGTGACGCGCGTCTTCCGTCGGGCCGGACGCGAGATACGGAAACCGATTTGTTAAAACAACAATAAATCATAATGGCTCATTCTGGTACGATAACGGCAGCTGGTCGTTTTAAATTTGAAAATCCCTCGACTTTTTCGGTTCGTCCAGAAGAAAAAACAACTCCAGGCGCTAAACCGTTTGTTGTTGTTGCGGAATCACATTTCGTAAAACGATTAAACAATAAATCCGCGGTTCTATTTTACAATACTACCTCAACGCGGATATACGCTCCAAGCAACTCTATAAAATCAAATTCGGGGTATAGTTACATCAATAATGAAATATAATAACTATAGAGAAACAGTAGTTATGAACAACACGAACACGTTGATTTCATACGTAAATATATATATAATATATATATATATATATTATATATATATATGTATTTTTTTTATTAGAGTTTATAGACAAGTTGTACCTAAAATAATGTTTATTGAAGTTATAATCAACTTTTGTTAGTTTTTTTGTTGTTTTTGTTATCATTCGATAATTTTTTTTTTAATTTTTAGTTTCTGAAATCTTATTTTCCGTCATAAAAATATTGATTCATCACTATTTGACGCTAACGGAAACTTAAAATTTAAACTTACTAATAAAATCTTGATGGATGGTTTTCGCCCTAAATATAGATATATATATATATTTGAACTTATAGTTATTTAAATTTTTAGTTTCATACCCACACGTGTAGGTAATACCTATCGCTAATAACAAAAACGATAAATTGCTATCATAAATTTCCAGGATTATTGTGAAATATTCCCCCCTGACTTTTTCCTGACTTCCACGAATAATGTAAAATTCCTTGACTTTTCCAGGTTTACAGTGTGTGGCGACCCTGATTATAATTATATAGAGATACAAGTGTCGTCGCGAACACGATAATGGTCGAAATGTGAAAAACGAAGATATAAACCCGTTCGAGAGATTTTGTTGCGGCCGGTTTTTTTTTTTAAACATTTTGTGGGGAATAGAGTTGCTGCGTAATCATACGACTCGACGTTTCCGCCAATTTATTGAAAAAAAAAAAAATCGTCGATTCTTTTTTCCCGGTCAAAATTACGTCTTTCCCGTTCACGCCAAACCAAACAGATCCATACGACTAAACTAATCTGAAAGTATGCGTAAAAAATAATTTGAAAAAACATAAATATATAGATACCAAATTTAAATTCATATACCTAGTGTAAAAAAAATAGTGAAAATTAATTCCTTTTCCGATCCATTGCATACTTTTGGCGACGAAAAAAAATGTAAAAGTCGTAAGTAATGTCTATAATATGACCAATACGATATCCGCCGAGTTCAAATATTTTTTTTTTTTTTTTAACTGTTACTGTTAGATTCTGAGTGATCGCCAGGAAGCTAGTGGTTTTACAAAGACGTATTTATTTTTTTTTTATACTTTTAACAAAATTTCAACCAGAAAGAGTGCACCGATTTATAAATACGGTAATTTTTCTTTTAGCCGATCGGATCAAGATGGTACTTTTAACATTTTTTCGAACTTGTCAATAGTTTTTAACGCGACGGGAGAAATCACCGAAGAATTGTGAAAAACCACATTTTGTCAATAACGCGTATGTATAGCTGTTATTTCTCCTTAATTTCGAAAATAATCATCGAGGAGTCTTGAAAATTCCGACAGTAAGGTTTCTTTTGATTTTATTTTTTACGTTCACTTTTAGATTTCGAGGTTTTTCTTCATTCAAAAATGTTTCGGGTTCTTGAAATTCGAACACGACGTCCATGTAAGTACCGACAATTTTGAAAATCGCACCACTCTTCGACATACCGACATCGCTTTTAAGATTTTTAACGACACATATACGTTTTTTTTTCTCCTCAAACACTTTTAAGGGTTTGTGAGGGACGCTTCACGTCGAACACCTCTTCCGCAACGGAAGGTCTTCGACCTCTCGTCCGCGCGTCGTCGTTGTCGTTACGTATTTTTGCGAAGAAGCGGATGGAAATTTTCATCGGGAAACGTTTGGATTTCGGTCGAAAACGGTACACCGTAGTACCAATCGAATTATCGTTTTCACGTAACGTTTGCGGTCTACCGCAGCAGCAGCAGCAGCCGGGACCGGTTCGGCGCGCGCGATCAAAAAGCCGACTGCAACACCCCCCAGAGTCCCGTAATAATAACAATAATAAAAAAACGAAATGTTATTATTATTATCGTTGCTCCGTACACGCTCGCGATAATAACAACAACGATGATAATTTTATAGGAAATAAAAAAAAATATTTACCATTTTTTTTTTTTTGCTATCCATCGTACGAAACACGTTGCGTTTAAACGGAACCCGAAAAGTCGAACGATACGTTATTATGTCAGATTTCACACCGACCGACCAGAGTGCTAATGGGTCGTAAAATAAAAAAAAATAAGAAAAAAACCACCGGTGGCTACTGGATAAAACGAACCGCCGGAGTACGGTTTTTCGTTCTCATTACAAAACGCGCGTATCGAAAACGAAGGAAAAAAAGCGCCCGGTGGATCGCTCTGGGTCGCGCGTGCAGGGTAGTTTGACGGAGTGACGTGGTTCAAACGTGTTGTTTTTATCGTCGATTGTACGCGAGAGAAACGATAAATCGACGGTATTTCCGAAACAAACGACGAAAATCGAACGAAACTTTTTGATCGCATCTAATGTACGATATATATATATACCATATTGTAATAGTGTGTGTAATATTCTCCGCTCTTTTGGCTTACACGA
>CM029359.1:21346959-21369437 GCA_017140985.1 Hormaphis cornu
TATTGTAATAGTGTGTGTAATATTCTCCGCTCTTTTGGCTTACACGATATTACTACGGTGTTTACGTGCTGCTAATGGGTCGTAAAGCAAAGTAAAAAAAAATACGAGTCGGCTACCGGAATCACACCGACGAGTGCGTAGGACGCGTGGGAACGTCTCGTGGTAAATCTCGAGTAAAAGATAATGCGTACCGACGGTGTTATCGATTACGGCGGTTAAAAATATTCACCAGAAAGGCACGATATCCAATCGCCGATTTATAATAACGACGCGGGCTAGTACCGTTATGTGCCGACGTTTCCGAATCTTTTAGATTTCGAACACTGTTATGCTTTTAACGATATTTCTACCGGAAAGAGTGCACCGATTCGTGCATACGGTATCTTCTATTTTAGAAAACTGATGAGAGAGGTCATTTTTTTTGGAATTTCTCAACAGTTTTTTTGACGCGACGGCGAAAGACCCAGTGAAAAATTGCGGAAAACCGCTAAAAACGGCATTTCGTCAACAACGCGTACAGTTATTTCTCCGTAATTTCGAAAATGATCACCGAACAGTCTTGAACGTTTCGATGCGTCTTTCTACCGTACAACTTCAAAAAAAGTTTCATTTAGGCTATTAATTATAGTCAGATTTCTAAGGTTTTTTACTCACGAATGGGTAAATTTTGGGTTTTTTCACACTCGAAGTTCGATCATCAGCCGTACCCACCGAAAATTTTCGCACAATCGTTTTTTCGAAGGCAATCGTTGCTCTCAGATGTTGACGAAATACGTTCGAGCCACGACTTCCGAAACGGCGGTGTCCAGGCGCGGTCCGTCAAACTACCCGGACCCAGAGTGATCCCGGCCTTTTTTTCTTCTTTCCGTTTATTTGCGCGTACACCTCGGCGGTATCCGAGACTTTCGCACTGCCGGCTGTGTTTAACGGTATTTTTCTCACTTTTCAGTGTCCACGACCCCCGTCACCGAACGTCGAGCGAATAAAAGCGTTTTAGTGAGTTTGTATTACAAATAAAGTCGTCGCGGAAATCCTCGGCGGCGTATATACAGTGTATATAGTGTATATTATACACCCACGATACAATAATTGTGTGAAAACAAACTAAACTGTCACCGTGAACGATACGAATCGCGAGATGCGTCCACCGAGCGAGTCTGCAGCGGCCAACACAAAAACGCTCCCGACGGGTAGCATATTCTTTCCATGTTTTTTTTTTTTTGCTTTTAATCGACCGACACACCGAAGATTACTCGTAGAACACTAAAGCCGTCTTAGTACACACGCGGAGCTGTTCGTTAGACGCCAAACGGGTTTAAATTACTTATCGATTACCGATAACCGACGCATTAGTGACGCGGATCCGATCGTGTCGAGAAAAGTGATCACTAGTTTATACCGTTCGGTCGAACGGAAGGAGGAAGTACATGCATCACCAGTATTTAACACCGTGGACGATTCCGGTGACGGAGAAACGATGATAATCACTACCGTGCCGAAAGGAATAGAAAACGAAGAAGACTTTGCGTGCACCGAAGTTTTCGACCGTTTGTTGCCGCGCGAGAATCTCTCTGGCGCTTTTGTCCAAAGATAGCAGCTGTCGCTCAAACAATTAGCACTTCAACCGATCTCTCCGGCCGTTCACAGAAAAACATACGAATAACCGAGTGAGTGTGTCGACGGTGAGAAGTTTTTTTTGGTTTTCGTCAAACGAATCTTCTGCCGCTGCTCACCGTGGTATCTCTAGGTTTGTGCGTCTCCCGCGGTCTTCCCGGGGGCATTTTGCCGACCAAGTCCTGGTTTTTTTCTTACTACCGATCCCACACGCACGTATTCTGCCCGAGTCAACTTGCTTTTCTCCATTTCGTTCGCGACGTTTCGAGTTCTTCATTATGACGCCGTTCGCTTTTGCTGGCGTGTCGACCCGTGGACAGCCGTAGATTTTTCGTAGGGTTCTTTTTCAAATACTTTTTGTCTCCAGGTATTCTTCTGCTTTCTGTCCCCTACGTTTCTGCGGCACTTCTGCAGTACTGCAATATAATCGTGTATGTTCCAGCTGGTTCGTCGACAAAGTTCTTTTCTCTATCCGATAGCAGCACTGGTTCTCGACCCCGGGTCTCGTTTCACGTTTTTTTTTCCCCCCTCGCACACCGATCGGTAGGTGTACTACTACTACTACTACTCCGGATGAGCTGGCCTCCGGGAAGCGCGGTACAAGTTCTCTCCAGCAGAGGAAACGGGCGCCTGTCCGACGGACGGTTAGGAACGCGGGTAAAACAAACAACGAAATCGACGACGTGTATTATTATTTATATATTATTGTGACGCGCGGAAGACACGGACGATATAGTATAATAATTTTTTTATTGGCTCGTAGACGGATCGTAAAAAAAAAAACCGACTCTCGGGCCGCGTGCTGTGTGAGCGTATGGAAATGTGAAGGCTCATTACGGCCCGAAGATTTATTGGCGACCGCGGCCGTCGCGTCAAAAACCCGTTGATTAATTACGACCGAACCATTGTCGGAGGAGGCGGTGGCTCTTCTTCCTGCTCTTTTCCGCCGCCGCAACATTCTCACCGGAACGCGCGCGCGGCGAGACCGAGGTGTATACTTATTATTGTTATTTATAAAACTGCGACAATGGATAAACGAACGATTTTTTCAGGTCTCCTTTAGGTCTCAAAGCTGGGGGGCCGGTTAGAGAAATTATTTCTACACACGTTGAGTTTAGTCGATCGGAAAGGAAAAAAAATGCAATCTCTTCGATTTTTCTGAATTTATTATATAGTTATAAAGTTTTGGGAGAAAAAAAACCCAACTTAAAATAAAGATAAACAAGATTAATTCACGATATGGTTAGGTGCCTACGGTGTGACCTCCGTTTGAAATCATTTTTCTTTTGACATTTTCTTCTAATTATAATTTTTTTTTTTTTCAAGAGTTTTAAACTTTTTTTTTACTGATTAACTTAACACGTTCAATCCGGGAAAATTGTTTTTAACGAGTTAATTAACTTAATTATTAATATTAACTATTGTAACCCGGCCTTGCTCAGTATACTGCGAGCAGTTCTGCGCGATTGATACAGAAAAATATGGTGTATAATATGTTCACGTATATACTGTACACGAAATTTTCGCTTTTCAAGCTAGAAACTTTCAGCCAAAAAAATGAAAGTGTTTTTCCGAATTTGTTTGGTACGTTTCATGCGATGCGATCGTTGTATAATTCACGCTTGATACATCTGACGCACTTAAGACGTTTAGTTTCCTTAAACGGATTGTACAACCATCATCTTGTTAATACCGATACGCTGTACAGCCTAACATTATTATGATTTGTGAAAACAGAATGCAATTTTTACACGTCTGTGATCGATGAAAAGCAAATACGTTCGGAATATAGAGGTATATGTTTTTGTTTTGAATACTGTACGTAGGCGATATAGCTGTATCCAAGACTTCGAGTTAAAACTACGTAAAAAAATCAAGTTAATTTTAATTGTGCCAGTTAACTCGTTAATATATTTATTTCGTTTTAAATTAGTAAATTTATGTTTTTTAAACTTTTTTTTTTGTGTGTGTTTGATTTCAGTAAATCTGTAAGGATTAAAATTTGTTTAAAGAAGAAAATGAAAATATCCGAAAAAAAAAACGGAGGAAATATGGGTTCCAAGTACAAAACTGTATGAATTAAAAATATTATCTTCTATTTTAAGTTAAATTAATTTTTGTTGGTTAACTTTTAATTTAGTAAATTTCAAAAACTGAACAAAATCGACTTTAAACCAAGCATGACTTTTCGTTTTTTCGACCGACTTAACTAAAATCTCTAAACTTGACCAGCCTCGTACATGCCTATGAAAAGCCACATTTATAGGCTTACAAATAAAAGAAGTAAGCGTGTTTGCGGTGTTGTTTGTTGATTTCAAGAGTAATGTGATATTCGTACCTTGTTGGAAGTAGTTAGCTTTCCGGACGTACACGCACACCAGGGCCATGAGCTGCAGCTGCGACAAACGTTGTCTGGTGGACGGCGGCAAGGGCAGCAGGTCTCGGAGGTTCGCGATCTCTGCGTTTATCAGGTCCCTCCGCAGCTTACTCGCTCCTTTGGTCGACTTGGTCGCGTCGAACCTAGAACCGAGTTCGAGCGGAAAAATGGTTTTATTCGCATATTTTTTAAACGTCACCGTAACGGTGTACGACGAAGCATGCGGTCGTCACGTGGACGATTAGAGCGATAAACATCTCGTTCGTGAAAAGTTTTTACAGGAAATATCTCCAAACAGTGCCCGAACTGTACCTCTCTCTAATTACAATGTTGTGTACGTTAAACTCTATAGTAAATTTAGGAAATAGATATAGTTACATATAGTGAATTGTTTCGGTACGTGTGTCTAAAAAATAAATGACACCCTTTGTAGTATTTATGTTTTACACAAATCGTTAGAAAAGCAATATACGCACAATCGTATTGTTTTACAATCAATCACATCCAGTAAACATATCAGTGTCGATTTAGGAGCATCCGACGAAAGTTGTTTTTACATTGTGCAGGAAAAAAAGTATCTGCCGAGTACGTGCCAACGCGGGAAAGATCGCCGGATTGGTGTGATCGATTTTTGTTTACATGCGTCAACGAATATTATTTTAAAAGGAGGGAAGAATAAAAAAAAAATAAAGTATGAAAAAAAAGAGATCGTTGTTGTCGGGTATTCTTGATTGTTTCGGGAAACCTTCTGAAATCCGTTCTGTCTCCAAATTTATAATATTTAGCGAACCACAGTGCTCGTAGCCGGAAAATTTTAAGTGTCGGTAACCGAACGTGTCGATGAATTCGGATGATCTCGATCTCGGGGTCCGGAGTTACGGTCTCTCGGATACGGAGTTTTCAATTTGATTATGCAAAAAAAAAAAATTTATATTTTAGAAAGTTTTAGAAGCCGGACGAACCGGTCGACGTGTTAACGCGAAGTGTAAAGTTTTACAGGACGTAAAAGACAACGGTCCGCGAGAGTACACGGCGAACAGTTATCGATACGAAAGACACCATTCGCGTGAAAACGAAAAGAGCGATAAAATCGACGTGGAACATTTTTCAGAACGGTATTTTGGACGTGCCTCATCCTGTTTCGTTCGTCCGAGAGCGTCTTCCTATTCCTTTGCTCATCACCCAACTGTTCATCACGATCACACACTAACAACCCTCATATCTTTTTCGACCATCTCTGTTCTCCTTCGGTCTTCCACTGCCGTATTGTTCGCCTTCGCAACGTTCCTAACTAATGCTCGCATCGGTTTCTTCTCTCTTCGTCACGTTCCGTACGGAAACATTTACCCCGACGTGCTCGTCGTCGTACACGCGAGACGCAAACACCGGTGGTGCGTCGATTATCGTGCGCGCGCGGTGTACGAAATCGCCCGGATACTACGCCCACGGAATCCCCGAAAAAACGTCTTAATTAAACCCTCGCCCCGCGTACGTAATCGCCGTCGATCTGATACGATCAATATCGCGCACAATAATACGTCGTTTAATATACAACGATCGCAATAACAATAACCTGGTACGTTAGTTTAATGTGTCGTCGGGTCGCCGCAGCGCCGCCGGCAGTTTTTTATGCGCGTGCCGCGCGACCACCGCTCGACGGCGGCCCACGCGAGCTTTACCGTACGGCGGTATTATTAAAATACGATTTCACAAGAGTGTATACGTGTATCTGCACTTAATATCCTCGAGATTGTTATAAAACACGTTGCGATATGGGCCGCGGTATCGGCCGCGATTAATAGCCCGCGATAACCGGGTACGAGCGCCGCGGGCGTCATCACTCCGGCGGGAAATATTGATTATAATAACGAATATCGAAAATTAATATGAAAAAATACGCGCGTACGGAAGAAAGTATAACAATGTGTTTTTATTGTGTTATTTCCGCGATGACGCCGAACTTGGAGTAACCGCGGGTAAAGAGACGACACGGGAGGAATAAAAATAAAAAATTAAAAAAATGCGAAATCGCTCGCGTGGGCAGTACAGCGACGTTGGCTGGGTACACTACTGAGGAAGTTGTACGCGGTTCAAACGTGTTTGTATTTTATATCGTTGCCTTTGAAAAAAACACGTTTCCGAGCGGGCTCAAGTTGTCCAGTATCGTACGCGGTAAATTTTCCGAGGATTTCAAAGTTCTGTTTTTAGCTCAGAAATTTCCAAAGTCTCCCGTATCTTACCGATTTCAACGTTATAGCCAAAACACCGGAATCGACATGTCAAAAACGACACGTTTGCCGCGACTAAC
Organism: Hormaphis cornu; assembly: GCA_017140985.1. NCBI lineage: Eukaryota > Metazoa > Arthropoda > Insecta > Hemiptera > Hormaphididae > Hormaphis > Hormaphis cornu. The sequence continues at coordinate 21,353,259 of CM029359.1, forward strand.
ACGTTTCTCCTTGATTGTAACTCTTTCGATTTCGAAGATTGATTCTTCATCGGTGTCCACACAGAGAAAAGGTACTGACTCAAAAAATCGGAACACTTTTACCACCCTCGATGTTCAGAGAAAAGAAATACATCATCGTTGTATAAACAGTACGTTTTTCGCTTTTCTCAGAGTCTAAAAATGCCGGAATGAATCGCTCTCGGTCACGGCGGTAGTTTGACGGAGCAGTGACTGCGCTTTGGGCGGGACACGGCGATTTCGGAATTCACGGTTCAATATCTGAGTGCAAACTGAATTGCCTTCAAAAAAAAAAAACGATTCTGAGCAAAATCTCTGTGCGGCTCGATAGAACTACGGAAGTGCGCACCTATACTACATATGTGAACGAGGGAGCTCTTTGGCGCATCCCGATTTCGATTTTGACGGATCGCATCCCAAACGAATCTCTGTGCGCCAAACGTCAGCTCTCGACAGGACAACGGCCGAGGTGGCGTATGATACTTAGAAGCGCCGTCTGAGTTTCCGTACATTGTTCAAACGAGAACGTCACAGAACGTTTTCTAGCCGAAAACGATACATAATAATGTATCTCACGTCTTGTCGAGTGTGTACTGTATATACCAACTCTGAACATCGCCGAGCCCGATCAGAACTGTTACGTGTCGTCGACGATTCGCTGCACAAAAGTTAAAACAGACAATATACGCGACATCTGCGCACATACTCGGCTGTCTCGTGTGTGTCAATGTACTTAATACGCGATCCTCACTACTGATCAACAAAACGAGACTGCAAACACGACGATATGGGTCACGGACTTTTCCATCTCACCTGGGTCCTATGAATAATGTTGTTATCATATGAGCCAATGTTTGATCGCACGTTGTCTTCGTTTCCCACGACCACTCGACCGCGTCATGATGCGAAGATTCGGAGCCTTACGACGACGATATTATAATAATATAAAAAACAAATTTTACACTATTAAGGATCGTCGTTTTACCGCGTGCGCAGTGTGGAGCACCGCACTCGACGCCGTCGAGTGCGTTCAAAAAGTGCGCGCACGAAAATGCGCGCGATCACGCTGTTTAAGACCGCGGTGAACATTTTTCACACAAGCTTTGCATCGGTTTTTGACCACGGGTGTACCGGTGTGTATAACAACAATATTACACCCGTTTCGAGTTGGGTTAGCCTAACCCCGGCTAAACGGTGCGTGGGAAATCGTCGCTATCGTTGCTACGGTGTTAAAAAATAACACGACACCGTGTAGAACACGACGACGAAGTGTTTGACACCGCAACGATGACAGTATGAACGGGGCTCGAAAAGTACCGATTAAACAAAGGAATACGAGTTCATCCTCGGTAAAAAGGAACTGATTTCAGGCTCGTGCCGAAGAAAAAGCTCGTTTCTCAGCAGAAGACTGTACATTTTTCTCGTGATAAATTTAAACGTACTTTTTACTCGATTCGCACACCCAATGTGGTTCCAGACGTGTGATTACTTTTAACGGGGGACAGACGTTTTCAATAAATCTATGAAAAATATTCACCGAAGTTTGGCTTACCGTTTGCTTCGTTTGCTTGATATGCGTAACACCGTCTCACTAACACGCGTTACGTTTTCAAGTCGAGAATAAAATTATACACACCAATATGAAGAGAAACAAAAAACATTCCGACAAAAAATGCTTAACTGCCAAGTTTAAATCGTCAATAATTTTCTTCTACAATAACAATACACGCCTAAGCGCCTAAAGTGAATCTTGATCTGTGCCACTGTTTCTGCGAGCGACAACGGTTCTAGATGGAAATTAAAATAAAAATGTATAGATCTACGGCTAAAAATCATTTACTTGTTCAAATAAAGTAGACATAAAAAATCGTTGTATGTATATTCTCTTAAACGTGAAAAATAATTTCGAAACGGTTTAAATTAATTTCCCCCACACCCCTCTCAACTAGCCCTACACGCTCGTTCCATAAAATGGACAATCACCCAAACACGCACTGCCCCGTCAGGTTCGCAGAAGACACGACGAATTTCTCGTTCCGACAAATTTCGGATATGAAAAATCCGAAAATCGTGGTCGAATTTTTCATAAACGATGTGTGTACCGTAATTACGTTGAATAATATATAACGTTTGTACTCCAGCGTTAAAGTCTCCCGCAGTGCGCTGTTCTTGCTAGGTATATCATACTGTCGATGATAGTAACAATAATGAATTCGTTGAGAATAGTAATGTTAATTGTGTTCGTGTACGATTGTCAAATGTTACGAGAATAAAATCGAGAACGTAAAGAAAAAAAAAAATTATTGTACAAATTGGAAACGATCAGCGAACGAATATTACGTACGAAACCCTTACCGGATCACTCTGTCCGTCGGTCACACCACATATTTTCTACGGATCCACCGAACGGATAATGAGTTGAAAATTGGTACACGCGTTGATAATTGCGACGGCGGAAATGTCAGGAGAAAAAGACTAAACTCTATTTTGAGGCGTAATTTTGGAGCAGTGAATTGAAGAAAAAAAAACATTTCAAATACTACGCGTGAAACGTAAAACTAAAGGCCTCGTTACGCGAGGCATTGAAACGCAACTATTGTTTATACCCTCTCAATTACGAACAATCCTTTTTCCGAGAGAATTCCGAAATTTGGGACTTTCGCTTATAGGTTTTTTTTTTGCGCGAGTGATATTCCCTAATCATTTTAACCTCGGTAGTTTCGGGGGTGTAAAAATACCCGAAACTCTTATAACGTTTTATAGCACTTCTGGCGTGGGTAAAACGTACGAGACCCCACGCGGGTCCGACCTGACCAGTTTGTAGATTCTGACCGTCAGCGATGAACGGATGTTTTCTTTTCTGTCAACAACTTTTCGGGTTAAAGGAACGCTCGGTCTTTTTAAGTCTCCAATGGCACTTTGGTCGAAGATTTTTTTTTGTTGAAATTTCGCCTACATACCGATTTCACGGCGAAAGGTATGATGAAATCTTAAGATTCGCCACGGAGTACACTCGTAGAGAAGGAACGTTCTTATTCGCAAAGTCAACGCTTCTAACGGATGGTCTAACGGACGCTTCGGTACATTAAGGCGTCTCGAGAGTTCGAAACTGATAACGATAAAGAAAAAGCGCGATTAAACGATCACTACTACTACTCGCGTGTTTTGTGACGCGATTGCCATTGGGATCATGACGGACGGCAGAAACGTCGGCTGGTACGTTTGTATCGAAATAGGTAAAAAACACGAGTTCGACCGACGGATTTCGCCGAAAGAGACCGTCGAAAATTTTCTTCGCGGGTTTGAATGGCAAAAAAAACGCGCCACAACAAACGTCTCTAACTAACGCCGCCGGTGTCCACGGCCCGCGCGCCGTTTTCCTACGTTTCTGAACTGGTGTCGAAAGAACGAGCGGTCCGTCGCGCGCGCCAACACACACAAACGTACCGAGTCGCCGAGACGGATACGACGTTGTGGTGCAGGTAATAAAAAAATATCGCATAATAAATATCGGTGAAATAAAAAAATCGGACAAATAATGATAACGCGCGACGTACAATGTCGCGACACGTAATACGATTATTGTAATATATTATACATCGTATTATTTTACTCTGTCGTCTGATTTAACGCCTCTCTCGCGAAACGGGCTCGCGAGACGGGAGAACGACGTGCGAGGAGAGTGTGTAAAGTGTGTGTGGTGTGTACGAGACGTCGCGTTGTACGTTGCACGGACGGGTCGTCGTGTTGTAATGTGTGAGTTAAAACAAACGTTACTGTTTTTAGATTCTGAGCGTATTGCTTTTACGAATGGTGTGGCGGTTTTTTTTGTCACTTTTTCCAGTAGAAATATCGCTCCGATTTTTTACGCGTGACACCCGAAAAGACTGATCCGAGGCGAGGATACTTTGTCCGAAGCGTTTTTTTTTTTTTCGATCTTTGAAAATTTTCGTTATTTTACGACAGTCGTGTTATTCCGTAAAACGTCTAGTTCTCACGTTTCAAAACACGTCGACACAAAAACAAGACGGTTCTACGCGTGCGGTTCGAAAATGGTTCGGTTTATTTCACGTTGTTATTTTGTCGTTACGTAGACTCGTCGTTCCGGGCGGCCGTGTATTTCTTATGGGGACAAATAATTACGAGCAACGTGTTTCGTATACATCGATTTTTAACATCCAAAACGGAGATCGGACCGGCGCGTAATACTAAAACAGTATAAAGATACAATAAAAGTTTTTTATTGTTGAATAAAAACTATTAAATAAAAATAAATAGTTTTTACCAGGACGCATACTGGACAACCGCTCGCTCAGAATCGTATATTTTTTTTTTAAGACCAAAAGATAATGCTTTCTATTTTTACACTTTTTAAGGGACTTGAAAAATTACGGATATTTTATTATTCGTGTTGTATTTTGTTAGATTTCAACAAAAAAATCCGACCAAAACTAACGTTTTCAACCCCCTTTTAACCGTTTTTTTTTTTCAGCACTTTTTTCCCATTTCCCTTAAATCACGAACGTATACTGCGATTTATTTCACGCGAAATTAGACGAATATTTTTATTTCGTTTTAACGCGATGATTAATAACATATTCTTGGTGTGTTAAATTCCGGAAGTGCTCTGCAAGCATAAACAGTGTTCTCCGTTTCGCCCCGTGGCGCGCACACGAGTAAATCTGCTGGCTTTCCGACGCGCGATGCGAAACTGTATTTCGTCGTAGTCGTGGCCAGAAAAAATTGGTAAAACTTTGTTTTTTTTCGCCCGTTTCGACCGCTCGAAATTTCGAAAATTTCGAAAACCGACTGTCCGGACAGCAACTTGAGAAGGATTCAACGCGAACGGGGTTTTCAATGCGACGTTTTTCGTATTTGTGTGGTGGACGAGCGCAACACTGTGTGTTTACAAGCGATTGTCGTTGATTTGTAAACGCGTGGAGCTCGTACACACACATATATTTTATGCGACACGACCGATTGAAAGATTAAACTAGACCCGGGGCGAGATAACGATGTAAAGTCGTATATATAAGTACCAGTTTTCCGACCGGATCAGGTGTGTACAACGATGTACGTACTCGATTGATTTACGGCTCGTCATCTCGGCTAAATAATATTGTTATAACCCCGCGCGAAACGCACTCGGAACGACGACGACCGGTAGCGAATGAAAAAAAAAAATATTTCACGCCGTCGTACTCGTAACTCGCATTGATTCTATGATTCGTTTACTGATTTCGTGTTCTGCATTAATATTACCGTCGTTTTTACATACTGAGCGTCAACGAGGAGTGTATTGTCAACGACTTTTCGGATAGAACTTTAAAGTCAATACCGATATGTGTATATACGGACTCCCGACTCAGGTGCTGAAGCTTATTTTGAGTTCTACCTCAAGTACCAGTAAAAAAAAATCGAGGCATTTTACGGAGCAAAATCTGAAATTTTCCCGGTTCGTAATGACGTTTTCGGGTAGGAGGAGTGCTCTCTTATCGTTACGTCAAACAACACGTAAAAGTCTGGATTTTTAAATCGTATTTTATTTGAAGCGTTTTTTCATATTTTCGTTATTTTCCGAGTTGTGTGCGGAAAAACGACGGAAATGACGAAATCGCCAAACCCGACGTTTTTTGACCGTAACGTCCAAACTAACGGTCGGAACAAGCTTTTACGTGATATTCAATATAGGTAAAAATACAGGTTTGATAAAAGTTTCGAGCCAAGTATAGAACTTGACTACAGAACGGTTGAAGGACAGAAATGAATCCGAAACAGTGCAGTTTCATAATAACAAATATCGATTTTGTGTCTTGCAATCGCGGATCGTTCGTCGCACTTTTTTTTCCACGCCTATGATCGATCAGAGAGTTGCAAACGAGTTCGTAAAAAAATAATCGAGTCAACTACTACACGGGGTAAAAATCTACGGGCGCAAAATTGTGTTTAAACCAATATATGTATAAAAATATATTTATTACAATATTATACTCGTTTGGTGCTTTTCCCGTGTCCTCTCGACAGCCGTGTTAATAAACGGCGGTGACGACGACAAACAAATCATTATTTTATGTTTACGAAGTTGATTTAGACGATTCGAATAACGCAAACGAGCGATAGTTTGTATACGTTTTATGTTATTTATGGTTTTTTACACGCTCGCACGTCGTGTTTTTTTACTCGTAAAATTCTACGGATCTGTGTTTGTGTATATACATATAATTGTGTAAAACGTTTGTTTTTAGCAAACAGTTAATTTTAAAACAAACCCGTTCCGTTTGACGTGTACGTATGCATATTTACTGCATACACCGGCTATACCAACGTCATAATATTGTTGTGCTTGGGTGCATTAGAGGAAAAAATAAAGAGTTATATTATATTCATCGAACGGCACTATTTTAAATTGTCAAAATATTTTTGTGTCCGTTTTAACCACAATATACGTATCATTAAATGTTCTGGTATTGTGTAGTTTTGTGTCTAAAATTTGTCGACGCGAAAAATCCGTAAAAATTTAACTACATTCTGTAACAGTACATATTAGTAATGCACTAATAATGGATATGATGTGAGACAATGGACTGGGATGGATTTGGCGTGTGACGAGGAGAGAGGAAACCGAAGTACAATAATGGAGCGGTCCTGAAAACGAACGTTGAAGAAAAAGGAACACAATAAGTAACGAACAATGTTGAAAAATAATCCGATCGCCACACAAAAAGACAAAAACATTTTTCGTTCAAGCGGGAGATTTTAAAATTGTTTTAATTTTTTTTTTTCTCTGTTCAGTTTAAATTTATTTTCCGAATGTACCCGTCCAATCATTTTGACTTGCTTTCACCGATGTGGACGATAAAATATCAAACTATACAACATGATTGTGATGTTGTATAAAACACAATAAGTCATTCGTATATAATAGGCCCATAATCATGAGCATATTCGACGTATAGGTTTTTTTTTTGTTGTGTTACCGCGGACGGCGGTCGAAATAATTGCCGTATTTCAAACAGAAAATAAAACTCGCGCGAACGATCAGACATCGAACACCGACAGACATAAGTAAGGAAGCTGCGGGCGTTTTGCCATCACTGTTCACGATCACGATACGTGTATTCCTATTTTAATAAGCGCAGTGTGCGTCGGTTTTTACAACGAATTCACCGCATTCGTTTGTCGAATTCGGTTTCGAGCAAATTTGTATTTAATTTTTTTGAAAATAATATTCTTCAACATACACCTATATATAGACTCAACAATAGGTATCCGTTTTCAAAAATAATAACCAAACGTTTAACGCGATAAGTATCGTTCGGATGGGTGTTCTAGGATTATGGAAATCATATGGTCCATATGGTGTACAATATTGTATTACAACACGGCTGTTTCAATGAGCGAACAACACTCAACGTTCACGTTTTTCGTCCTTGATTGGATTGCGATCTTCACGATTTCTGAAGCAACTTCTGAAGCCCGAGACAAAAGTAAAATGTTTACGTCATTTCCATAGGTAGAGGAAAAAATCAATAAAATTGCAAAAATTTTTTGCCGTATAAATTTAATTTGTAAATTTATTCTACGCGTATTATTTCTGCGAGTCACGTAATATGAAATTTCAAGGTACATATAAATGCTGTCCCTTGCTCGAGTTAATTTTCGTCAAACATAAATTATTAATTTATATACTCCGCTTTACTTCATTATTCGTATTGCACGTCTCTTAAAAATATCGACGTGTCGCGTTTCAGTTGAAATAAGCGATATACTCGATGTTGAATAATTTTAAAGGGAGTAAACTGTGTCGAGTACGTAGGTAAAACAGTTCTCGTGTCCGAGCGTGACTTGCTGGAAGATTGATGTTCGATGAGAGTAAATCGCCCCATCGCCACGACGGAAAAACGAATGATTCGTTCCGATCCGTTTCCTGAGAGCGGAGATGATACGAACGTGCGGAGCGGAGCAAACTTAATCTGATATTTTTCGTGCCATTTCGAACGTTTATCATCCCGCAGCTCTTTCGTGTTCTTCGAGAATGAAGAATTGTTAAGGCAGGGCGAAATATTTTATTCGTATACGACCAAAAACGAAAAACCTTAGGTGAGAGCAAGTGCCCCAAATTGGAAGCTCTTGGTCACTGTAAATTTGATCGGTCGTATTAAATAAGTTTAGTTTGGATAACGAATTCGATGTTTGTTTGTTTTTATGTCTTTTCAATATGTTTTTCAACGGCTCCCGGCTACGAATTTAAGAATAACAGTTAAAATTCTTTTGTACAAGCGCACACAAGTCACGAGATACGTATAATTTCGAAAAACGACTTAACTCGAAACGAGCGCGTGTATTATAATATTACGTGACTAAATGAGAAAGAATAAAAACAAACAAAACCGCTTTGGTGCGTCATCGTAAATATTACGCGGCGTGTTAAAACCGTTTTATCGGACGGACATATCTCGGTAAAAAAAAAGAGGGCGAAATAAACGAAATTTTACAACATTCATCGCTTTTGGTAAGTCGTTTTACGTTACAAAACTAATATTACGCCCACGAAACCAGGCCCGAACGGTACGATAAAAACAGACGGGGAAAAAAATCTCATTCAACATCCCATTTTTTTTTTTTGCTTAAATGTTGTTTGGTCGAGTAAACCTACATAGTTCATACTGTGACTCGTTTTATTCTTTAGTCAGTTACAACGGTTTATAAATAGATATTTTTTTGTTTAAGGTTCTTTCTATCACTACTAGTTCGAGACGTTTTGTCGTTAGAAATCTTTTCTAAACGTTTAATCTACACGTGTATCGCGCTCGGCCGATTTTGAAAAATCAAATTTTTTTTTCTATAATCACGAATAAAAAAACTCACGGTTATTGCGAATGCACATTTCAAAACAACTATTGGTCAACAACTATTGTTTCCCGGTCGTGCGGGAACCGTAAGACACTACGGCGCGTTTCGCGAAATCTATACGGACGGACGAAAATCAGCAGGGTTCCGAAAAATGTTCGCGGTCGAATGCGCGTAATTCGAAACGTCGGGAACAGCCGAGTAAATCGCGTTTTTTGAAACCAGTTGTTTTTTTTTTTGATTTTCTCAAACCCCGACGGACGTTTACAGATCGAACGCGTTTTCGGGTCGCCCTGGTGATTTTCGCTCACTAATCGCGCAGTGTCTACCGTGAGATGACGGCCTCCTCGTACACAGGGTATACAGTTTAGAACGCAGTTTACAGCGACCCTTTCGGATATCCGATTAAAAAAAAAAAAATTATAAAAATTATAAAAATTTATAAAAAATTATAAAAAAAATAAATAAAAAACGAATCGCGCGAGGAAGGCGACAGTCTTTGTTACGATCGGTGAAGACACGCGGTTTTGTTGTTCGCGCGGACCGAATGGAAGTCTCTTGACAGCACAAACACGAAAGACGACGAACGCTTTGTGCGCGCGTTCAATATAACAATATTTTATACAATTTTATAGTACGTATATAATAATAACAGTTGTCGGTCGGCAGGAGGTAGTGTAAGATAAAAAAAAAAAAAAATATTAAAAATCATTATCAAAAAAATAAAAATAAAAAATTGAATAAAGCTGACACAGACCCCACTTTTCAATACGACTCGAAAGCGTATATAATATAAATCAAACGGTCTAATTTTGTTATTTCTCCGTCCGTCGTATGCGTTCTGGTACTAATGTAAAACATAACACGATTCTATTAATGAATTTTTTTTTTTTATTATTTAACATTTTTTGGATTTTTTTTTTTTTTTTAGTGTAATCAACGGGACTTTTTAATCATTTTAATGGTCCGTATAATATTTACGCAGTTTCGTAAAACGTGACTCTAGGTCGCGCGCCTGAACAAAATCGCTGCTCATAAATAGTTGACGATTCTCAAAAAGTTCGGTTAACTCGTCATATCGACGTAACACAACAACGTTACAACTTCTGCGTTTTTGTCGCATCGTGGCCTTCGTATCGAGAACGTCACACGTTATTGGAACAAAATATGAAGATTGTCCGTACGATTTCTAAACATTTTCGATGATCCGAATGCTACATAGACCGTCAAAATGTTAAATGATTATGTAGGTTTCGTTTAATAAATCGTGTTATGTCGAATTGAAACATCGACACTTTTACACGGCATGCTTCAAACCATATATTTCTGTATGCATACTGTCAAAAGTATGTAAAACAATCGGTTTATAATGTTTTTTAGCTCTTATTCATATAGTGCTTTGGTTTTTTTTTTTTGCAATACATTTTTCCAAAAATTATTCGGACTAATTGTTATTTTCACACATTGTTAGAATCGATAAACGATCGTAGCGGTTGAAAAAAAAAAAATTGAGACAAGTATAAAATTCAAGAAATTTTGAGCTCACTCATAATCGCGTTTTTCGTAAAAACATCCAACTTTTACACATGTTTTCAAAAAAAAAAAAATCAGTCAATGGCCTCATGACTGTATGATTACTAATACGTAAAATATTAAATTTGTTACTTCAAAATTCAGCATTATAATTTATACACGTCCTCGGGTCAGTTGTATACACCAATTATACTAATTATATGATTTGTTGTATCGCAGATGCACAATATTTTCCAAATATCTATCATAAACACGTTTACGTAAAAATTCTTCAAAATTTAAAAAAAAAACCTTTCGAAACCAGAATGCAAATCACATGAAAACTATTGAAAAAATCGAAAACTGGAATGTCTACGCGTCAACTTTTTATATATATATATTTTTTTTTTGTACACCTTTTTTTTTAATCGCCAAGTTTTTTATCTAATTTTTGTTTTAAAACAGCTTCTCTAGAATATAATAATATATGCTTTTTTTTTTTTTTTCTAAGTTATTTCCTTTTTCCTTCAAAACGTAAAATCTCTCATGAATAATTGATTCAGTCTATACCGAAATGGTATAATTTGTTTAAAAAAAAATGTATTTCTGTACGTATAGGCACAAATGCAATAATTATAATTTTCATCTCGCATACGACTGTGTGAGTGTATAATTACGTAAATGTTATACGCAAATTATATGGATTATATCGTGATTAAGACATTCGAGAATAGAGGAGAAAATACGACCAAGAACTGATGGAGATATTAAATAGACCGAACATTGCGTGAACGAGATCGAACGGAGTAAGATAACTGGATTGGAAAGAGGCAGCGCAGAATGCAGAAGAATCGAAGAAGATATTTTGTAATATGGCAAGACGGCCTCAAAGACCGGAAAGAAAATAAAATATTTTATACGAAATGTATGATGTCTATTTTTTATTAAAGGTATCCATCCATGTCTGTATCAAACGAAAAATCAGAAACGTTCCCCGATCAACGGTATTCCATAATTTTTTTTTTTTTTTTCTTAAGCGATTTGGTTGAATAATATACCTTTAATTGATACCAGGCGACCCTTGAAAATATAATTTACATTTTCGAAATTTTGTATTTTAAGTTCTCACTCACTATTTTCAGTTCCGTAGTTAGAAATCTGTAACTGGGTATTAAATGTACAATCTCGTATCGCTCAATATACTGTCGCCGGCCGATTTTTTTTTTTAATTTATTAGGGTCTAAAAATTTACCCCGTTGCTGAAAATTAGATATCAAGAAAATTTTTTTTATCAATCGAAATTCCATCAAAAACAAAAAACTCCACGTCGGATATTACGAATCGTAAAATTCGGATGTCCGCCGTGTTATCCGATTTCTATCGCGTTGTTACGCACCGACCGCGAGCGGTGATGGATTTATTGTAAATCGGTTTTATATTTTGATTTATACACCGCGAGTCGTTTTTCGTTTGATTGTTACAAAAATAGAATACCGTGATCATTTGTGATCCAGCCATATACGTTATCGGTTATAGTATGTATAATACGCGGATTTTTTTGTTTTTCACGTTCATACTTTTCGCAGTTCGCCGCGGCAACAAAAAACGTAACACTCGATCGAACCGGCCCGACGATGCGGCTATAATAAACGAAAAACATTTTTATTATCTTTTTTCGCTTCACAATCGATACCCCGGCGTATATAATATAATGTTATATCACACACACGTAAACACCACGTATTGCACCTGTATTATTAATATTATTGTACACGAACAAAATAGGTATTGGCCGTATAATTGTATAATACGCCTTCGTGCGCTGCAGCACGCCACGAGTTTCCGTCAGCGATTACTTAACCGTATAATGTTGTAAAAATTTTTTTTTCGAATTCGCGTCGTCCACGGGTATAATTTATATCGTGTACCTTGAGGATGTTTTATAGTAGGTACATACTGGAATGATAAAAACGATTATTATAATAACAATTTTATAATTTCGGAGTCGATTCGGGCTTTTGGCACGAAACGATATTATTATAACGCGGGTTTCTAGACCGAAATATTTTCACACGATCACCATACACCGGATCGTAAAAACGCGTCGCACCGAACGGATGATGACGCGAAAATTCGCAACGTTTATATCGTGAATGAAATACAAGTGTTTATAATACGGATTTTATTTATTAATTTTTGTTGTTTTTTTTTTACCGAGTCATTAAACGTTTTACAGCGCACCCATACTCCTCTTATGTGTGTACGTCTGCAGCACGACGACGACGACGACGTTATCGCGTTGAGATGTTTATCGAAAATATGGTGGTCACGTCAGCGTTGAACGGTGTAAAAATAAAAAAAGAACCTACAGCACAATTTCGCTTCCACACACAATGACGTATTATTAAGATATTAAGACTCGTCGTATCCGTAATGCGCGTGTTCTGATGTGTACCTGCGTTCGTTTTAGAGAAAATATCATCGAACAACGTGTTTCGTACCGCGGCACAAATGCACGTGCTCCCGCGCTCACTTGTTGCACGTCGAATTAAACATCGAAAACGCGTAAAAATCGCCGCACTGTAAAAAGTACTCTGCAAAATGGCAGACAAAAAAAAATCGACTTTATTGTAGAAAAACCGTTTCTATTTTGAATAACCGCGAAAGAAATCCGTCTACCGTCCGCGTTTGATGTGATTTAAGCGCCAGCTTATTATTAACACGCGTTACAGAATCGTTTCTGTTTTAAAAAACGAAAATCGCGGTCGAATTATTCAAAACGAAACGGGGTGCTTATTCTGCGATACTATACATTGTTTTATCATTTTTACTTGTTGACGGCGGATCGATAATATTGCGGTAAAAAGTATCCGCGTCAAGGCTGGTCAAGTTAACGATATTTTATAACTGGTTCGAACCGAAAAAAACGTTTGGTTAAAAGTTAATTTTTTCATTTATTTAACTGAAAGTATAGTAACAAAAAAAAAAATAATTCAACTCCAGTTAAAATTTATCAAATTAATTCACACGGTTCTCCTTTTCGTAAAATATTGCGGACGTAGTGATGCACTGTGGCGTAATCGGTAAAATCTGCAAAATTCGGCATCGTCACTCTGGGACAAAAAAAAAAAATATTTTTTTCCGTAATTATTCTTGTTAACGGAAAAAGCATATTTTCAACTTTGAACACGACAAAATGACGTTTCAGTGGTTCGGAAAACGGCGATCGTGAAGCGTCAAAGCGGTTAAAGACTTGAATATATTTTAATTATTACGCGTACAGAGCGAGCAAGTCTAATTGAAGAAAACTCGTCGACGGAAAAACAAACGGAACGAGTCAGTTTTAAAATACACTGAACCAGCCTCGTACAAATACGACGTTCGGGTACATATTATTTCCTCGAGCAGTGTGACGAGTGAATTCGATATCAATCGAATCCTTTACCACGTATATATATTGTGCTCTCTCTCTGTGATTTTTTCGCGTCACGTCGGTGATTTCGTTTTTCAGAAGCGAAACTCGTAAACGTTCCGACTTTGCCGTTCTCTGCGGTTCCTCGCCGCACCGTGATCAGGTACCCCGTTCCAGCGTCCCCCGTCGCTTCGACCCCACGTACGCCGGACGGTGTCGAACTAGTAGATGAACGATAAATTCGTATTTTTTTCTTTTTTCGACACCGTAACTGTCGGAAATCGAGGTGAAACGTGTCAAAGTAGAAGATGAACGATAAATTCGTATTTTCTTTTTTTGACACCGTCCGAAATCGAGGCGGGCTGTTCCCACGGCGGCGACGACGGTCTTTTTTTCGGTCGTCGCGTTTAGTCTTACGGATTGTGTTGTTCTCGGCGAAAATTCTTCACGACCCGCGCGAATCGTGCGAACGAAAACGACGCGTAGAACGTACGCTCACACACAATATGACGATAATACAATATTATAAAACGCACGTCGGCTACTGGTTTACCATTCGGTTTTTTAAATACGCACCCGTCGGCTACGTATGTATTCGTCTATTGTATAACATTAAGTATATGTAATTTTCATATTATTTGTGTGTGTGTCTTTATTATTTAGACGGACGCGTCGGGGCACAAGAGAGTGACGTTTAAAAGTATACGTTATTATGATATTTTTATTGTGGATCGCGCGGGCTTTCATAACGCTCTGCGGTGCGGTGCGGGCGGAGAGAGACGGACCGACCGCGGGATAGCTAGAGAAACGGGTCGATAATACTACAGCGTATAGAAAAAAGGGCGATTTAATCGTTCGGGAGATTTCACCTACTCGTAGTATCTGCTGCTGCTACACATGGCGAACCGTACAATATATATATTTTTTTTTCCCGTATACAATACGCAGTCGATAGCGGGGGCGGAGAGTGTGGAAAACATTTAAGGCGAACCAAACACAAAAGGGGCACAGTCATCTCTAGTAAAAAATTAAAAAAAAAAAAAACGATGCGACCGGTCGAGTGCCTTCGCGGCGCGCGCGCGCGTCTTTCGGACTGACGAAATAATCAGTTCGGTTCTTTACAAATGAAAAAATAATCTCAATACGTATATACACGCGTCTTGTATTGTGTGTGTCAGAATGATAAAAAAGAAGCGTATTTTTACCGTGTGAAAAACCGCCTACAATGTCCGAAATCTTATAATACATATACGTATATAGTAGTACTGTAACGCGGTCGTCTAAATCGTTTTTTAATTGCGCTCGCACTGTAATATTAATATAAAAAATATGTTATCGCTTAGAAAATTCGAACGGTTCCGTACAAAACGTTTTCCGACGACGAATGTGCGTCGAGGTATAACAGTATAAAACGTAGTCTATATAAACATCATCTCCGATGATTAATGATTATGTCGCGCAATGCGTGAATGGTAATTTTTTTTTTTGTAAAAAAGACTTCAAAAAAAAAGAAGAGGATTCGACATTTTTCGCCAACGTAATGAACTGATTTTGATGATTGATTTCAGCAAATTACATACAGCTAATTCAAAAGAGAAAAACATTTCCTAATATTATCTTCCAACTCAATCTAAAGTTTTCCCGACGGATAGCGCTTTTTGTGTAGTTTTAACACGGTACCGTTTACTTAACGCAGTAATTTTTGTTTTCTGCGAGTTTGGATTTTAAATCAAAAGAGATATTTGGAAAAGCCACACATCAGTACCCGGTTCAGGTTTTTTGACATTTTTTGCCGTATCATCCATTATTGGTGTGTTCCATAGCGTTCTTTCACAATGGAAACGCTGTAATTTATTCCATATAGTCGATCAGTTGTGTCAGGTATCTGCGCACGGGAAATAAACTAAACCGAAGAGTATTCTATTTTACTGCCAAAGTAGAATATTACGGAGGCGTGGCACGTCATTAGTATTTTCATATTATTAGTAAAAACCACGACGTGTACGGCAAATCGTCCGTATCCGTCAAAATCGGGTGACCGAAATGAATCACTGCAGTCAATGAATAATAATCTCATATACAGTTGTACAACTTCATTATAATACGAAGGAATGAAAAATGCTGGATTAGATTTATATATATATTTTTTTGTACAGCACGATCGAGAATATCAATTCTTTAACGACTTTTTATATTCAATACGGGTATTATTCGCTGAAAGACAAAACCTGACGCGAATTATCATAAGACTAACATTAGACTTACAAAATAAATACTCATAATTAGCAATAATTTTTTTTTTTTTTATCGTTGACCGTTGTAAATCTCAATATTTTTATAGCTTAAGTTTGTTTCCGTGTGCGCAACTATAAAAGCTGTAACCGTAT
>CM029359.1:21379023-21393986 GCA_017140985.1 Hormaphis cornu
GATTTCATTTGCAGATAGTTATGAACAGGAACAATGTTAATTATTAATTATTGGTTTCGTTATAGGTAATATTCTGACGTCTACTGCAGTAATTAAGGACTTTTCGGGATTGTATTTTTATACAACGCAATGACATTGTTTGGAAACGTGAAAAAGAAATAACGAGATGTGAGTGCAGTTGTACGTCCTCGATTTGGGTGGCACGCTGTTTTGAAAGAACGCGTTGTATAGAATTTGCTGAAATCAAAGACATTAAATCGTTGCTTACAAAGATCACGATTCTGCGTGGGCTCAGTCTCAGTGAGTGAATGTAATACATATATAACTTCTCAAAAAGTTCAAATTTCTATCGTGTAACTGGAAAGTTTATTCAGTTTAACTAGGTAGTGTTTGAAGTTACAAAATTGTAAAATATCAAATTTTTAATAATGGCCCAAGTGCAAAATGCAAAATGCCGAAATGCAGTAATCGCAGCAAGCGCGTTTCCCACAATTAAACAGAAATCGGTATTTTACGATCTATTATTATTACTTTGAAATATTTTTCAATATTAATAAGTTGTTTAAAATCGCTTTTAAATATTTAATATCAGTTGTTTGTTCCTCGTTGGGGGTACTTGTTCAACTGACTTTAAACTAAATATATTGTTAATACCTACCTGTTAGCATTATAATTTTAAATTTTATCTTTTTACGAGTTAATTATAAAACTTTGAAATTTACAATTTAATGAGTAGGTGTGTAATTCTCAGTTCGCAGTAGACAATGTTGAATTCAAATGTTCAAGCCAACCAAATTAATGTACAACTTCACTACATTGGCCCAACGCCTCGTTTTTTGTTTTAATCATGCTTCGCTCAAATATTTTAAAACGTTATACTTTATGAAATTTTCAAACACTAATCATACGTAATACTTTGGTATATTTTCATAAGCGGTTGTGTAGACACAACACGAATTATGATATTAAAATTGTTATCAAACGTTCTCGTGTTTAGAACATTAATGTTTGTTTGTAAGACGTTCTATAAGGTGTAATACGGCATATTTTATAACTATTAATATAATATCAATCAAAAGAAAATCTCCGTCGCTAGTCGGATACTCGGGAGTAGTCGGGAGCAACATGCTCTCCAGACCAAAGAAAAAAAGAAGAGATCATAGCTGAAATTTACCCGTAGTATTATAAATCTTATGACCAATGAACAGAAGAATCGAACTGACTTGTGTGAAAATGTATTTTTTTTATGAACTTTTAAATTTTTCTTAAGACTGAGAGTAAACTGTCCGCCCCTCGGTAGTGTAGTAATATTATTATCGCCCGTGTCAGGCCGTCACGGACCGATTCTCAAAGCGAACGGTTGAAACTAAGAACAAAAAAATAAAATGTGTACATGTGAAATCGGTTGTGGAAACATTGTATTAATTCGTAACTGACGCGGTTGCAGCATGCGTACATCAAATTGCATTCTGGAAACTTGTGTTTATTTCGCAACAGTCTGATGGTGAATCATTCATTGTCTCAAGATCGGTATAAACATTACACATGTTTATATAATTATATAGTATTATACGCATTGTTAATAATTGTGTTGGTCTCTGAGACTTTACACCGGTAATTGATGCTTTAATATGCATATAGGCTGCAGTGTTGTCATGAAACAGAAATATGATAAAAGACCTATCAAGATCATTTAGTTTTTAAAATGAACTTAAACAGTTATCGTTTTACTTTGAACGTTAAGAAATCGGTCAAAAACGGTCTTAACCCGATATTATTAGATTTAGATAGGTAGGTAAGTACTAAAACAGTTTTAAACATTTTTATTTGTTTTTAAAAATATATATATATATACATATAGAAGTTTGAAATAGTTTTTTCATTTTCTGTTTCATCAAATTTTTATTTTCAGTTTGAACACTGAAAACTTTAATCCATGCATATAAGGGAATGTCTTTAAGAGTTTGTCAAATTCTGACAGAGCGTATTCTATACTGTATTTCTATAGCAGTGTAGGTTATTTACGTAGCGAATCTTATAGTAACTTCACAACTTAATTAATCGATTTTTGTTTTGAAAAATGATTAAGATTTGGAATAATAGTATCATACTGATGTTTTTTTTTTTTTTGGAATTTTAATAATTAAAAAAAAATATTCATTGAATTAAATTTCCAACAACGAGGTCAATTATTATTTAACCCTAATAACTTTTAGAGAAAAATTGATTTTTAAAAATTGGCCAACAATAGTATATCAAGCAATATGTATAGATCGTACATTTAAAAGTCACAGACTTCTAACTAAAAAACTTAAATTAGTGGAAAAGAACAAAATTTCGATTATTAAACTGTTGTGACTAACTAAAACATAAGTAAAAATCTTTTAGGATCGTCGTAAGCCTAGTATTAACTATAAGTAAACTCAAAAAAACCATTTAAGTGGTATTCCCCCTTAAAAACATAATATTCTACGGGTAAATATTTGAAAATTTTGTAGATATTTATTGCTGTAACTATTTCATTATTTTTCTTCATTCTTTTTTCTTTTATCAATTACTTTTCCATAAACTGTTCAAATAATTTAAAACGTTTACACATAATCATAAGATAAAATACTATTTCAAAAATTTTTGAGTCAAGCATAGAACTTAGAACGTTTGAATTTTCGTACACACTTGATTAACCAAACTCGTTCAGAACTTTATCTTAAAACCTGTAGAATTGATTATTTTTATAATTTGGGTACCCACCCGAAACAGTGACCTATACTCCATACTACTGCTTGTTACTTTTCAATTTGAAAATTGAACGTGTTCTCCACAAATTACAGGTTTTTAACTGTAAACTATAATTATTATTACAACATTTTGTTTTTTAACTGTAACTAAATAGGTAGGTAAAATAAACTATAAATTATTTTATGAGTAGGCGTACGTAAAAGTTATTCAGTGTGATATACATAATATGAACCACTTATTAAATGAAAATGACTTATCACTTTTATTTGACCCACATTTAATCATTATCTTTCATTATAATATAATTTGGAGTGACCATAACAATGAAGAGTGACTTTGATATATGAAACATGTTGTTATTTGAATTCAAAATTTAATTACATGGATTGATGGATAAATGCAAAGGTAAAGTTTAGTATGATAAATGTAAAAGTACCAAATGTTAACAAAGATTTTTGCTTTGTTTTTATTCTATCTCATTGTCAGTTCAGATTAAAATAAACATGACGCATGCAGTTCAGAACATAATCAAAATACAAATTTACAAAATAAAAGAACATTCTATAATAAGGTATACAATTACCACTATTAAATGGTGGAAATACAATTTTCGGCAGGGGAGAACTGTTTAACAATACATGTGATCCAAACATGTAAAGTATAAATTATGTTCTTTTTTGAAAATATTCTTAGAATTTTTATGAAATTCCAAACAAGGGAAAACATATATTTTCCTTGTACATAATTTATAATTAGAAGTCTGTTTATGTTACAAATATCCTTTATGAAAAAAAAAAAAAATTTTTTTGATACGTACTACTTAAATGTGTTAACTTTATTACAAAGATACTTATTTCAATGATTTACAACAATTTGACAAAGCCCTATTGATTATAAAACAATGACTTTATGAATTTTACTTTTTACAATAGTTGTTTATAAATTATAAAAAAAACATTTTTAATTACTAAATTATTACGAGTTGTTTTGTTTGTTATGGAGATTTATAGAGAATTCATGCATCTGTCAAAACATACTATTCTATTGAGAAGTAAATAATAGAAAATATATGTATAATAACAGCTGTAATGCAAAATAAACGTTGACTATTGAAAAGTTGTTCACCACAAACAATTATTTGATCAATTCAATTGATGAACTATGAAAAAAAGTTGGTAGCAAATTTAACAAATTACCTACATAAATATAAAATGTCCGTGCCTAAATACCGTAATTATACATCAACTTACAGTCTATTAGGTCCGTGAACACAGACGTCTGGTTCTTTAGCCACAACCAATATCTATCAAAGTTGATATCTTGATTTGATAGTATTTTTTTTTTATATACGTAATTTAAGCTGTCGATGTAACGTATCACACCCAAAAAAAATGTTGTTACATTAAATATCAAAGAGTAGTAAATTCACTAAAAGATTTGCACTTACCATAACCATCTATTAATAAGTGTCGTGTACTTTTAAAACAATCAATTGAATTTATTCGCGCAGTTATCATTATTTTTCTTTGTCTATTACAGCAGTTTTCAAAATTTCAAAAGATGTGTACGTGTGCAATATATAAGTTCCTACACATAATTGTTACACGAAATTTACACAGTTTTAATTTATATAAACAGAACAAAACACATTTATGAAAATTAATTGTGGCAACAAAAAAAAAAATCATTTTTTCCTCGGTTATATCTAAATTTCAAGGTGCGTATAATTTATTTATACTTAACAGTATACCTAAATATAATAGTTTCTGATGTAAAAATATTACAATTGTAAAATTGTAATAGTTTATAACACAAAAAGACGTAACATTGAGGTGTATAGCAGTTGGGTGAAGACTAAATGTTTACGTAAAATTACATAAAACGAAGAAAGTAACTTTGAAAAAAAAAAAAGCATTTTACACCTTGTTAAGCATATATATTTGATTTTAGGAGGTACTTTAAATGTTCTCAGTGCAATATAATACGTTTTAATTGTTAAACTAGTTATGTACGCTTTTTGTATTGTATTAGTTTAATGTTTAAAATGAAAATATTGTTTTTTTTTTTTTAATAGCTTGGAAGTAAAGCAAAAGTTTTACACACAAATAATTTAAATTATTAATTATTTATTCTTAAAAATTATTAATTAAATGCTCACGTTTTAAACGCTGGACAATAATTAAGTACAAAAAATCTTTAAATTTATTGATGTAAAAACAAACAAAATACTTTAAATAACCGTGTCTCAGATTAAATTGAATAGCAATGAAATATTTATAGCAGGTTTTCCATGAGATAATAATACAATACATGCTATAGTTAGTTGTTAGTATCATTTTCTGTCGAGTTTAACGCTTCCTCTGCGACCGCCGGTAGAAAATAATCATCGGCCTTAAAAATCTCCGGCGGTTCGTAGGCGGGCAACTGTTTCGCGGATGAATGATCTTCTTGTTTTTTCTAATAAAAAATTATAAACATTTTAGAATAATACTACATTTTCTCGTCCAATCATAACGACTAGCGTGTAGACTACAGTAATCTGCTTACGAAAAATGGTTTCAAAATAGTATTTAGCGGACCCTCCTTGTTAACGGGCATGCAAGCCTCGGCTTCTGTGAGCTGCTGTTCAACTAAATCTACGTCTTCGGCTACTTTGTCGACTAGTTTTTCCAATCTGTTGACGGTCCCTGTGAGATCGTTAATCTTGGACAGCATTCCTTTTATCGAATTGTAATGCATCTCGGTACTTTCCACGCGCAGAGCACGCACCTGAACGAAAAAAATAAAACATTTTACCGCTCCGCAAACCAACTATAACTGTAAACACCGTGGACAATATCACGAGATTACCATTTCCATAAACGTCTGGAATTCTTCCAGCCGCGTTAACATATCTTCGACAACGTCTTGTAGACCGGAGACCTGAGACCGAACGAAAACAGTTTTAAAAGTGACCGATTTGAAAAGCTCCGTTTTGACACATCGCAAACACAAGTACAATTGGCTTACCTCGTTCTGGTTGTCGACTTTCAAGTACTCGGAATAGTCGACGGCCAGCTCGTCCAACATCATCAGTTTCGCGAACTGTAAATACGCCTCAAAAATCGGACTTCTTTTTCTTCAAAAAAAAAATGACCGCCTCAAAGTATAATCGTAAATATAATAACTACCGTTACCGGAGTGTATAAAATTCAATAATTTTAGCGGCTGATTTATGTCACGGAATATTGTCACTTGACGATATTATATTATTTCAAAACTCGAAGAAGACTACGAGAACATAAGTACAAATTAAATTAAATCAGTGTAGCACTTGTTGATTGTTGTTTTAACAATAATTATTATTATCATCACAAGCAGATAAAATAATCGTCCGTGATAATATTATCTGGTCGACACCGCGACCCGAGATCTGTTGGCGTGCCGAAAAAACATAATATGATTGTAACCGCACAGCATAGCACCGATAGAGAGCGCTCGGTGGGTACAAATTAAAAGGATTTTCTGTTTTATCATCTTGCGATTTTTGTGGATGAAAACTTACGAGTGTTTTTAATTTTTTTTTACCCTCTCAGTCAGGTAGGTAAAAATTAAAATCACTAAAGGTCCCTCTTTACAGTAAGAGAGAGATTTTTATTACTATTTTAAATTAGCATTTTAGATTCTGAGTGTAGCAAAGAATGTGTAACGACGCGTTCCAGTATATAGGTAACGACTTCGGGTGACTCGCCTTCGTGGTTTAAAAGTTGTAGTCTTCTCATTCTTCATTTTTTTTTTGATTATCACAAAAAGTACGATTCTGAGCTAGCTAAGTCGAATATGTATCATATTAACAAAGTTTGAAGTTTTACGGGTAGATACATATAGCCTATTTGTATATGGCTCAAATTTTTTTTGGAAAATTATACAACGATATCAACTTCAATAATGTGTTTAAATTTTGATTGTATGCTATCGATCAGCGTGTGAAAACTCCGAGTCGTTCAGAGCTATGTTCGAAATCGTTGTTGTTTTAGATCATAACTCAAAAAATTATTGTCAAAAAAAAAGTTTCGAATGAAATACGATAAAGGATTCATATTTTTATTTTTATTTTTTTTTGTCATTCGCCTTAAGATCGGATGCCTCCTTCTATTCGAAAAAGATAGATCACTGAAGACAAGACGAATTCGTATGTAAGTCAATCGGAGTAAGATTTTTAAAACATTTCGGTTTTCGGATGCGAACAACACCGAAAGTAATGTGAAATTACTAGACGCTTGAAGTAAACTCAGGTCGGATACGGAAAAACTTATGGGGAATATAAAACACCCTCATCCCCTTCGTAGACGCGAACATCGTATGAAAACCGTATTGCGGAAAACTCTGGTGGTTTTAATTTCCAAAAGTTTTCAACTCTGTTTTTTTATTGTAAAAATGATACAACATTTTATAAAGTGTAAAAATCGAGTAGTTTTAACCGCAGCTTGCGTGTCTGTATAATTGGTCTCCATTTTAAAATAACCATAAAATCAAGCAACTTTCCTTTTATTCATAGAATCTTCTATAGGTATTTGTGTTGAGAAAATCCGATTTTAAAAATATTAAAAATAGTTGATATGCCGTAGCATACTTCAAAGTCCTCCATGTTTCTTATAAAATAAAAAAAATTGTTTGTTTACGTAATTTTACGTTTTTATCGAAAGTCGAAAACATTTCACGAGTCGCGATACAAAATTCATTTCTAAACACTGCGATTATTATAGATAACGCTTTAGTTTGATATCAATTTTAAAGCGAACTATTTCACACACGATTTTTTCGTTTCAAATAAAATCAAAGTATGAATCCAACTTGCACACATTTTTATTGTATCGGTAAAAAAAAAAAAAATTATTATTCATTAAATCATTAATTATTTTTACGACGTATATTTATTTCCACAGAGTAATTGTTTTATTTTTATGAATACTTTCATTCAAGTTTCAACTGATGTCGGTTTTATACGTGGTTTTCTTCAAAATAAAAATGCATTTAAAATAAAAACAGAAGAAAGTACGTAAAATCCGTGTTATCCACCGGTGTCCTGAAATATTGAAGAGTACAGCTATGAATATTGTAATCGAAAAACCGCGATGGTTCTTTCCATTCGCCTGTAACATAATACAATTATTTCTTTTATTTTTTTGTTTTTATCATTAAATCCAATAAACGGCGAAAAAACTCGGCGGCGAAGATTGATCGCGTCTATTGACGATATTATTATATCCGGGACGAGTTGCACCTGATGACCGCGTGGTTGGAATAGTAGTTTGTCATCGCGTAAAATACAAATCTGTTAACGTCTAACAAAACTGAAATAACGATCGAAGAGGGTAAAAAAAAATAACTTTCTCGAATCACGATGATAATGGAGATGCATCGAGTGAAGGAAAACTATTGGAAGAATTCGGACGGTTTTTACGGGAATAAGAGTATAAAACATACCGAAGTACAAAATAAGTCTAATAGGAGACTTCGAATTTTGGAATACAAAAAAAAAAAATAATAATAATAAAAAAATATACCTCGGTAAACCCAAAATTGTGACCTACTCCACTCTCCGAGAGGTAATCGCGACTTTAACGAGCAGCCGTCCACCAAATCTAGAAATCATAACTCCCCATCACTCTTTCTTTTCTTAGGATTTAAACTCCCTTTATTTCTTTTCAGGAATTTATTCCGTTTTTTTTTTTTGCATTGCATGCAGCATAATATAGTTTGAGGTTTATATTTAACATGTTGTTAAAAATGATAGGTTCTCAATTCCTATATGGCTCACTACATCTTTATTTCACTCCGAAAACGTGGGCGGACGAGACAGATGCCGGTAGTTTTGCGAAGACTGAAAACTTCGTAGGTACTGCGTAGAACGGACAAATTAGGATCGTATAAAAGCGAACATAATTTTTCAGATAAAAAAAAAACGCTGAATTAACGACTGGTACCTAATTTATACGATTAGAATAAAATGCCGACGACCAATCGGAAAAAAATAAAAACATTCTAGATGTGTTGAATTATATTATAAATTATAATTAATTATAATTATATTTATAAAACGATAATAACGATATTATAATGAGTCTCGTGTTGCTTTTTAAACGCTGATTGCGAACAATTATAAACTTAGTAGGTTCGAAATTCAGCTGGTACACGTCATTAGGTAGACGATAAATGATGATTACTATAATAATATTATGTATTTAATGTGAATTTCGCAATAATATTCATAGTTTGATATTTTCATCTTTTATAAAAAATAATTCAACATTTTCTCGCTGTCGGCTGCTGATTGATCCTCAAACTCGATTTTCGGTAGTAAATCTATTTGAGATCGTAGTATAGTTATAAAATTATTTTATTTAAAAAAAAAAATTTCCAACTATTAAAATATATCCTCTATATTTATATTTGTACTTAAATAGATAAAGGTACAAATTGAATTTTTAATGGCTTAGAATTAGTATAGTAATTTTAAAATAAATAATAAAATCAAGTAGGTATATTACAAATTTCTTATAGTGAAAAACAAATTATAGAAAATTTATAAAAAGAACGCCGTTATGTTATATACCTTGATATCAAATAACTTTGATGGTTACCGGCTTTAATTTTTTTTTTTTATATATACACACAGAATATTATAATACTTAATTCTTTTAATATTATAAATGATTTCAACAAATGTAGGCGTTAAATTGGATATAATTCCATTTTCGGTAGAGAATCTATCCGAATCAACAAATTTATACTGATTTTTATGTCCTCTTTGGTGCCTAAAGTTCTGATTTTCGTTTTCCGTAACACAGTCGAAACAATCGTCTTAATTTGGTTCATGGCGAATTTTTGCCCTGAAAAAACGCCCGTTTGTGTTAAAATACCAAATATTTAATAGTTTATTGCCTTGTTTTTAAAACAAAAATTAATACACAAGTAAAATAAGTGCGATTTACAATACCAATGCAGTTTCTTGGTCCAGCACTGAACGGCAAGTACCCGAAATGAAATTTTGATTTGCTCTCTTCGTCCAAAAACCTCTGGGGTATGAATTCTTCAGGATTTGTAAATATATTTGCGCTTCGATGTAGGATATATGGAGACACCGTTACTACGGTCGTTGCAGGAATACTATAGTTTTCTAAACATGGAACAAAAAACAAGTATGGTGACTACCGGTTGGGTGTGAAGATTGTTGGAGTATCGGCATCACTTCGGAGTAGAACACAGGTTTGGGCAGGTCACTACAGTTTGACGTTTATAAATTATAATAAATTTGAAAGTTACGGATTTCTTCCGAAAATCCGTTCGTGAATGTGTTCACTGTTCAGTACGGGAATGCCCAAAAAGTTCTGAATTTTGAAGTTTTGTCCTTTCTTCGAATTTTTTTTTTAAACTTTTTTGACGTTTTAAATTTATTCATTCAAATAACGTGTGAATATATCAAAGGATTTGATTTCAACAACATCTGTTTACCTATTATTAATTTTCCAGACTATACACCAGCTAGGAACTTTCTATATGTTTAATCAACGTTAATTTTAGACTTGTAAACATATTTTAATTGTCTTAACCATGTGTTATGGTGGTCAACTAGTCCAAATATTTAAAATAGAAAGTGTTTTTTAGGTGAACCAAGTATTATTACAATAACTTACTGATTTCCAAAGTGGATTGTAATTCTCTGTTGAATACCGGTACGCTCGGATAAAGTCGGAGCGATTCTTTTACCACTGCCTCTAAGTATTTCATAGCAGTTAAGTCTTCCATCGTAACATCTCTATCCGAATCACCAAATATTCTATGCAGCTCATTTCTGGCTTTGTCCTAAAACGATAGTTATCGTAATATTATAGATCATTTCGAAATCATTCTAAATTGACAGTTATATCAGCATACTTGTGCATCCGAATAAATCCCCAATAATATCAAAGTTATTGCGATGGATACGGACGACGTGTCGTGACCTTCAAAAAGAAACGTGTCCACTTCTTCTCTTATGTCCAGATCTGTCATCTGGCCGGGATTGTTATCCAAAACGTTGAAAAGTATATCTATGAACGATTCTTTTTTTGTTTTCTCTAAACGTTTAAAATTAATCACTTTTATCATAATATAATATGATCGAGAAAATTCACGTTTTGTATTTACTTTCTGCATTTATTTCTTGTGTTTTTGAGTCGTTAAATGAAATTCGTTTTTTTTTAATGACCTAATTAAACAAAAACAACCGCAGTTTGAGAATCAGTAACTAAAACAACGTAAATATTAAATTACGAAATACAATTAAATCAAAACTAATACCTAACTCTTGTATTCTGATTACATAGCATATCTATTACAGTAAGTTTTCGTCTCGAATGTTTTAATTTTTTAGTTAAGGCACTGATATATGTGGCAGATAAAAAAAGTTTTAAAACATTTGTTATCTATTTAATATAAAAGACAGCATTTTATGTTCAATGGCTCATTGTGCTTAAACAGAACTAAAAAATAAAACAAATTCATTTTAAAATCAAAAAATCACAATGACTCAAATAGGTACGCAAAAATAAAACGTTTTCAAACGAAGATTGTTTTCTCAAATTTTTTGAGACAGTAAAAATAATAAAACAACTATCACTATTATAATACAAAAACGTTTTAATTTAATGGTTTCAATTGATAATATAATCAGTATTGCCGATGATTTCAGAATAACAACAACAGCTCTTAAATTGAATACGTTATAATTCATATTACAAACGTTGTCAGTAAAATTGTGCAGCACGTTGATCGATTTATAAAACTTTTGACCACATTCACTCAAACCGAAAATTAGATCACTCCGATACCAACATTTAATGATGCGTAGAGTGACAATTTCGCAAGCACTAAAAAAATTAAAAAAAAAAATTATTAAAGTGATAATATATTAATCGAAATAATAGTAGGCTGTTGAATTAAGCTAATATCATATTTATTTGAGTCTTAAATTTATTATTTTTTATTACGTAACATAAATTATATTTTGTTTTTTTTTTAATTTACATTAAATATTAATTTATGACGGATAATTAATTTTTAATCGGAATAGAATTTAAAGTACAATATCAAATATTTTTACCTTTTTACAGATTGAACGTAGTCATCAGATTTGCCATCTTGAGCATTTATTTTGGTACCCATAATTGTTTCTTAATAATATTCAATAATGTTATTTTAATTATGACAGCTATATTTACTTTTTAGACACTATTTTTACTTAAAAATACTATTTACACTTAACATATTGTTATAACAATATTAGATTTGTGTGAACGATCGAAAACGAATAGAGTTAGTTCATGGTTTTCGATGTAAATGGGTAGATCAAAGTTTTGAAAAGTGTATAGTATAAACGTTTTGTGTTTTAGGTACACTCGTACATTGACTTGCTTACAAAAATAACAATTCTATGTAACGTCACTTATTCAAATACTCTTACAATATAAGTTTTCAATTTTATGTGAAGAAATGATTGATAGGCATAGAGTTTTTTCACCAAAATAAATATGAAAAATTGAAATTATTACGATATAAAAGCGTCTATGGTAGAAGTAAAAATGAAAAATAATTCCTTTCGGTCCGACACTTTTGAAACTTGAATTCCAATTTTTAGTATGCAATTTATAATGAAAGGTTTTTTTTTTTTAGCGTCTTTTAAAATTGAACCTCTAAGGGGGCCTAAATTGGTGAAATATGGGAGGAAACAAAAATTTTAAAAATATTTTTTTGTTAATTTTTTTGAAACTTGCAGGCTAACATATTCTGTTATACGATTAATGAGAGATCATTTAGTGCATTTTCCAAGATTGACCCCGTAAAGAGGTTAAAAGGGAGGAAAAGATAAAAATAAAAAAAAAAATGGTACCTACATATTAAACCATACTAAAAAAGCTGGGCAAAGCCGTGGCAGCTAGTTTTTTAAACATGCCGGGTACATTTTAGATAAACAAAAAAAAAGGCACATTATATACATTATATTTTACAATAATTCGATTTCTGAATACAAATTAGTTACCAACCACTTATGGTATCCAGCGAACACAATTTCACGTGTTTCATAATAGAAATATTCCCTTCGTTTCGAAATGATTCCAATAGTTTTTTCACTAACGTTTGCGCATTTTTGTTCAACGTTGGATTGTACGACTCCAACGCCTTAAAATGAAAAGCGTCAGTAAGGAGTTTTCTACGGGTTTGCCATTTTGAACCTGTATGATGTGAAAACCAAATGTGTGAAAATCGTAATTCATTTTTATTTTTATTCTTTGAGTCACACAGACAAAACTTATTATACCTGTGCTCAACAAAAGGCCATCGTTCAACCACGGTTTCAACAGTTCGTACGCGGGACCTTTTTTGATATGCTCTTTGCTGGACAAAAGAATCTGTTTTATAAATATATGTACATATACTGTAACTATATTGGTTTTAAAATAGGTTTACGGTGTAAAATTTAGTTCAATATTAGTTCAATGCCCCGAATTCTCCGTATTAACGAATACTCATATTTTATTTTTATATCACTAAATATTAATTGAAAATTCAAGTAGATAAACAAACTTATATTTAAATCGCATCGAGATTTTTGAGTTATCAAAAAACGCTTCATATAAATTACCATTCATGTCCACATTGCAAACTTATTAATGATATCATTTTTTACGATTGGCTCCTTCTACACGAAAAATTAACCACAGAAATAAAAACGATTAAAAAGAAAACATCATTGTAAAAACAATACTCGCTGCGTTCAGAATCTAACAATACAAATGTTCAACGTCTAAACGTACTTTTATTATAATTTAAATCCGTGATGAAAAACGTTCTAAAGTATATTAATTCAGTCGCAAATAATTGTTTCGTTTTTTTTTTACTTACTTTTATGTCATCTGGATCGTTCAGTACAACGCAAGATAGTCCTGAAACGTTAAAATGAACAACTGGGCCATAATTGTCGACTAAATCCATTAGAAACGGCAAAATATCTGGAAGAAAAAAAAACAAGTATCGTATTACGATTAGACTAAATACGGTTTTGTACAAGTAATTTAAATGATTTAAAATTACATTGAAGCTATCATAAATATAATTATAATTTGAAAATTTAACGGATCATGACGTCATTATCAAATATTCAAATCTTCGAAAAAAATTATCGGCTTTATAAACAAATATACTGCAACCTGTATATTTTATTTAAAATAATTTGCATAGGTATTTTTTAAATAATTATAGAACGTTACGATTGAAAGGAACGGAAAATAAATTAAAACTAATTGAACTACTCAACAACCTATACGCAATCATATAAGTAAAAAAATTGAGAAGAAACGAACGTTTTATTTTATTAAACGTTTTATTTTTACTTATGGTGTTTGTTGACAAATCATTGTGTCGTTTGAGTAGATCACGGAGCGAGTTACTGTTCGGATGGGGTAGTTTGACGTAATCATATTATACGTGTTTCGTATGGATTTTGCACAGTTGTTCAAAGTTGAAAGGTGGGCGGGCACTAATGTGTCAAAAAGTCGAATTAAAAAGTCTATTATTTTTAATTGAACTGGTTAATTATTTTTGATTTCGACTTGGTAAAAACAATTATCGCATGTTAATTCAACTGTTGTACAGTTAACTGTGTATACGATTGTGCAAAGTTAAGTTAATTTTTTTCGTTATCAACAGCGAAACCAACAACCATAATTCGTTGAAACTTTTTAATTTTGATCGTTTATTTTTCCCGACTACGCGCGAAAATACTGTTATAAGAACATTTTAGCGAAGAAAAAAGTTAATCAACTTTTTCCAACCGATAGTCAAGTTTATTTGATTTACCATCTTGAATTTTAACCACTAAACGATAGTTATTTTTTTTGTCGTTGTTCAAACTTTTGGCAATTTAATCGAATCGCAGTTAATTTTTTTCTTTCACCGACCAACACTGTCAAAGCCACTGACACGAATCGGTTATCCGAGAAGAATTGATTAACCAACAACACATTGTTGTCTTCTTCCCCGTTAGTTCCGGTCTTCAAGACCCTCCATCGATCCGTCCCTGTTTCTCTCCGTCTGATCTCCGGTCCGTTCGTTTTTATATGAAATCTTCCCTCGCGCAGTCTTCCCGCCTTAACTCGGGTCTCCCTAAACGTCTCTTCCCTGCACAGGACATCCCTCTGTCGTAT
>CM029359.1:21433986-21444654 GCA_017140985.1 Hormaphis cornu
GATTAAAAAATTGGTCCATCCACCAAAACCCTCAACTAAAATACTGTGTACAAAACAAGTTGTCGACAAATATTTGAAAAACTTGTACAGTATGTTGAGTATTGTTAGAAGTGAACAATTTGTTTTGTGTAGATATACCTATGTTCATGTATTAGACATATTTGTCGCTTAGAAAAAAAATTCTCATGTTGTAATATTACTTATCATCATTATTTTCACTATAATTATTGTATTATTATACATAATATAACCATATATTATATGCATTCAATATGTTTTTCTTATTGTAATAAGATGTTTGAAATATATTTTTTAAAACATTTATAACTTTTGTTTGTCGATAAAAAAGTACTAAAACAAAATACCTGCACAGACTGCACTTATATTTTGGGTACGTATAACAGTAATTTTATAGTATAGTGATAAAAAAATTATGCGTACTCTTACCGGAAATTAAATCATTTTCGAATTAATCAATCACATAATAAAACATTCACAGATATTATTAAAACTTTACCAAATGCTAACTCTAAATTTCATTCAGTTTGCTATTAGAGTTTTACATGAATTTGTTTAAATTTCCGAAACAAAGTTTTACCCTACACAAAGTTATTTTTTACGTATTTATACAAAATTTTTCCAGGTAAATTTTATATGATGATTTTCCTTCAAATGTTTCAATATACGTTTTAAACATATAGATTCAATAAGAGATTTGAATAAAAAAGAAAACAAGTAAGTGTTTTATTAGAAACAATTTAATGTCATAAAATAAATTACAATTTATTTTTTAAATCTCTTTTCGCAATACGCTTAAAATGTTTCTATCATTTTGGCTCATTTTTAATATTTTTTTTTTTTAAGTATAAAATTTTTAAATTGCTTTGTGTTTTGATTTTATGGTTTTGGTTTAATTCAGACCTCAAATATAACATAATAACGTTACAAAATTATTATTATTTTGTTATTTTAACATTTTTTTTCATTAACTCTCAACAATATTATAATATTTAAACTTTATTGATTATTCATATGAATCATCACAATGGGTTTTGAATAGCTTAAACATTTTTCGACTAAGTAATAGAGTTTCAAAATGCACAATTTGTTTTGTGTTTGACTCGCTGAGCAATCTCAGAAAAAACTCTGTGTTTTATGTAATTTTATTTAAAAGGACAGAAAAATTTGGTCGCGAATATTGGTTTTGTGCAAACGATATTCGGAAAAACAATATTTTTGAAGAGCTAAACATTTTTATCGTATTTAAAACAGAACTTAATCTGTATCGTATAGCACCCGATATGTTTTTTATCAACTTAATTGCAATGGAAGTAAATAATAGTTATTAAAAAACATAATTTTGTTTCTGTTATTTTACTAACTAATTTAAAGTTAAAGTATGTACAATGAAAATTACATACTACTCACGTTAAAAGTTTGACAACGAAATTGGTTTTTGCAAAACTGTTTTTCCTTAAAGAAATGATGCAACGTTTCACAATTTCGTGATCATACATAAAAATATTAGTTCGAACATTATTTTGAATTACTTAAAACTTACGATTCGTTTTCTTGAATTTGTATGTAATTATGATTCTAATAATTTCGCCAGAATCGCCCACACAAAATCCTATAAAACTCCAGGCGTTCTTGTGTTATATTATAACAGTATGCTACAATAAAATAAGATTGTCGAATATTAGTTACAGTAATAATGAGACTTAAATTTATAATCAGCTGCGGACATTCGGGGTTACTTAAAAATCACTTTTTTATATCAGTTAAATATCTTACATTGCAGTACTACAAGCGTACTCGTAGAAATAAGATTTATTTTGATTACGTCAAAAATAACTGTTTCATCAAAATTAAAGTTAAACAGCGAGTTTTCATTAGATTTACGAAATTTTTATTTTTTCATAAATATTTCAAGTGGAATGATTCGTGTTTGTAGAGTTTGAATGTTTTTCCAATATTCTAAAGAAACTTTGGAATTGTTGCGATCAATATAATTATAATAATAAATTATTAACACTGTACAATTGATTTCATAAAAGTCATGGTAAATCAGAATAAAGATCCAATATACAGTTCAACGCATAATTTTTAGTTTTTACAAGATATGCGTGGTTCGGCGATTAAAGATCACCAGCAGCTGCTGACTAATCATACAAAAACGTGTGTTTGGTTGCCTGGCTCAGAGACTATATTATGTTTAGGTCTTTAGTAAAACTGTTGCTTTATTCAATTAAAATGCTTAATCTTTGATGATAGACATTTTTATTCTACTCGTTAATTTTTTGTAAAATTGGTTTTTTCATTTACCAGTATAATATAAAAATATAACCAAAACATTTCGCCAATAACATAACTTAAGTATCTAGGTTTAGATATAAAACATATAGGATTATAAGAGCAGTTGGACGAAACGGAGAGCAGCGTCTAGTCTTCTATGTGATAAAAGAATTTTATTCCAACAAGAACACAAGGTAAGTTTAACTGGAGTGTGGTGAGAACAACCATTTTGTAATAACGTGGTGTGGGGTAGTGAAGTGTGGTGGAAATGAGCAAAGCTGGGCAAGTTAACAATTTTTTTAACTCGTCTACTTAATGATTCTGTTTTTTTTTTTTTTGGATATATCCCCATTATGGATATGGTTCTTCATTGGTTTTTCGACGTTTCGGATTCGTTGCAGGATCCGTTTTCCAGGGGTGCTACAGAGACTTTAACGACGTTGCATAAAAAATGTTTCCAAACTGTTTGATTTAATTTCGGCGAGATCAGAATTGGCAAGCTAGGCCGAGTGATGACCATAATACGTCAAGTCTCAAGTTTACGAGATAAAACCTATAGCACGACCATCGGTGTTAAGAGAGAAATTCATCCAGGGTTTCGCCAGAAGAACGTTGAGGCATTTATATTCATCGATTTTTTAAATTACTCAACAAAAACAAAGAAACAATATTAAAAAATCAATTGATAAAATATAATATTGTGTTTTAAAAAATTATTTTATAACGTGTACACAAAAGTGGGTGACATACAGTTAATTCGGTTAATCCGTTTTCAAAATGCATAATGGTTTATTTTTTTTATAGTTCTGACTGATAGAACTAGTATGAGTATTTGATGTGCGTTTAGGTTCAATTTAATGTTGGAGGCTTAAATCAGTCGGTTTGAATCAAAAATTTTAATTGTATTCAACGTTATGACGGTTAAAACCTAAATAATTTTTTTTTTACGTTGTTTCAGTTAAAACGTTTATAATTTTTAATATTTTATCTTAATCTTTTATTGTAATTCCAGTACCATTCTAAATCTATTTAAAAAGCTTAAAATATACGTGCCCTTTTTGTAAGTTCCTATGCCTTTTTATCTCAGTCCGTCACCGGATATTTACTTTTAAAACGTTATAAAACCCATTTTATGTCATCCATAAATTCAAAAACTCATTAATAAATAAAAAGGAATAGTTATAACACAATCTGAGTAAAAATATTGAAAAATAATAACAACTTCGTTTATAGTGTTACTTTATATATGTTTTGGATCGAGAATCAATAATAATCAATAGCTATTTCGGAAACTCAATTAATTTGTATAAGTTTTTACTTGAAAGTTTTTTAAAGTTTTAAGACTGTAAATTAAAAAGGAATAGCGAGCACTGGCTTAGTTCACTTCTCATTTGAAGTCTACATATAATTACCTATGAAATCTTAAGCAATTAATAAAATAATTGACGAATGACAATACTTAATAAAATGCTTTATACTAGTAGTTATAAATAATTGGTCTTACAATATTTTATATTAACAATACTATGTTAATAAACCGTTTCTAAACCTTATTTTTTTTTAAAATTTTTTTTTTTTTGCTTTAAGGTAGAATTTATAGTTTTTATTTTTAGAAACAACCTATTGTACATACTGTTGTATAACACTATGCGGATAATATTCTGGGTTATTTGATGTTAATTTTTAGACATTGGAGACGACGCATTTTTATAAAATATTTTTGCGTTCAGGACGTGGTGCAACAAAAGGTTAAGTTTCTGCCAGTTACTTGTTGTCGAGACAAACGGTTATTAGTCCAAGTCTGGGAAAGCTCACGACTTTTTTCTACTCGTTAAATTAAGTTAGTTGAAAAAACAAAAAGTTAAATTAGGTTAAAAGTTAATATTTTAATAATTTTAATACACTAAATTGAAAGTGAACTTACAAAAACAAAAAAAAAAACTACTTAACTTAAAATAAAGATAATACACACATATTTCATATTTTTAATTCACATTGTTTTATATAAGTACTTAGTATGACATTTCCTCCGCTTCAAACATTTTTTTTTCTAATTTTTTTTCTAAGTCATACTTTTTTTTTAAATTTTTTTTTTTTATTATTACAGATTGACTTGAAGTTAACAAAAAAAAAAAAAAACTAAACTAATTAAGTTAATAAAAAAATAAGTTAACTGAATAAAAATTTAATTAACTTTTCAACTTAATTTTAACTTTCGACTCAAATGGTTTCTGACAACATTGCTTATCAAACGATAAGTTAGTTATATTTATATATAGGTAGGTAGTTATATGTGTAGTTTGATCCTAGCGTCCCTCATAATACGTCTCTATCCATAATTAGTATATCTCAGTGACATACGGCTGAATTCATCATCGTATCTGTAAGACAAGTTAAAAAACAATTATAAGCAACAAAAAAAAAAAGAATTCAACCAGATGCATGTTTGTATTTTAAAACAAGATTAATATATCGCTGCAGTTTTTCTTTTTGGACGAGGAACTACCGGTAGATTTTGTTACGGTTTATTATTTTGACCCAAAAACGTCTAAACACGCGTTAATAGATACAACGGGTATGACATAACACAATGATAACTATACCTCCAAACTATTGAATTATTAGTATTTCGTTGAATTTAAAACTTTGCCACTATGCTAGTTTCACTTCTTAAAAACGCGACGGATAAAAAAAGCTTTTTAAACCGGCAACAACTCTATCGTTATCTACCGTGTCATTTTTTATCGTTTCGTAATTTTTTACGTTTCGTGTTAATTTAATACCTGCGGTTGATCTTCCAGTATACGACGTTTACACGATGTAACGAAATAAAACAACATCGACAAACAACGTGATAAAACATTCCCTACGGAAAACCACGCGTTATTCTCGCGACTTTTACACTTTTACCTACACACAATTCGAAACCGCTTACTTTGTTTACAGGAAACATGCCGCTTTTACAGAGTTTACCAGGGGCGTCGTTTCGATATTTGTTTGGCCGGTAGGGAAAGAGTACTCGAATTTTTTACCGTCCCGATTCAAACTATACTTTTATTTATAAAAAAAAAAAAAAAGTCATTTCCTTCATAACCTGTCTAACGGCTGACGTTTGGTGATGTTTTCGCGAATTTTTTTCAGGCTTCGTGTTTTACTAAAACAAATCCTTGGAGAAAAATGCGGTCCGACCCGACCGTCCAGCGGCTAAAAAAAACGGTGCGACCCAAACGCTTCAGATCCGGCCGCTCGCTCATGCCCCGTCGAGGAGTGCGCCGAGGTCAAACGATGCCGCTCGTTTTTCTATCGGCCCATACCGACTACTGGAGCCAGCCAGTTTTCATCAAGATGATTTAACGCGAAAAACACCGGGGCCAGGGACAATGACAAAAAGCCATTTTCCAACGGCGAATACCCGTCATACGTGTAAGAAAAGAGAGAACGCTTCTGAAAACGCCGGCCCGAAATTCAAATCAATCCCCGGCTCGCTTCGGCCCGGTCCAGTCCGCCGATCGCGCCGTTCGTCTCGTACACCCATCTCGTAACGCCCTTTTCACACACGACGGTTTCGTCCGATTTTATTCGTACGATTTTTTTCCGCACGGACGTCGCTTTCACACAAGACGGTTTTTACCCCATGTCTACGTTTGGTTATACAATTTTACTTATTATATTTATCCAACTCGGTTGGATTTCAAAACACGAGTCGAAAACGCATCGTTGCCACGTGGCTTTTATTATACCATCGTTTACGAAAGGCCGGACCGCGGCGACGACACTGACTGACGAGCGCTAGCACGTGGTTAGGCGCGGCGGGAACACGTGACGGTGGGCGGGTCGCGGTGTTGGGCGACCAATGGGACGGCGCGGATCGCGGTCGCCCGGTGAGCACGCCCGGCGGGGTTACCGCCGCGGCTCCGGCGTCCTCGGACCCGTGTGCGGGTGGACGCGTAGAAGCGCGCGACCGCCGCAGTCTTCGACGCGCGGACGGACCGGTTCCAACGCCGCGCACAGACGGGGCCCGTCGTCGTCGTCGTTTTACACCGCCGCGCGATCGTCTCGCGGGCGAACATTATAAAAAAAAATACATAATCGTAGAAATCCTAGCGAAACAACGACCGTATAATTTTAAAACAACCGAAAAATTATCACTGCTCGTCGAAAATGTGAGATCGCCAAGCGTTCCGAACGCGCCGCGGTGAATCGCGTCAAACGCCGTTTTTATCTTTTTTAGTTTTTTACTTTTACGTCGTGCCGAAGTTTCGAACCATCAAACTGGATTTCCAGGCCAACTCGTCTTGCAACATGTTCACCAGGTAGGTGCACCAGGTCTTATGCGCGCTGTACACTTTTACGACGCGCCGACGTCCACGTAAAAATATGTGATTCGGCTCCCGTTTTACAACAAGAGGTCACACTTCCGATAAGGTCGAAACGAATTCCCCCAAAACGGCTCCGGTTTTTTTACGAACACAACAGTTCCTCGTCCACTTTATACGGGCTGTCTCGAAAAAAATCCGAAAATACCGCGCGTTTGGCCTCCGCTGACCCAAAACCTATTGCTGCACCCGGACACTTTGCGCGACTCAGTTTTACCCTAAAACCAAAAAAACAATTTTATTCGCGTTCGGTGATATTATCAATACACCCCGTATAAATAATGTAACGACGAGGAGCTATTTTTTTTTTTTTTCGACGGGAGCCGTTTGGGAGTTTACCTGTTTGGAAATAGGCAAACAATTAGACGGGAGCCGTTTGGGGTCCCACGATGCGGACCCGTAGGTAAACAAAAAGCAACGAGTTTTTTAATTCGATGTAATTCTCCCGTAAGGTTATATATCCACGGTTGACGTACACCAGATTTCTGATTTCCTTAGGATTTCCTAAAATCGCGCGCAGAGATTCACTGCAAAACGACGTATTTATCGACGTTTTTTTTTTCTACTCATAGCGTTGTTTAACCGCACGTTATATTAACGGCCATCGAAAAAAAATTCTGAAAAACGTAAACTATTATCCATAAGAACGTATAAGTGTAGTAAATAATTTTCATCTATAGTTACCTACGTGATTCATGAATTCTCTGGTGTATCATAATTTACACAGGTAAGGTCATATTTTTTTCAATTTTCGGTCTAAAAACGGGTCTGCACGTTCATATCATCGAGAAACCGTTTGTGTTAGATCAACTTTGAGAGCGTCATTATTTTAATAGCACGAGTCAATGCCAGTAAATGCGTTATTGTAAAAAAAAAAAAACGATCATTTAGTTAGATCGTCACCAATCGTTGTCGGCCACAATCGTTATTGATGAGTTAAATTTAAGAGTAGTTTTTGACTTTTGAAATAATCAAGTTTTCATAGTTTCACGGCCGTTCGATCAAAAGTCGTTGCTTATCGTTGTTCGTCTGTTCAAATAGTCTCAAAAATCGTTCTCGCGAAAACACAGTACGGACGTCGCTACGAATTTAGAACGATTTTCAAAAATATGAAAATTAGATAACCCTAGTAGTAATCAATGGAACTGCGGCGGCGAGACCGCGATATATTTGCATCACAAAATCCAGAGCGACAGAGACCCCTCTTAATACATGAATAAACGTATTCGGGTGAATTTATTGACATGTTAAAAATTTAAATCGACTAATGCAGAAGAACAAAATCGTTTATCGTATTTTCTTATTTTAACACCTACCCTATGTAGAAGAACAAAAAAAACCTCTGATTAGTTCCTACTGTTTGTTTAGTATTAAGAGTTTATTTTATGTTTAAAAATAAACACACTCGTTCGTTCGCATTCAGACAAATAAGTCCAATTCATACACCAACAGATACAGAACAGTAATTCTGCAATATAACTTAAATTAATACTTTTTTTTTTTTGAATACCGTGAATTTATTTTACTAAAACTGACGAGTAATTTTATACACGTTTATACGTTTAGGTTCGATAAAATTGTTTTCAATTTTAAAATAAATCGGTACATTATTTTTAGACGTATTATACACGCGCGTATCAATTAAATATTTCTTTATGCGTGCTTGTATTAAACGCGTTACGATTCACATAAATTAAACGGATAAAAAAAAAACATTTACGTTTTTAATTTTACGTTCCAAAAAATATTATGTTAATAATAATTATGGTGCGAGGTGTAACCGTGTTCATGTTGAACAAAAATCGAGATTTAATCGTTACTAGTTTACTCGGGGTTTTTTTTTTTTTGTGGGAGGAGGATATTCTGATTAATATCAATATAATGTAGGCTCAAATAAGTACTGGCGTCCAATATATGTATGCATGCGGTGTTCCAATAACGTGTAATCATTAGGCTCTGCACGTGAAACACAAGATATATATATAATAATACGCGGGTATACGTAAATACGTATACTAAAATCAAATTAAATTACAAGACCATGTGATTTGCGTGTAAGAGTAAAAGAAAAAAGAATAATATTATATTTTATACCGTAATCGAACGGTCCGATACTCTGTCTACACGACTATTAAAGTCTCCTCCGTGGATCATTATTGCTCTCAGCGGTTATTTTACGCATAAAATATGCGTAAAACCATCATTATCGTTATGGTATATACTCTGTTGTTATGGAAAAATAATGTAGGTACGAAATCGTTACGGGCGAATCGAGTTGGCTAAAAACAATATAAATTTTGTAGCGAACGATACGGCCTACTTACAAATTTCCGTATAGTTTTTACCCCGGTTTTTACGGTGTTCCAGCGTTTATTAAAAAATAAAAAAAATGTGAATAATACGTACGTACGTACTTAAAACAAAAATATATTTTGATATCGATTTTCACACGAGCACACAAACTACAATTTATGTATTTAATAGTATAAATATCTTCCAATTTTAGATTCTGAGCGTCAGCGTTGTTTTTACAATGACGGTTTTTTTTTCCTGTGATCACTTTTTCCAGTAGAAAGACTTTTAACGTATTAAAATATAGAAAATTTTTGAATTATCGAATTTTACGCAGTTCCATAAAATCTCTAGTTTAAGTCTCGAAATTTAAACACAATCTAAACAATATATAGTTTTACACGTGTGGTTAAAAAATTTAGAAAATCGGTTTACACGATTTCGGTTTATAGCCGATTTCACGTTGTTATTTTGTCGTCATTCCGTGTCATTTCGCGTATTCCTTACGAACAAATAGTCACGGTAGACGTGTATTTTACACATCGATTTTTTTTTGAACGTCCAAAATAAAGATCGGCGCAAGCGGAAACTTTTACATGATTCTAAAATCGGAAAGATGCAGATTTGATAAATGTTAAATTTGTTTTTACCAGGACGCGTACACTAGACAACTGAGCTCGATCAGAATCGTATTTCACAAAGGCAATATCGTCGATTTTAGATGTAAAATAATCTTCAACTTCTAAACCAGCGTCCCACCCGACGCGTAGTAGTCGCTATTACTCCGTCGAAATACCCGCGCGACCCATAGAGTGATCCCGGATTTTTTTTTTTTATTACATTTTTACTCGTTATCTTTTAGACTATAGTAAAGTCATTCGTTTGACAAAGAAAAAAAAAACATAGAAAATAAATTTTATACGTTTAGTTTACAAAGAGCGTTCTCGGTAGGAAGTCTGTCGGAGTTTTGGACGCACGGATTTGAATCAGGTTTAGAAGTTTATACCGAATCCGTAGGTGGAATCGAAAAATTACGACTCTCGCGACAATCTCGGCGGGTCAAACGACAAGAACGTACTCAAAAAGTCGTTAGTTTTGAAGTTTCGTGTTTAGCGTATAACGCGCGGAAACGTATTTGCTCGTGTATGAAAGTTTTGAAAACATGAAAACCGTGTACGTCAAACGAAATACCCGTATTTAAAAGTGTCGAAAACCGCGATGCCGCGTGATCGGTTCTGAGATCCGACGTGAAATAATAGACTTTTCGGCGTTGTACGGAGACCGTTTCGTCGTTTTCGATCATCGAGACATCAAGATCGTAGTACCGACTGGAAACCCGTCTCTCTCGCCCGTCGAAGCGTTAAAAACTAGAAAGACCTTATACGAATACGTGTCGTATGTGATACACGAACAGTATCGCGTAAGAACTATAACGGTACAAGAACTTTTTGAAACGGCTCACTCGGCGTGCGCTGCTGCTTACGTTTCAACTGGGGCCTGAACTTGCCCCGAAACGACGGTCCCCGCAGCGACGACGGATATCAAACAAAATGTACCCGGACACAACAAAACGATCCATCGCATCGTATACTATATACATTGTGAAAAAAAAAAACTCCAAACAAATCGTGCGGCTCGAAACAATACGATGCCGGGCGATATAATATTCGTAATTTATTATGACGCTTATACAATAATAGTGTTA
>CM029359.1:21445054-21514622 GCA_017140985.1 Hormaphis cornu
TTAAAAATATGAAATATGTGTGTATTATCTTTATTTTAAGTTAAGTAATTTGTTTTTGTAAGTTCAGTTTCAATTTAATATATTAAAATTATTAAAAGATTAACTTTTAACCTAATTTAACTTTTTGTTTTTTCAACTAACTTAATTTAACGAGTAGAAAAAAGTCGTGAGCTTTCCGAGACTTGGACTAATAACCGTTTGTCTCGACAACAAGTAACTGGCAGAAACTTAACCTTTTGTTGCACCACGGCCAACGTCCTGAACGCAAAAATATTTTATAAAAATGCATCGTCTCCAATGTGTGAAAATTAACATCGAATAACCCAGAATATTATCCGCATAGTGTTATACAACATTATGTACAATAGGTTGTTTCTAAAAATAAAAACTATAAATTCTACCTTAAAGCAAAAAAAAAAATTTTAAAAATAAATAAGGTTTAGAAACGTTTTATTAACATAGTATTGTTAATATAAAATATTGTAAAACCAATTATTTATGTCAACTAGTATAAAGCATTTTAATAAGTATTGTCATTCGTCAATTATTTTATTAATTGCTTAAGATTTCATAGGTAATTAAATGTAGACTTCAAATGAGAAGTGAACTAAGCCAGTGTTCGCTATTCTTTTTTAATTTACAGTCTTAAACCTTTAAAAAATTTTCAAGAAAAACTTATACAAATTAATTAAGTTTCCGAAATAGCTATTGATTATTATTGATTCTCGATCCAAAACATGTATAAAGTAACACTATAAACGAAGTTGTTATTATTTTTCAATACTTTTACTCAGATTGTGTTATAATTATTCCTTTTTATTTATTAATGAGTTTTTGAATTTATGGATGACATAAAATGGGTTTTATAACGTTTTAAACGTAAATATCCAGTGGCGGACTGAGATAAAAAGGCATAGGAACTTACAAAAATGGCACGTATATTTTAAGCGTTTTAAATAGATTTAGAATGGTACTGGAGTTATAATAAGAGATTAAAATAAAATATTAAAAATTATAAACGTTTTAACTGAAACAACGTAAAAAAAATTTTTAATTATTTAGGTTTTAACCGTCATAACGTTGAATACAATTAAAATTTTTGATTCAAACCTGCTGATTTATGCCTCCAACATTAAATTTAACCTAAACGCACATCAAAGACTCATACTAGTTCTATCAGTCAGAACTATAAAAAAAATAAACCATTATGCATTTTGAAAACGGATTAACAGAATTAAATTGTATGTCACCCACTTTTGTGTACACGTTATAAAATAGTTTTCTAAAACGCAATATTATAATTTATCAATTGATTTTTTAATATTGTTTCTTCGTTTTTGTTGAGTAATTTAAAAAATTGATTGAATATAAATGCCTCAACGTTCTTCTGGTGAAACCCTGGATGAATTTCTCTCTTAACACCGATGGTCGTGCTATAGGTTTTATCTCGTAAACTTGAGACTTGACGTATTATGGTCATCACTCGGCCTAGCTTGCCAATTCTGATCTCGCCGAAATGAAATCAAATAATTTGGAAAAAATTTTTATGCAACGTCGTTAAAGTCTCTGTAGCGCCCCTGGAAAACGGAT
The DNA here is from genome assembly GCA_017140985.1 of Hormaphis cornu. Classification (NCBI taxonomy): domain Eukaryota; kingdom Metazoa; phylum Arthropoda; class Insecta; order Hemiptera; family Hormaphididae; genus Hormaphis; species Hormaphis cornu. The sequence goes on from CM029359.1 coordinate 21,446,645, forward strand.
CCTGCAACGAATCCGAAACGTCGTAAAACCAATGAAGAACCATATCCATAATGGGGATATATCCAAAAAAAAACAGAATCATCTAGTAGACGAGTTAAAAAAATTGTTAACTTGCCCAGCTTTGCTGATTTCCACCACACTCCACTACCCCACACCACGTTATTACAAAATGGTTGTTCTCATCACACTCCTGTTGAACTTGCCTTGTATGCTTGTTGGAATAAAATTCTTTTATCACATAGAAGACTAGACGCTGCTCTCCGTTTCGTCCAACTGCTCTTATAATCCTATATGTTTTAAATCTAAACCTAGATACTTAAGTTATGTTACTGGTGAAATGTTTTGGTTATATTTTTATATTATACTGGTAAATGAAAAAACGTATTTTACAAAAAAATTAACGAGTAGAATAAAAATGTCTATCATCGAAGATTAAGCATTTTAATAGAATAAAGCAACAGTTTTACTAAAGACATAAACATAATATTGTCCCTGAGCCAGGCAACCAAACACACGTTTTTGTATGATTAGTCAGCAGCAGCTGGTGATCTTTAATCGCCGAACCACGCATATCTTGTAAAAACTAAAAATTATGCGTTGAACTTGGATCTTTATTCTGATTTACCATGACTTTTATGAAATCAATTGTACAGTGTTAATAATTTATTATTATAATTATATTGATCGCAACAATCCCAAAGTTTCTTTAGAATATTGGAAAAACATTCAAACTCTACAAACACGAATCATTCCACTTGAAATATTTATGAAAAATAAAAATTTCGTAAATCTAATTAAAACTAGCTGTTTAACTTCAATTTTGATGAAACAGTTATTTTTGACGTAATCAAAATAAATCTTATTTCTAGTACGCTTGTAGTACTGCAATGTAAAGATATTTAACTGATATAAAAAAGTGATTTTTAAGTAACCCCGAATGTCCGCAGCTGATTATAAATTTAAGTCTCATTATTAATGTAACTTTTATTCGACAATCTTATTTTATTGTAGCATACTGTTGTAATATAACACAAGAACGCCTGGAGTTTTATAGGATTTTAGTTGGGCAATTTTGGCGAAATTATTAGAATCATAATTACATACAAATTCAAAAAAACGAATCGTAAGTTTTAAGTAATTCAAAATAGTGTTCAAACTAATATTTTTATGTATGATCACGCAACTGTGAAACGTTGTATCATTTCATTAAAGTAAAAACAGTTTTGCAAAAACCAATTTCGTTGTCAAACTTTTAACGTGAGTAGTATGTAATTTTCATTGTACATACACTAACTGTAAATTAGTTAATAAAATAACAGAAACAAAATTATGTTTTTTAATAATTATTATTTACTTCCATTGCAATTAAGTTGATAAAAAACCAATAGGGCGCTATACGATACAGATTAAGTTCTGTTTTAAATAAGATAAAAATTTTTAGCTCTTTAAAAATATTGTTTTCCGAATATTGTTCGCCTAAAACCAATGTTCGCGACCAAATTTTTCTGTCCTTTTAAATAAAATTACATAAAACACAGAGTTTTTTCTGAGATTGCTCAGCGAGTCAAACACAAAACAAATTGTGCATTTTGAAACTCCATTACTTAGTCGAAAAATATTTAACCTGTTCAAAACCCATTGTGATGATTCATATGAATAATTAATAAAGTTTAAATATTATAATATTGTTGAGAGTTAATGAAAAAAATGTTAAAATAACAAAATAATAATAATTTTGTAACGTTATTATGTTATATTTGAGGTCTGAATTAAACCAAAACCATAAAATCAAAACACAAAGCAATTTAAAAGTCTTATACTTAAAAAAAAAAATATTAAAAATGGGCCAAAATGATAGAAACATTTTAAGCGTATTGCGAAAAGAGATTTAAAAAATAAACTGTAATTTATTTTATGACATTAAACTGTTTCTAATAAAACACTTACTTGTTTTCTTTTTTATTCAAATCTCTTATTGAATCTATATGTTTAAAACGTATATTGAAACATTTGAAGGAAAATCATCATATGAAATTTACCTGGAAAAATTTTGTATAAATACGTAAAATATAACTTTGTGTAGGGTAAAACTTTGTTTTGGAAATTTAAACAAATTCATGTAAAACTCTAATAGCAAACTGAATGAAATTTAGAGTTAGCATTTGGTAAAGTTTTAATAATATCTGTGAATGTTTTATTATGTGATTGATTAATTCGAAAATGATTTAATTTCCGGTAAGAGTACGCATAATTTTTTTATCACTATACTATAAAATCACTGTTATGCGTACCCAATATATAGGTGCAGTCTGTGCGGGTATTTTGTTTTAGTACTTTTTTATCGACAAACAAAAGTTATAATGTTTTAAAAAATATATTTCAAACATCTTATTACAATAAGAACAACATATTGAATGCATATAATATATGGTTATATTATGTATAATAATACAATAATTATAGTGAAAATAATGATGATAAGTAATATTACAACATGAGAATTTTTTTTCTAAGCGACAAATATGTCTAATACATGAACATAGGTATATCTACACAAAACAAATTGTTCACTTCTAACAATACTCAACATACTGTACAAGTTTTTCAAATATTTGTCGACAACTTGTTTTGTACACAGTATTTTAGTTGAGGGTTTTGGTGGATGGACCAATTTTTTAATCATGACTTTTTTTCTAATTTAACGCGATAAAAAGTGTTTACTTAATGAATATTATGTACAAAATAATATGGATTATAATCGTGGTTTCACAAAATTTGATTGTGCAGTGTATTATTCCCTCTCTAAAAAGAAAAACGATCCTCCATATAAGAAATAAACAAAAAAAAACGAAGACTGTACTATGGAAATGTATAAAACTTAAAATTACTATACGACGTTGTTTGTTAAATCTCGAATAGTGTTATGTACAAATTAAATAGCTACATAACAGGCGAAGTTCAGTATTTTGAAATGACATTCAATCAGAGATTTCGTAAAAAAATATTATAAGAGTCGAATTGCTCGAAAACTTAAAATAAAAAAAAAAAGCCGTTTAATCAATATATCGATTTAGTTGAATTCGTTTGTAACAAACTAAATTCTGCCAGAAATAATGTTTCGCGAAAATAAAAAAGATGCTCTATCCCAATATCATAATAACAACACGTCGTGTACAATGTAGAACACCTCAGGCCGATCGTTGAAATCGAGTTAAAAAACAGTAGAAGTGAATTGGTATATCTTGTAAATCAGCCACACCACGAAAGCGAACTTCAAAATTCTGAACACCAAATCCAACACGTATAATCTGAAAAAAAAAAATCGTATACTCATAAATTTGACAGTTAATTCTACCGAACATTAAAACGTTGATCGTAGTTTTATTATAGAAAATAATACTGACTTATTTCAAGGTGTATTTCGTGTCCGAACAATTTGTTGTCAAAACTAAACAGAAATTTCCAAAAATCGTTTCATATGTACTGTCTAATAGGCTCCTTTTGGCATCATTTTTATGAGAATTGAAGATTTACTTGCACCCTACCGGCTGATCACAGAGAACAACTTTCATTTGAATAATCGAAAAATACAGACCGTCGATTCAATGGCGTTTTATGAATATTTTAACGCGTTTGACGGGGCCGGGAAGGAGAAAAACTATACCCCCCCATATAATAAACCGATTTCAACCCCGAGTTTACTACGATGGAGGGTTCGCGTGAAAAGTGTTTTTCTCGAAATCGCGGCAAAAAGACGAAACTGTGATAAAAGAATTTCCGCCGTTTTTGCCGTCGACTTTTTGTGAACGGCAAAAACATTTTTTTTTTTTGTAGATTTGTTGGAATTTTCGTGACGCGCATTACGTCGGTAACACTGTTCTGCGATTAATATCGGAAAATAATGGTGAACAAAAATAAACAAACACGAGGCGCGAAAAAATGATGAATATTTCGGCACCACAATCGACGCACGGCCACAAAGAGCCGAGCACTGTAACACACTTACACTTTCAGAGTCTTCCTGGCTCTGGGTATGGAAGCCGGGTCTTCCTTCAGACAGTACTGTCGAGCGCCCAGAATGCAGTTCCTGAAGTACGAGTCCACGTCCAGTTTCTCGAAGTCCATGTCGAACTCTTTGCGGTCCGTGTCGTTCAGGTTCTCCCGGAGCGTCAGCAGCCGGTCGTTCGTGAAGTCCCAGCTGCGCATGGTGAAATACTGGAGGACGCGAAGCCCGTCCGAGATTTTCCGTTGGACTCTCACCATGCTGAAAACGCGTTCGAGATGTTTACAAAGAATACATGACGTTTTTATCTTTTCTCCGTGAAGAACTTCGGGAGAAACTCAGGTTTTTAACATCGGTGCGTCTAACGAAAGGACTCTTACGTTGTACTTTTCAAAAACTAGGTCTGAGGGGAAACGTTTAAGAATATCGCGCGGTTAACGTGTTTTTCTAAACGGTTTTTTTTTTTCGGGTCGTAACTTCCAAAACAACAGACGGAACCAGCTGAAACGAAACATTGGAATGAGCGCGATACGGGTTCGATGCAGCAAGCGATTTCGAAAATTTCTGAGCTAAGAATTGAGAACTTTTCAAAAGTTTCCATTTTGTGATGAAAAAATTAAAATTAAAGAGAAACTTTAACACAATGTTCGAAACGCGCCGCTAAGAATATATTTTCGAAAATCCGTACCGTCACACTTTTTTTAGTCGGAAAACTGGTCACGCCTTTGATTTGTTTTTAGAAAAAAACAGTAACTCAAACGAATTCGTCGGTTTGAAAACCGTCAGAGCAACACGGGGTGGTAAACGTCATCGTCGCGTTTCAACACTTACAAACGCTTCTGACCGAGCAAAAACATAATGCCGTCGATGAGATACGCCGGTATCCAGTGGTAGAACACGACTTTGTACGCGTGAACGATCCGACTGGACGTCATCGATCCCGTCGGATACCACAGCATGAGTTCGAACGGATTTTTCATCGCCTCCGTCCGGCCTTTTATCATTATTTCGTGCCACGTCATTGGGTTCACCGAGTTGTGCAGCGTTACGTTATAAACGGGAATCATTTTGGCTCTAAATAAAAAAAATATACAAATATATAAAGACATAAACCGGCATTCCACGTAATAGAAGATGTGCGGGCACGCCGACGCGTCGTTGGCTTACAATGGCACGGCGTAACAAGAGATGCCTGACCTAAACGGGCGGAAAATTCGTCATCGCTACCCGACTCGGTCGAAATTTCGAAGTTTTTATACCGAACAAAAATTCTAACGCGCTGCACTATCCGTGATTCAAATGAAATACGTAGCTTACTTTCCGAATCTCCGTCACCTCGGTTTTGTAATTTTCGTCTCGTGTACAAGTAACCGTTTCTGTTATTATCACACCAGGGATAGGAGTTGTTGGTTGTCAGTAGACTGGGGTCGATTTGGTCGTTACAGAATAATTTAATATTGTAGGCTGCTGTATACTTCTTGGGTATCACAGTGACATCGCGTAAAACATTTTACACGTTTAATCACGTGTTTGGGAGAAAACAGAACGATATAACTAATGTACCTAACGATCCGAGTGCAAATTTTGAACTCAAAACGGTTCCGTCCCCGATAGCTTTAGCGAATAAATAGCCGCGAATTTCTAAATCTGATATTGTGATATCTGTTTTTTTTCCGCGAGCTTAAATTCGCACTTTTTATAATGAAAAAAAAAAACTAAAATTTTCATCCTACCGACACGCGCGTGCCACCGAAACCGCAACTGATTCGGCGATTTTCAAACTACTTCGGTAGAACAGTGAAATTCGAATAACGATACTTGGTATTTCACCCCTACTGTACGCTCACTTCTGTTTGGTTTTCGCAGTTTTCCAAGCTATGGCGATCACGGCATTTATCGCCATGTCCACCGGCACGGCTTCCGCGGTGTAGTCGCCTTTGCACAACACGGACCGAAGCACGCCTTTACCGCCCGCGGCCAAAATGCCGATGGGCCCGTTCAAGTTGTCCACCCAGCCCGGCAACGGATCCTTGACCGCCGGCGTCACTGCGAAAAACGACGGAAAATCAACAAAAAAAATACCGGAAACGCTCTTTGGGACGCGAGGGTGGGTAGTTTGACGGAGTAGTACCGACTACGCTTTGGTTCGGAAGTTGCGGTTCGAACGCGTTATTATTTAATATCTGACAGCAACGATCGCCTTCGAAAATACGATTCTGAGCGAGCTCTGCGGCACTTGTCCAGTGCGCCTCGGTAAATTTTTCGAGAACCTCGAAGTTCTGTACCGAGCTGGAAAATCACTTGAGACTTTTATCAAACGTAACGTACGTCAGTCTCGTATTTTGATATTATGTAAGATCTTGGTCCGATCAACATTTCGGACGTCACGGCCAAAAAACTAAATCGATGTGTAAAAAACACGTTTGTCGTGGCTGTATGGTTCCACAAAGTTTCAAGGTTGTACTAACTCTTAAAATTTCGAACTTTCGAAAACCCCTCAAAGGGTACCATCAGAGTTCATTGAACTTTCGTTAGAGGTGTCTCTACTTTAAAAATCGTAGCGTTCCTTATGGCCTTAAAGTTGTTTACAGAAGAAAAAAAAAGACGTCATCGTAAAAACAATACATCCTTTGCCGCGCTCAGAAAATATATTTCCAACTGTTATTGTTTTTGTTTTGTTTTAAGCGTACAGTTCAAACGGACTTCGTCGAAAATTGTCATTATACGCGATTGCGCGTCGAATCTTTAAAGTGGCGGTCAAACGGGGATTTATACCACCATCAATTTTTTTTTACAGGTTTTGAGCACGTTGTGAAAAATAGTTGTAGATTTTACAAAGACATATTTTTTTTTTTTTAACGTTTAATGTGAAGAAAAAAGTTATTTAAGTGATACTTAAAGATTGTCATTTGAGCATAAAATATGTATAGATACTTAATTTAAGAATTTTTTTGGAAATATGTTCAGTTTTTATGTCTTATCAATCAAAAAATTTTTTCAAAAAAACGGAAAAATTCGTAACGTTCATTGTACTTGACAAAAACTCCTCTAAAAATCATTGTATTCCTTTTAACTTTGAGTTCGACTAGAGAATTATTACAAAAAGAACTAATAAATTTGGTCAAAATTTTAACGATTTTGATGGCATTTTCGAAACGAGAATTATTAAAATTATTTTTTTTTTTTTTTATGAAAATTTTGTAAGTATTTATTTGACAAAAACTTTAAGTCCAGTGACAGTTTTTGTGACGCAAACTCTGCGCTGCCACGTGAACGTTCACAGTGATACTCGCGCAAGGCTGGGTGAGTTGACGATGATTTTTAATTCGACTTACTCGAGTTAGCTGATATTCTTCTTTCTTTAATTTGCCAGTCAAGAGTATGAAAAATTAATTTGAGTTTATGAAAAAATTAGTTTTTTCTTTAATTAGGTAAAGAAATATGTTGTTCGTCCCGTATTCGAATTTGGAAATCTAAATCAACCGAAATGATTCAAAAATGCATCACAAACACTGTAGGATATTTATAATGGATATAGATTAATACCGTCAGAAGTACCTACATATAAGTTAAAATCTAAAACTTTTTAACTCGCGTTAATGCCCAGCCTTGGTGATATGGATAAATCGTTATTGAGATGGATAACACCAATGTCGAATCAATAAAAATGTTTTATATTTTATTATTCCTGATAGTCGATGCACGGTTATCGAATAGGATTTTTTTTGGATCATAGACGAAAATGAATTGCATTCGAGTGCAACTTACCTATTGATGGCCTGGCGATGACGACCGGCAGTTGAGGATAAAAGTCACTGACCACGTCTTCTGCCAGCCGTTTGGAAAACGTGTACGTGTTTGGATGTGGACTTATCAAGCTGAAAACATTGAAATATATTTTATGGAATACACAGACATAATATCTTTTTGTCCGCTCTTTTATTATTGTTTGAAGTTTATAAGCCGATTCGATCAGACAATTGTCATCTTTGGAACCAAAGATTCAAATGTCATTTTATCGTGTCAAAATTAAAAACGCGCTTTTTTCACTTGTCAACAAAACTCATAACGAAACAATATAACGATTTAAAATAATTTAACAGTTTTAGATTTGTCCGAAAGTGACAATTATTTTTTACTGCGCATTAGAGCATTGGACAATACGGGAAACACTTTCATCACATTCTTCCTTTCGACCTTTTTAGTTTTTTATTTTATTTTTTCGTATAAGAACCAACAAATTGTTTTAATATGTGAGCGAAATACTCCTCACACGTCTACAATAGTGTTACAAATTTGACGACGGGTTAAAACGATGATACGAACTAGGTGTTGTACTCTTCAGCGTAAAATCTAATCTAGGAATTCGGAAGTTAAGCTCTAACGAAAAATGGATGTTTATTCATTCAACGTTTTTGATTACAACTATTATATACATACGTAGATCAAGTTCTGAATTGTTTATTAATTAATTTAATTTATGAACAAATACGATGTTTAATGTTTGCCAGTTTTGATTAAAATCCAGCTCTTGTGTTTCAGACAGTATCATACTTTCACACTATTCAATATTAACGTATTGTTATAATAATTTATTACTAATATTTAATAAATCCTAAAAATATTTTGCAAATATTTAACATTCCTTTAAAAAAAAAAATACTAATTTCGTTGGTTTTTAACAATATAATATTGCGCTTTTGGATTTAAAGACAAAAAAAACAAAGATAATTTTGTACAAACAAAACACCGTCAACTAATTCGTTATATTTTATAGAATGGTGTTTTGATAAGGTTCTCATTTACTAATAGTTTCAATATATTGTGTTAGAACCAGTACTGTAAAGAACTATAGGTACCTACTTTTATATAGTATATTTGAGTAGACAATCAAATGTCTATTTTTAAAAGTATTTAAAGTTAGGTACTATATCTTCAAAATATTTGAAATACTATACTCGAACACTCCAAGAAAGTATACTTGAAAATATACTCACTTAGTAAAACAAAAATTATGATTAATTAATCATATTAAATATGGTAAAATAGTTTTTAGAATAATTCTAAAAATTATTTTTATCGCACCAGTAATCGTTACGTTAAAATTTTTAGTGTTTTTTGAAAAATCGTTGTTGAAAAACTTACTGCGGCGTGACTTTTTGAATGGAAGTCTCGTTAAGCCAAGAAGATAGATTCATTATGTTTTGCGCGTCGAAAGATGATTTGTGCACCTCCTCGTTCAACGTGTCCAAATCCACGTGACAAAAGGCGGTCGAAAAATGAATAAAAGCCTGTAATAAAACACTCACTCTGACATTCATAATATTTATAACTAAAAACTAGCTATAACTGTACAGGTTCGATTGGGTGGTTTGATTTTACGCGCTATACGTATTTAATTATTTGATTGTCACGAGAAACGCGCGTCGGTTAACACGTAGTAACAACATTAAGCATGAAACTGTGCGAACGATCTGGGGGCTTATTTTTTCACCGACTACTTTAAACTTGTACAGAAATATCTGCTAAAAGGTTTACAGCAAAACGATACAGGTTACAGAACGAAACTGCGAAAAATCTATGAGAAAATAATCGACGTTGTGGCGAAGAGTAAAAAATGTTTTCCTTATTGTTGCCCATCCATAAAGTTACTGTGGAAAAATTAACCTTTCATCCAAATTTATTTTATTAAAACGGTAGAACTAATACAAAAAAAAATTTAAAAACTCGTATCGTAACAGTAAAAATGAACGTTGAGTTTGTTTGAAATGAGTAGTATTTTGATTGTTTTTAATAATTGACGGATAAAATAGATAATAATATACTGATAAACATATTACGTATTAAAAGAAACCCTGACCCTATGTCCAGTGTACATATCATAATATTAGGTGATATTTGCAAATGTTTTTGACATTTACTGAACAGGTATACTTAAGATATACGTAAGACATATTTTTTAACATGTTATGTCGTGTATTGTGCAAGTAATACTAGACGGATTTCGCTAACTGGGTCTGGAATGGAACTGTACCTACTCCAGGAACGTGATTCGAAAAAATACATTTTTAAGCGTTTTAGACAAGACAATTTTAAGTGTTTATGCGTTTACAGAGGTTTTTACTGAAATAGTTTTCAAAATAAGTTTGAAATTCACACGATATCACAAGTTTGACAAAATATGTAAGTTTAAACAAATCGTATCTTTTTAATTGCTCGGTAAAAGTCATGTTTTTTGTTATGTTCCATTTCGAATGTTCTTCGGTAGGTATATGCACAAACATTTAAATACGTCAACCGGAAACTGGACAAATTTTAACCTACCTCTAAACTTTTTATATGAGAACAAAACTCGAGCATGCGTAACGTTCCGGTCGTGTTCAAGTTGATGGCCTCAGTGAGCGTGGCGTCCAAGTTCAACGTGGCGGCTCCGTGAAAAACGATCGAGACTTCCGAAATCAATCGGTCTTTCATTTCCTGAGAGATTCCCAGACCGTCCTTGCCGACATCACCGTGGACTGCTTTCAGTTTAGACAACAGCGATTCGTTCGTTTTTCTGATGCTATCGAACAGCTGTAAAAAAAAGTGTTAAAAAACCGTCTAAAACTGTACTGTTATTATATCGCTGTTCCCGGAAGATTTCGAACATTCTTACCGGTGCTTTGATGATCTCGTAGTAACGTAACAGTTCCGACTTTCCACGTTTGGGTCTGATCAACACATAAATGGCCTTGATTTCCGGACAACTTTTCAACAGTTTCCAGACGAGCACTTTGCCCATAAGACCCGTGCTCCCGGTGATGAATACGGACCGGTCTTTGAAAAACTCGGCTATCTGACTTTTTTCCATTTTATTTTCCATCTGTAACAAAGTAAAACGACGTTATATTTTTAAGTTGATGCAAAAAAAAAAAACCGTGGCCATGTGTATAACTCGGAAAATACTTTCTTGTCAGTCATCGTATCTTCTCGCTAAAAACATGTTTTTGTTTTTTATTTGTACCGATATAACGTCTCTAGTGTTTAGAAATAATTAGTGCGTTTGTAAATTGATTTTAAAAATGCATATAGTAGTTCCGCAGACTGAACAATATTTTGAAAATACAAAACGGGCATATTTCTATGGTTAATTATTGTTTGGTAGTTAAAATGGTTTGTTGATGTAGTAGTATAATATTATCACGGTTTCCTGAAGATTTTAGTGCATCACAACTAATGTTTATTATGTGACACTCGAGTCTCACTCACTGTGACCCCACACAAGAGTTGGTTACCAGTTTCAAACGTCTCCCAAATAATAATTAATTTATATAACTTATTTTTTTTTTTTCGGTTTTTTTTTGTGTTTATCATTAAACGCCATTACGGCCTCCGGATCAAATTAAAAATAACCAAGTCCACTGTTCCAAATTATCCATCACAATCGTCCTTATAGCGTGTAATGTAGGTACGTATATAACATTGACCAAAAAAACCGACAAAGGTTCAGGTACTTAGGATTAATCGATTTTGCGAATCGTTTATAAAATACAACACTACACTACATCACTTTATGTTTTCTATGAACCAGAATTAAACTTTTTTCTTTTCATACCCTTTGGTTTTCATCGTATATTGTTTCCTACGAAACGTAGAAAAGTTATGAGGTTACTCAAATATTTTTGCAGATTTCAGATAGGATTGAAGCGTCTTTATATTTCTGTCTAGCTTATTGGAAGTAACATTGATTCATACTCGTATTTTTAATCTAACGATTGAAATTCGATTTTCTTTATAGCGGTACGAAACAATCACGTAATAATACGTTTGATGAGTGCGTGTGTGTGTGCGTGGTGAACTCGTGTTACTGACATAATGATACCTACCTACTGCTGCGCCGGGAGACCAGCAGAATTTCGTCAGTTGAGGAACCGATGACCTGTAGGTAGGTAAATGAAAACTTGTTTGAGCTCGAGGTCACCGTGTGAATAGTGGCTTTTCACAACAATCGATTAAGAATTAATTTATCGGTTGAAAATATTTAAAAAAATATATATAAATAAAGAGGAAAATAGTCGGAGTGAAAAATATACTGTACAAAGTTACGCGAACGTATTAATATTGTGAGGTAATGAAAGTAAAAATGCTGTACGCTGCGCATAAAAGTTCTCTAAAAACGGGGCCAAACAGGTTTTTTTGTAATTCTTCATTATAGTTAATTATTATTTAAAAATCGTAACCGCGGGGAATGATTATTATTATTACTGCGTGTAGGCGTATATCACGAAATATCCCCAATACGACAGAGTATCTGTAAATGATTACGTTTATTTCGGAACGATATTGCCTACGCCGTTTAAACTCGACGGAATAAAATATTTTAGCGATTGTAACGCGCCGAGCCAACGACAAATCGAGAGACCGGACGATATAATTGTGTATATACGTGTGTTGGTAACACACCTGAAATTCTGGCAAAATACTAAGAAAATAGACGTATGAAACAATCGAATTAAATCATTTTTCATCCATGTTTATAACAGTCTATGACGGCAAGACTTTTATTTTGTCAATATCTTAAATTTTAATACTATCGGCCACTACCGTGATACTACGAGTATATTATAGTCTACCGGGAATAGTCACACGAAAAGAGAAAAGTACTCCGGACGGTTTCTTTTCTTCAAACATTATCGGTATTTTGAAACAGAGTCGAGTCGCGTTGAGTTCGATTAAAATTGGTTTATCCATAATCTTTTAGTTAATTTTCCAAAAAGTTTCCAAATTAAGTACTGCGAGTATGAAAATAATACTATAATACTATAATAAAAATAGTAAATCTAAGTTTTGAGTATCCAAGTTCGCCTGTTTAAAGTCCTCCTAACTAAACGCTTACGTCAACGACCCTGAAAATAAATTATAAATTCATATTGATTTGACTTGCAATATTCTAATAAAAAATTTTCAAATGTTATCAATTTGACAGTACTAATCACTGCGTTATTACTTATAAAAATAAAATTATTTTTTCGTTAAGCCAAACAACCGAAACGTCTTACTCTCTCCAATCAATTTCTACAAAAAAAAAAAATTATTACAAAATTCGTAAACCACAACTGAAATTCCGGTATTTAATAACAGACAGTGTGTTCATGTATGACATTGACCGACTTATGTAAGATATTATGTCTGCGATTTTGATAGCGAACTATATGATACAACCACAAAATATTCGTTTACAACATACTAAGTACCTACGACTGGAAAAAAATCGACAAACAATAACTTATACATTTGTATGTTACGTAAAATGAAAAGATCATAGACTTCGTATACAAATATGAAATTGTTTTTAAACATAAAAACTATTTCTACGTTAAGGAGGTCAAAAATATTTTTTAACACAACCTGAATAACAGAACGTATAAAATTGAAATAAAACTTGTTTGAAATTACGTTTAAAAGGAACACTGCGCGTTCAAATACAAACGTAAAATAATATTGTTGATGAAATCCATTTTTGTATTTTTTTAGTTTCATCATTGGATAGAATCGTTTGCTTGAAATTATCGAAATTTATTTATTTTGCACTTAATACTCATTAAAATTCCATAAATAAGCAAATATTTTTTTTGTTCAAATATTCGAATTATCAAAAAATTGCAAATTAGCTGTTTCTGTCTGACGACAATCTTTCCATTTCTGAGAAAGTCGATAAAGCTGTACTATAATTACTATCAATGATAATGTCGACTTGTGAATATTTTAGCTTGTTTCCCGATAAAATTAATTTAAATTAAAATAAAACTGTAATCATTTCAACACGACTGTTCGGACTTTATAGTAACTTTATTCCGTTTTAAAACCATTTATGTTGTTAGTGTTAAAACGTAAAACTCTTATAGAACTTTTCGAACGCCTTCGGTCAAAATTTAAACCGAGTACGATACATATTTTTAGTTTTAAATTATAACCAAAAATAAAATACAGAATAATTTGAAACGGTATATAAATTGTTAAATTTATTTATTACTGAGAAGTACTGCAACTGAATAAAATAGAAATTCTTATAGACTGAATTCTGGAAAAATAATATCCATTTACTCATAAATATTATTTAATTAGTTTATATATTTTTTTGTAGGTACACATTGTCCACCGAAACCTATAAATTAAATGAATCAGCTGCGATCGCACTTCTCAATTGGATTAAATATTTTATAGTTACGCCGAAAATAAAGTTAAAATTTGTTAGCTTCAATAACTCTGGTCTTATTAAAAATTACATACAACAGAAATACTAATAGAACAGTTATCTCTTTGTTTACAATTCGTGCGGACACGAGGCGTAATATTACCAACGATTCGGTATAGTTCATGAATTTGACGAAATAGAGCTAAATTATCATTTTTTTTTTTTTGACTTTTCAGAAACTATAAACAAAAGGATCAATACCGCGTAATATGTTTTTAACCGTCTGTGTTGTTTGACAGAGCAAAACACAATGAAAGCAGAAGTTTTTTTCAAAAAGTGCGTATTAAATATTTCCTTAAATACTATAGGTATACATTTTAACGTCGCGCAATCAGCAACAGAGGGCGTAAAAACGAAAAAACATGACAAAAAAAACTCAAAATTAAGTTGTACCCGTAAGTACGAATACCGTATTGTCGTGTCGTGACACAAGTCGACAATTAATAGCATCGTTTGATTTTTGAAAAACCAAAATTACCGATGCGTTTCCGCGTCCTATGTTTCGTTGTGTTTTTATCGCGATACGCTCGACGTCGGTATAACAGCTGTTGGGCAGCCGACAGATAATTTACGCGTGTAAGAATACCGAATTCCAGTGATAATCGTGTCGCGATGAAAAACTGGTGTTTTTCGAGGTATTTTTATTGTTGTTGTTTTGTTTGTAACCAGACGAAACTGGTATTTTGAACACAACGGTGTCGCGTGTACACACAATCAACAATTTTGTTTTACTCGGGAACAGTACAAAACTTTCGCCGCGACTGCTAATATCGTAATAATATTTTTTTTTATTAAACTATTATCACGATTATTATGTGTTGCCGCAGTTTGGGCACCCGACGCCCCGGGAAGCCGCGAGATTGCCGTTATGTTCCACCTGTTGCGCAACGCCGCGCGCACACCAGTGATATTTTAGACCTATGTGTGTGTGTTGTGTACCTACGTGACGATTAATATTGTAATATTTCTATAGCTACACGCAACGGCCGTTGCGAGGACGACAGCTAAACGTTTTTTTTCTATAAATTCCTTATATATATGTATGTATTGAGATGCAAGTAATAGTTGTGTAAACTCGAGCGACGAGTCTGCAGAAATATTAATTCTATTCGATCGTTTGCCGTTGTAAAAGTCAAGGATTACACGGCTAGTTCTGACCGCGACATAGTATTCGGGTAGAAGGAATGCTCGGATTTTTCAAGTCACTTCGTTTACCGATAGGACCGCGGTGGTTTTTTTTTCTAGTTTTGCTTACTTCTTGAGTTAGACGTTAAAAATCAAAAAAAAATTTGAGAATTTTGGAGAAGTTTACAGCGAAAAGTTTGTAAGATTCGTGATGAAGTTTTTGTGGAAATGCTCTGATTTTTAAAGTCAGTACCTCCAATTATAATCTCCAACGGTACCGTGGTTGAACTTTTTTTCTGAAATACCGTTTACTTTTTGAGTTTTACCGCAAAAAGGAATCGAGAATTTTACGGCGAAAAATTTAAAATTTTTAGGTTTGTAAAGACGCTTTTGGGTAGAAAACGTGCTCCGTTGAATACCACATAAAAGTTAGGATTTTGACTTAAATTTTTTTTTATAAGAAAGGTGTTGTTTGTTTGATTTTTATTTTGCAATATTTTATTATGACTGCCGCAGTTGTAAAACTGCACTTTCAGTCCAAAAGGCGAAAACTAATTTATTGCGTAAATTGTTTACTTCTTATATTATTATTATTATTATTACGCAATAGTGAAATCAAATATGTACCTATTCGTGAATAATATTTATGAATGTCTGTAGATTATTTTTAAAATAGGCCTCGCTTTTAAAGTTGTTTCCCATTAAAAATATTACCTAAACAGTTGTTATTTATCACATTTATTTACCTAACTAATGTAGATAGGCGTACCTATACTAATAGTTAGTTACAAATCATACGTGTCTGTCATAAATTAAAATATTAATTTTCATTTACCTGTTGGGTTAAGTAAAAAACGTCGATAATATTTCTCTATTGAACTTTTCGTATACATATGTACTTTCGTACAAAAAAAAAAAAAAAATCTAAAAGTGATTAATGTCGTGATTTTAATACCTAAGGCCGGATTATACAAGATACTAGTTTTAAACGATCTCTACGAACATGACTAAAATCTAAGTAACGGACAAACATTTTTTTTTCTTCTCGCCTTAAAGTTACTCAACAAATTATTATAAAATATAAAATACGTATATAATAACGATATCTCATAAACTGCAGTACCTACTCTACTTATATCGTCTACCAATTTTATTATGCCTAGTCAAAACCTGTTTCTAAATTATTCAATTTTTGTCACTAGTTTTTTAATAGCTACTCGGCGTGTGAAGAAATAAGCGCAAATTAATAGTTCCACTATTTTTTTTTTTCATCCATACACACCAGGTATTTTTCATTAATATTTACCTACATTGTAAAAATTTACCGAACAATTAGTATCTATATTCAACATTATAGTTGACATCGAAACATACAAAAACTGTAGTTGCCAATTAGACGATATTATAGTTATAAATGGACTTGGACATTTTTTCTGTCGACACTTTTTTGGGTAGAAGAAGTGATGTAATCTATTAATAATGACTAAATGACAATTGTGAGTTAGTGGATGAAATAATTTGAAAAATTAGGGAAAAGTAATGGCATCGCTGTGAAGTGCGGTAGGTCGCATCTCTGAGTAACGATTCTGAATGTTGTAGTATTCAAATATAACAAGCATAGTGTGATATTGAAGAAGAAAAAAAAGGGGAGAAGGAGAGTAAGTACATATTAAGAAAGGAAAGGAAGTAAGAGCCGAGTAAATTTTAAAAAAGGAGTTAATTCTAAGAAAGAAAAGAAAGAAAGTGAGCAAATCCTAGGTCGGGTGAGAAGTTGTTTCGACTATACGCTTTGGATTGGGTCACTTCTTTGTTTTTGGCGACAATTAATAACTATAATAGCTCTTTTTTCAGTATTCGCTTTAATTAAAATGTAAACACGAATTTTACATCAAACTAATAATGCCTTATTTTCTTTTGAAAATATCAAACGATTGATAAAGCTTTTGTGCGGTTCGTTTCACAAATTTACGTTATTTTCACGCGTTATAAATATGAACGTAAAAAAGTCCTATTTTGGGTACTATTGTTGTTTTAATATCGTTGATATTTTTTGTAAAAAATGTTTTTCCCCTCGGAACGTATTAAATAACCGAGGTCGCTCAGAATCGTTTTTTTTTTTTTCCCAAAGCAATGATTTATCAGATTGCTTTCGGATGCTAAACAACGCGTTTAAACCACAAATTCAAAATCGCATACACAAAGAATTTATACGCCCACTCCGAGTCGCCACTCAAAACAACAACATCTCAGCCGATCTAGAATTTACTCACTTTCTTTCATTTTTTTCGTAGAACTTACTCTTTTCTTTCCGTTTTTAGAATTCGCTGCCTTTTTTAAACTTTACTCCTTTGCGAATTACCACTCTTCCTTCTTTACCAAGTTTTCGTTAATCATTGTTAAGTATATCGATTTTCAAAAACCAACCACCCGTTTTCATATTGTTGCCACGCGATAACAATGCATACAACGGATAATTAAAATTGAACAATCGCAAAATAAAATTGTGTTTTTTATAGTATGTTTATGATCTACATTCGCGACAACAACGTAAGCGGACAATAATTATTCCTGTTGTTTTTCCATAAAAGATATAACACACACACATTATAAGGTTTACATTTAACAACAATTCCGCAGGCGAAACAGCTACACGAGTAGGTTAGTGTAGTATACCTACTGCAACTTTCCCCGCGGTCCGTATAAGCACATTTTTCTTATACGGTTGCGAAACAATGTGTCGTACCTAGTTATTATTTTATAATAATAATTCATAAATAATAACTTTATCGATATATAGGTACGTTCGGTGGAAAAATGAATTAACCGAATAATTTCGGTTCGTTTTAAACAGAAATAACCGCGGAAATAATACCTAATGATACCACTGCGCATCCGGAAACCGAATAATCTACTTTTATTGCCAACTTTCTAACATAAACGCGCATTATTTTATCACGTATCCAGATTTTATCTTTGCGCATTAATTGCAGTGCAGTCGCTGCATAATATTGTGTTATGCATTCGCATGAAGCGACGTGGCCAACGATTCCCCATTGCTACAGAGATAACTCGCGAAAATACGTAAAAAACATAAATGTAGTATAATAGTTAATAACTGTCGTACACTTGTCATGGTTTCACAACCGTTCGTTCCGCAAAATTGTACACGTTTTGTTCCGATAGTTATTAATAAATTCACAAAAATGTTTTGTTTCGACTTAATAATCAAATACACCGAGAAATTCACGTCCAAAGACCGACTGGTATCGTTTATATTGTTCTTGCGGAAAGTACGCACTTTCAAGAATAAAATTTACCTATATATATTTTTTTTTGAATATTGCGTTCACTATTCTTAATAACGATACGAATCCTCGGGCAAAAAAATGTGTTCCAACGCGCTATTTTTACAAACCGTTTGTATTCCAAATGAAATTTTGTCCCGTATTTTTTTCCATGCTAGTCTTAAAATAGTTTAGATCAAATGTTTTGCACGATTGGCTGTCGGAACAAATTTCACGCGAAACAAAATTGAACGTCCGCGTATTATGTGGATAAAAAATTAATGCAACTAACACAGATAGTTAATACGTGTTTTTTAAATTGTTTCTGTTCAAAGAAACTCATAACGTTCTTTTATAAGTCCGTATTAAACCGTGCTGTGAATGTAGGTAGGTGTCAGATAGAGTATAAATAAAACCATCAATAAATATTATTATAGTTAAGATTTCGGTTTTTAAGAAGGTAGGTGTATGTATTTTGAATTATTCCGATTTCTTACGCGTGACAAACCAATAGTCAAAAGAATGTACGAATAAGTTACAAAAGAAAAAAACGAAAAAAAGTATTGGCAGGTATAAATTCTGTTGTAACTGCAGGTTAGTATTCAGTATTCGCACTTAACAATGTTTACATAATTAAGCGTGAATGTTTTTTTCAAAAAACGTTTAAACTTGAAATCACTGACATACATAAGTGTTTATTTAATTTATGACGTTTAATTCATGTTATTCGTAATGTTTCTAAAAATTATCCCTCTTGTGTTTAAATCAGTGAAATGTAGTTTTGTTCTGTAGGCACCGTTTATAAGTCACGACCAACGTTTCTCATGGATAAAAAAAAAAATACTTTTATACGTAAAATTATTTATGAGTTAATTAAAATTAATTGTAAATACATCTGAAATTGAAATGGTGGTCTATGGATTAGGTAACGAATCAGTTCGATGAATTGAACGATGAAAATTGGTACCTATGAAAAGAAATATCACAGCTGAAATCCTTGAACGAATCTATAGAACAAGTGATAAAGTTAAGATCGCTGCAAATAACAACATAATAAAAATCATAAATTCTGTCTGTGAAGAGTGTGTATATCGTTATTAATGTGTACGTTTATCATTCAGCCAGAAGTCAGATATTAATTTCTATTGAAGTATTAACTATTTATTTAATTTGTTGGCCTAAAAAAAAAAAACCCCCGGTTTAATTTTTAAACGAACAGTATTACGTATTGAAAGACAAATAAAAATAGTTTTCTCTTTATTAATACTATATCATAAACAACACATGTAACAAATTACTATAATATTTTTGTTTCTTGACGTCTACGCCGTACCTATTGAACTCGTTGTATATTTACATAACGTACAATTACTTTACGCATGTAAAAGATATTATTTCCCAACGTTGTGCAACCGTTACCTACCGTACAATCAAAGTCGGTGCCAGCTGGAAATCAGAAACGTTTTTACGTTCAAAAAGTCATTTCTGCAGTTTTTTATTGTTTTTACGGTTAAAAATTTAACCGAACACGAACCGTTCGTACTTGATTTTATCGCATGTCAATTCGTTCAATAAGTTTCTATCCTTCGAATAATTCATCTGATCGTTGAGTAGGTCCACTTATACGTGAAAAAAAAAAATTAATTAAAAATGGAATCGAGCAAAAAATTCTGGACCCTTATAAATGGTTTTACAAAACAGAATATTAACTATAAACATATATGTGTCAATTAAATATTTTTGTCCGTGTTTTTACGTCTTTATTGAAACGATTCTGTTTGTAGAGTGTTGAAGACAAAAACGTATTTACGCGTACGTTACGAAATAGTATAATGTTTTCTCGTCGAGTACATTTGAAAAGAAAAAATACGTGTTCGAGTAGACAAATCGACCGTTTTCTTTACCAGAAAACAAATTACTGTCAGAATATAATTTCGCTTTGCAACAGCCGCACGACGAATCAACCGAAACGATGGCGCAGGTCATAAAAACGAATAATGGTACTAAACTGTATCTAAACAACGCGGTTTATATATTCATGAGCGTCTCCGGTGAACACGGATGCGTGGTCGACGACTTGTTATTCCAAAACTAACACCTATTAATCGAACGAAACGTTTAAATTAAAAAACAATGATAAATTTCGTCCAAGATTCCAAACAAAATGACGTTAAGTCGGTAGAATAACAAATTTTATATTTATTCAGATGTCTTTAGATACCGGTACAATGTATGTTATCTTCTTGCTATATAGAGATTAAACAGCTTGAAAATCATCAAAATCGTTTGAAACTTTTATTACGTACTTTGTCTATTATAATAATGTTGGGAATTTTATAACGAAAAATAAAATTAACGTCAAAATTTTTCGTTTGTAGGTATTATCGATTAACGTGATCGCCGTAGTCGGGTGTGGAATTTAATAAGAATCCGTTCACAAATTACATAAACACTGCACGACGGACGGCCGACCGTGGCCTTGTACCTCATTGGTATGTACCACCATGTTATTTAAGCACGTCGAATTTGAAATCGTCAGTTTTGTGCGTTTGAAAGTATGTTTTCAATGATCACAATTATTAAAAAAAAAAAAAAATGTTCAATCGATTTTTCTAGTATTTTATTCGTCTGTAAGAAATGTGTTTCTCGAAATAAATAAATTTTCGCGTATCCGTAATACCGATAAGAACGTTTTTAGACCCTACGGAGCATCTTATTCTAGGATTTTTTTAACAACACATCAGCACGGCTGGGCTAGTCAATGACTTTTTGAACTCTTTAAGTTAATTGAAAAACAAAAAGTTTGTTTAATTAAATGTTAACTATCAAAAAAAATTAACTTGACTTAAAAAAAAGATAACAGTTAATATTTCACAAGCGGTTGCGTACGTATGGAGTTACATTTCCTCCGGTTCAAAAAAAAATTTTGTAATTGCTACATACTAACCTAAGGTTAAATAAAAAAAAAAATGACCATTGTTAAGTTAAAAGTTACAAAGAAAAAACACAAGTTAAAACCAGTTGAGTTCATCTTAATTTTAACTTTTAACGAGTCGAATGTCGGCTGCCGGTCTCTCCAGAGTCGGAACAGTAGCCATAAAGGCGCGCGTCTCATCCGGGATGAACGATAATAATTAGTGACGAACCCAAATTTTCGAAACCGAACTATTCAATTAAAATATCGAACCCGAACTTCATAAAAAAAAAAACATCATAATAATAATAAATACGACCGTTTATGCCGAACAATGTCTACGATAATTTATTAAGCAGATAAACATAATTTCAAGTCTAAGATTCAACATTTTTCCATTTCTTATTTTATCGGTTTTTCGACAAATTAGGTTCGAAATTGATTTTCCTTCGAACCGAACTATCATTTTGACACGATAATATGTTTTGTGTGCGGTCCGGTTCGAAAATCCAACAGTTCGTAACATCACCAATAATAATAATCGTTATGAATATACTATCCTGCTATCCGGCCTTGTTCTATAAACGGGTTTTAGGCGAGCTAAAGAAGGTACTGCATAACAATAATATTATTATTATTATCATAACACGTAACGTGCAACGAGTGCAGCCATCGGAATTTCAGATTCTCGTTTTTTCATTCTTTTGACATCGGCATAAAACTTTCACTGGAAAAAGTCCCGTCGTAAACTATACGCGCAGCAACGATTATTGTAGTTTTATAACGCGCGGTTTTATTTCATTTGCTTCCATAATACCGCGTTTGTTCTCTACGCGTATAATAACGGCTCTTTTTCTCTTCAGATAAACTCACCGTGAATGATCATGCTCGGCAATCGTTTTTATAGGAAACGAAAGAATCTGTTTGAAAAAAACAAAAAAATACGCGCGTTTATACGTATTGCATACAAGTCATCAACGGGTAAAACTTGTTTATTCTGCTAAAAAAAAAATTCAAAACCGAACGAAAATGTGTTCATCCGAAGCTTGCTTCGAATAAGAATTCTAGGGTCTCGTATTATGTTTTCGTACATACGATGAAAATGAGTAGGTAACTCGTTGCAAATCTCGTTTCAACAAAAACGAAAAGAAAACGCGGCTAACTAAAATATGAAGCGTATATTTGCTATTTGTCTAAAGAAAACTGTACCGCGAAAATTGAGTGAGTGTGCGAATGAAAACGTCAAAGAAGCTGAGTAAATCCTCAAATAATTTCGGGTATACTGAAATAATTGTGTTAATATTGTGTGACAGTGTCAACGTCAATACATTTTTTTTTTTTTCTATAAACAAATTAACAAACCTCCATACGTGCCTAGCGAGAAAACTTTTGGACCACAAAATTTGCAGACAAACACGATGAGATTTAAAAAAATAATTACGGTTTGATTTTTTACATTCTGAGCGTAGCAAAGGCTGTATAGATATTTTTACAACGAAAAGTGACGATATTTTACTGCCGACTGTCATTCACTCTTCGCGCAGTAGTTTAGTAGAACGATACCAATTTTTCGATTCAATACGACCCAAATCAAAAAACGAAAAAGTCAATACTTTCGAAATACTAACTTGAACACCAAGTCGATACGGATGATACAAGCGAGATAATCGAATAAAACCGAGTGTATTACAGAATCTCCGATTGCTTTAAATTTGATAATATTATGTACTTATAGTTTTTATAAAACGTTTAACTTTCCAATTGAAAACTCGAAATTTTAAAACAAGATTCAAACAAACATAATAGCACGATTATTTTCACGTTTGCCTATATTATTTTGCTATTTTAATTGCAACAGCTCCTGCTAAAATATTTAAAACTAACTTCTACTATAGTTTTTCCGCACCAACAGAATGAACAAAACACAGCTATTATTGTGATAACAATAACATGTCCTAAACCACTTTGATCGTTTTCAAACGGGTTTTAAAAGACTTTGAAATTTTCTACTTGTGAAGTCAATGGGCTCGCATAAGACTACAATTTTTCCAAGCAATGATACGTCGTCACATATATAATATTCTGAAAGTAAATACGCGATTTCTACAAATATAATGAATTAGGTGGTGTCGTGGTGATGTATACATGGAAATTGCCGATGATATGGCGTTTACATTTTAAAATAGTCATCCAATCCGTTAAGTATCCGAAAAATGTCGGTAAAACAGCTCAGTTAAACGTAAAAAATCAGAAGCGTACGGAAAAAAAGCCATAAAAAAATGATCTTCTAAAAAAATAATCCGAATATTCTGTTACCTCGCGTACCTACATTTGCTTCTCCCATTTTCGATTGTTCCGGTTCGGAAAAATTCTTGGTTATGTTTTTAAATTATACCAATGTAGAATCTTTACATCGTGTAAAAATACAACTTCATCATAAATTCGTACCTCCTAATCGTTACATCAATGAATTTTTGTTTGGATAACATATTAATAGTCGATACGAAAAATAGTTCAAGGACAACTGTCATATTTTGTAACCTGTTCTCGCTTCATTTTAGCCGACGCACAGTGATTTTTAAATTGAATTCGTAATATATGTTAAGGAATTGACAGATAGCAGGTACGGCTTCAAAATATATAATTATTACAATAATTAACCCTGAACTAGCGACACGTTTAAAGTGTCATGTTATCTGATATCGAATAATTGGTATATTCAAGAAATTTAGCGATTTCCTTCGACCAAATTGCACCGCGGATGGGTCAATATGCCAACTGCACTCGGATTTGATTTGATAATATAGGGTTTAGTCATTTCGTAATGTTTTAATAACAGGAAACGACCTATACGCCATAAATTGTAAAATATATTCTGGTTTATTGCTGACCAAAACCTATATGTATTAGTGTTGTGAAATCTTTTTACAACGCTTAAAATGTTCGATACAGAGTCATCAGTGTTTTTACTTGGACACCTAGTTTGAAATCACCAACAAATGGTCTCTGAGGAATAATTCTTCAACAATCAATTACATAATATTATAATACGAAAGTACAGTTAAAAAAAAATACTTAATACGTTTGATATTGAAAACAAATTATTCCAATGATCTTTAACAGTTATATGAAAAAACAACTTATTTTGAATTTTATGATTCTCAATAGTTTTTTAATTGTACAGCTGATACGTTTTGAATTTGAGGTCAATTTTTAACCTCTGATTGCATGCAAAAAGCTATATAAATTGCGACATTTGCTTTCACTTGTATAACTTGTATTTATGTACTGTATACAGTACGATATATTATGCATTGAGCATCAATAAAATGCGCTTCGACCTTTACATTCATATCAGTTTTTCTGGTAGAAAATGTTGTTCCGTTGACCGTTATAGCATTAAAACATTTCATTTACTGAATTTTTTTTAAAAAAAAAGTTGTTTTTAGACGCTCTTCAAAAAATGTTTCCCTTTATATCAAAACACTTTTTTTTTATCGAAATTCGATACTTAAATTTTCATCATAAACCTAAAATAAAATAATCCAAAGTTTTTGAAATCGTTTTCAAGCAAGAATCGAATAATAATCTACAAAATGTAGTATTCATTGTGTTTCAAATATACATTAAACAAACGAAAATTGTAAATCATGATTACCACGGTGTGTATTTGAATTTCTGAATGATTATAATTTTTACTTTGCGAGGGAATTCGACAATGAATCGGAACTTATTCCCACAAATCGAACTCCAATATTGGCTGTATCCAAATTCAATTGATTTACTATTGGTTTGTATAATATATACACCATGTAATATCGGATCAAAAGAAATGTGTTAAGCAATAATAATTGTCATGAAAATTCAATTTAGTCAGCTATGCCGTATCAGTTAGAATATTAACTCAATTCTCTTGAATGTTACCTAATACGTAAAAAACTTAAATAACACTAAAATGATACGAAAATAATGATGTTTGTCAAGGACGTCGTCCATAATAATAATAATAATATGAGAAGTGAAACTTCTGAAAAGTTGTCTCAAAATATAGCACTCGTGTCAATTAAATATAATGAGAAAAGAAATATAATTTCATCACAAATAAAACGTGATCGTTTCAATAAAATACAGACGCTTTAAAAAAAACAACAAAATTCATGTGGAATTACAGCTGTCGAATGACTAAATATCATTAATAATTATCGATTGTAACTCGCAACTAGAATACAAAGATCTTGGTTGTGAATTCAACCTTATTGGGTAAAAAAAAATATTTTTCTCTGACTATTTACCTAAATTCCCTATTATGTTTTATCAATACACAAATTTAAAATGTTCTTATTAGCAATAATTAACTAATTTTTGTTTTGAAAAATGATTGCGGTTCAGAATAGTAATACGTGACGTCGAATTAATTTTTTTTAGAATTTTGATTAGGTATTAAAAAAAATTTTCATGAAATTTAATTTTCAACAACGACGTCAATTTTAAACCATAATACATTTTTAAAAAAAAAAAACGTTGATTTTTAAAAATTGGCCTACGAAAGTACCTATATCAAGTAACATACTTGTGATTTAGTGATTTAGTGATTTGGTGTAGATTTAAAAGTTATAGACTTCTAACTATAAAACTTAAACTCAGTGAGAAAGAACTTAAAATAAAAATTTTCGATTTTTAAACTGTTGTTACTGACTAAAAAGTAGATAAAAATTTTTTAAATATTCGTTAGGGTCATCGTAGGCCAAAGTGTTAACCATAAAAGATGGAATATTCGCCCTTGAGTACTTTCAGTACCGGATAGTAAATTTGGTATGAATCTTACAATCAAGTACCTACTTACTATATAGTATATCGTTACTAGCTGCTATATGCCTATATATTAAGTCAACACGAAGTTTGTGCAATTTCGGTGAGTCGTGAAGATGATTATAAGATAAGTATAATTAATTATTTTGATCCAAAAACATGATTACAAAGAGAAACAAAACAATTGTATCGTGGTAAAATCAAGATACATAGGTACATAATGTCAGACTGCACCCGACATTATTCCGATGATAGAATACGAGTTAAAAAACAAGAACACACGACGTAACACACTTTCCTAACGAGCAACGTCGTTCAATTATTATCAATTTTATGACTGCGCTAAAAAAATATTGTACCTAAGATTAACGCATAGGTGTAACGACTGGACATAATTATAACGTTTGATCGTTATTTATTACTGCCCGTGGCAGTTCAGACAAATCTACGTCAAAAGTTTAGAAGTTTTTTTTTCTTCCAACAAATAATATTAATCATCCGTGCAAATCGTTCGTTCGCGTTTATACAAAAGGTACATATGAAATTTATATGAAATCCAGGGATTGCAGAAATTTCATCATCCGAATAAATTCGATAACATTATAACGTCCGAAAAACAAAAATGTTTGCACAATATTATCGTATTCACACTATTGTGATTATTAATTGTACGGAAATGTTGACTGTTTATTTATACGACGTATGTCTTGAATCCCATTAATTTTAGGCTACGTAATTGGATAAAAAATAATGTCTTTTAGTATTTTTATAAGTACCTTAACGTCGCTATATGCGTTGGTAAAGATATTTATTGTTTAAGCGGGTACGTCTTTGGATTGTTTAGCAAACGTTTATGTTTAACTCGTAAAATAAACAGTTTAGAAAACGATTTGGAGCGAGCCTAGGGCAACTTATATACAATTATTGTATAATAATTAGAGGATAAAAAGTGAAGACTCGATGTTACATAATATTCAAATGAATCTACTATCAAATATTCGTATGAAAGCAATTTTTATGAAGAAAATTATTATTCTCACACTTGCAGATGCAATGCGGACTAACGAAACTGTACGATTGTATTAAATTTTTATTAGGATGTCTACGCAAGAAAAACGTATTAAACATTTCAAATACTTTTATCTTTTAATTTTGACGGCGTGAATAAATTATTTTATTGATTAGAATCCTAAAGAACTCAGCTCCGTCACGAGCCGAAGCCGAATAAGGAGATGAGCCGACTCTTGTGAAATATATTGCTGAGATTGTACCTACATCGGGTGTTTTGAAAAAAAATATATCTTATAACGAGGGTTTTTAAATTTCGAGAAACTTATTTTTTTTCATTTGAGTGAAAAATGTAAAATACAAAAATGTTGTTTCGAGGAAAATATAAAAACCATTATCGATAAAAAATAAAACGCGCTTTTTCTTCGTACAAGTAAATAGTAATTTATTCGTTCTAGCAATAAGACGTAATTGCCAATCGCCAGAAACAGTATTAACTTAATAAGCTAACAGTTTAACAAAACAGTCGGTCTGACAAGATAGACCCGATATTTATAATTGAAATCGTGTTTCCACCGCTGCGTTTATATTTTGACTACTATATAGTATATAACGAGACTGATTAAATAGATTTGAAGACATTTCTGAGACTACAACATTTCTGGTGTCGAACAGGAAAACAAACATTTTTCAATAGGTATTTTTTTTCAATGAAATGTTTGAAACTCTCAGTTCTGAAACGCCACAAACTTAAAACCCTATAACTTAATTGTTTTAAATAGGTATCACCGACCTTTTCTCCTTGCAGTCCTCGTGATCTCCGTTTCCCGAGGAGTGTTTGTTGTTTCGCCGCGGCGTTTCGGTTAGGTCGAACGACGATTCGTTTACGCCGTCGCGAGAGCCGAGTGTGCGCGTGTGTGCCCGGCACGAGCCCGCGGTTTTCTGAACGAGCGTCTCGGGGAGAAAGTCGCCGCGCGGCACAGTAAAAATAGCGATTTCCTGTCCGCGGCGGCGGCAAAAATGCTCGTTCCGCTGGACGTCTCCCCTCTATGCCCTAACCACACACGGTTTCATAATAATCCGTAATAACCGAAATTACGCGCCTGCCTACGTTTTTTTCCTATTACTACTGCTTTGTATAACATTAATTATAACAATTATATAATATCGTCTCACAATGAACGCAGGTTACGATTTTTGGATGGATACCGAGACGTATCTCGAGCGAACAACAACTTTTGATTTTCATTCGCGGACCTTACAAAAAACGTACACCCCGTTCGTACGAAAAAATCTAGAAACGTTCGATTTTTTCACGTGTACGAAACGTTTTTTACGACGATTTTGCAACGATGTATCTCGAAAAAATTTATAGCGAGCGTTAATATCAGTCGCGAGGGGTTTCAGCGCACGTTGGTTCGGAAACGGTTTATAGCAGGACGTAAGTGGTACTCCGAGTCAATCTCTTTCAACACCGGCGAAACGATTCAACGAGACAGCAGAATTTTTCAACGCGCGTAAAACAAATACGCCGTCAGATTTTGATGTTAAAAAAGAGTATTCGTTTTAAAAAAAAAACGACACAATTTAATTTCCAATAGTGTCCACATTGTTTGACGTTCTCGATTCGGCGTTTCATATTGTCACATGTTCTTTAATTTTTCACTCGAGTACAAATTATTATAATTTTTTTTTTTTATTTCAACTCGACGGTTGTAAAAAAAATAAATAAATCCTAGTGAAAATATATTGTTTACACTTGAAAACAATGTCAGTCACGTATAGAGAGACAGTTAATGTTTTGAAGTGAGTGTTTAATAGGTATTAAAAAACATTGAGCGTAGAGAGAAAAATATTTTGACCATGTACAATTCGCTCTCATATAAACGCGTATTATTTACCAATACATCATTGAGTCCGTAATGTGTTTCGACCGATAGATCAACAAGCTTTCTTCGAACAACGATGTTTCAAATCATTTTGACCATTTTTCGGACAAAGTATAAAACTTTGACGAATTTAAATGTACTTTGAAATTAATTGACAGCTGCTTTCGTACATTAAAATCATCGATTTCCATTTCTACTCGATACTTTGACACGAGCTGAATAACATACGGATTACAATATTGTTATGAAATAAAATTTCGAAAATCCGATTCCATCCAACGTATTTATCGTTTTTAATATTTCGCGTTTTGTCGAAAATCAAATTATCTTTCCGCTCATAAAAATTCGACGAAAGGGTCTGTTTTTCAGAGTAGCGAGTTTAGCGCATCCGCGTAAAAAATAAACGCCGGATCGGGTGTAATGCATTAAATTACAAGCTGTTGGCTGTTGCGTAGTTGAAAACTTGATTTCAAAACTCGCGAGCGATTTTACGTTCGCGGATTATTATATTGTAGGTATTATATAAAATAATAAGTGAATTATTCATAGTTATACGTATCACAAATGATAGGTATGGATTTCTCTCCTTAAAAAATACAAAATAAAATCGTTTTTCCACTACAAACAAACACGCGCAGAACAATACTGTCCACGGTTCAATATTGTGCTTTTACGTATGAACATTTTTGGAACTGCACAATGTATACGAATTTTTTAAAAGAATTGATTAAACTTACTGTATTTGATGAATAATTGATATTGTATGAAAAACCACTCACGTTTTTGCTGTCTTTATATTAAGTACCTCTAGTTAAAACGTTTGAATATGCATGTGTATACTATTGTTGTATAATTAACTAATATTTGTTTTTAAAAATTATTACGCTTCAGAATACTTGTATACTGACGTTGAGTTTTTTTTTTCGATTGTTAAAAAAGATAAGAAATAATTTTCAACAACGAGGTCAATTTTGAATCGTAATAAATCTTCAAAAAAAAAAAAAAAAATTGGCCAACGACAGTACGATATCAAGCAATATGTGTAGATTGTACGTTTAAAAACTTCTAACAACAAAACTTTGAGAAAGAATATAAAATGCGAAATTTCGATTTTCAAAATAATTGTAACTGACTAAAAAATACATAAAAATGTTTTAAAATATTTTTTAGGTTCAATGGGTATACTCAACCAAACTGATGCAACAAAAAAAAAAAAAATGATAGAATTTTTCCCCATAAAATGGGTGTGCACAAAGATATTTTTTTTATTGTTAAATTAATTGTTATGAATAGATTTATACTTAGGTACAGCTAGTAGTGATAATGACGATCTTATAATAATGGGTACTTTTCATGGCACACAATACGTTGTTCTAATGCTCGTTAGTTATGAAAGTGTCACTTGATAATCGCTTTGATGCGTTTTACAAAACGGTACATAGCATGACTTTCTAAATCACTATTTTTTCAAATACATTTATGATGTTATTATTAGTCATTGACACAATAATAATGAATGAATTTTAAAAATACCTTCAGGTACGAGGCTTCGTTCAATGTAGACAGTACAGATGCCTAATCAATTCTTAATTTTTTTTTTATTGAACCAATAGATGTCGTAAATTGGATTTTTTCCACGAAGTATAGGATTAGTGTTTAGAACCATTTTTGCAAGCAATCCATTACTTAGAAATTTCATATAGGTATAGCCGTCACATTATATCAGAGATCTAATCAAAAGCGTAGATGTTACTCCAACAAGCTTTATTCAAATTTACTTACCCGGACTTTTAAAAATCAAATTTCCTTTAGTTTTTGTATTTTTTTTTATTCAAACAAAACTAGAAAATTCAAAATATTTTTACCTGATAATTATATATACGTGTTCCGAAAGTAAATTGAAATGATTGAAATAATTGCTCCATTATTGATGATTTTGACGTTTTATTAGGTACTTTTCGCGTACCTATCTATAATTAGGTATTGAGATAAACTTTAGTAAATATTTACCACCCGTACCTATGTATAATATGAGAATCTTTCAAATGTTTGTGGTTTGTGACAGTGGTCGAAAATGGGCTAGAAATTTACGTAGATCTCTTTTTTACACGATTTGGGTGTACGGAATGTGAAAATCTTTATAATCCGTTTGTAAGAGAGATGTTTCGACATGAAATGTTTGTAGTTGAATATTTGTGTCCGTTCTCCATTACAATTTTGTTACACTCGGAAAAATTCAAAAACGTAATTATCCAAGTAAAAAACCGTAGAAACCACGTTATGTGGCATTGCGGTTCTATTGAAGAAAAAAAAAAAAAATGATCTCACGAACGATAAAAATTTCACTGGATCGTTGTACGCAATTTGTACCTAAGCATGTGATTTCATTTGCAGATAGTTATGAACAGGAACAATGTTAATTATTAATTATTGGTTTCGTTATAGGTAATATTCTGACGTCTACTGCAGTAATTAAGGACTTTTCGGGATTGTATTTTTATACAACGCAATGACATTGTTTGGAAACGTGAAAAAGAAATAACGAGATGTGAGTGCAGTTGTACGTCCTCGATTTGGGTGGCACGCTGTTTTGAAAGAACGCGTTGTATAGAATTTGCTGAAATCAAAGACATTAAATCGTTGCTTACAAAGATCACGATTCTGCGTGGGCTCAGTCTCAGTGAGTGAATGTAATACATATATAACTTCTCAAAAAGTTCAAATTTCTATCGTGTAACTGGAAAGTTTATTCAGTTTAACTAGGTAGTGTTTGAAGTTACAAAATTGTAAAATATCAAATTTTTAATAATGGCCCAAGTGCAAAATGCAAAATGCCGAAATGCAGTAATCGCAGCAAGCGCGTTTCCCACAATTAAACAGAAATCGGTATTTTACGATCTATTATTATTACTTTGAAATATTTTTCAATATTAATAAGTTGTTTAAAATCGCTTTTAAATATTTAATATCAGTTGTTTGTTCCTCGTTGGGGGTACTTGTTCAACTGACTTTAAACTAAATATATTGTTAATACCTACCTGTTAGCATTATAATTTTAAATTTTATCTTTTTACGAGTTAATTATAAAACTTTGAAATTTACAATTTAATGAGTAGGTGTGTAATTCTCAGTTCGCAGTAGACAATGTTGAATTCAAATGTTCAAGCCAACCAAATTAATGTACAACTTCACTACATTGGCCCAACGCCTCGTTTTTTGTTTTAATCATGCTTCGCTCAAATATTTTAAAACGTTATACTTTATGAAATTTTCAAACACTAATCATACGTAATACTTTGGTATATTTTCATAAGCGGTTGTGTAGACACAACACGAATTATGATATTAAAATTGTTATCAAACGTTCTCGTGTTTAGAACATTAAAGTTTGTTTGTAAGACATTCTATAAGGTGTAATACGGCGTATTTTATAACTATTAATATAATATTAATCAAGAGAAAATCGTCCGTCGCTAGTCGGATACTCAGGAGCAGTCGGGAGCAACATGCTCTCCAGACCAAAGAAAAAACATCATAGCTGAAATTTACCCGTAGTATTATAAATCCGTGGTCACTGGTCACTTATGACCAATGAACAGAAGAATCGAACTGACTTGTGTGAAAATGTATTTTTTTTATGAACTTTTAAATTTTTCTTAAGACTGAGAGTAAACTGTCCGCCCCTCGGTAGTGTAGTAATATTATTATCGCCCGTGTCAGGCCGTCACGGACCGATTCTCAAAGCGTACGGTTGAAACTAAGAACAAAAAAATAAAATGTGTACATGTGAAATCGGTTGTGGAAACATTGTATTAATTCGTTACTGACGCGGTTGCAGCATGCGTACATCAAATTGCATTCTGGAAACTTGTGTTTATTTCGCAACAGTCTGATGGTGAATCATTCATTGTCTCAAGATCGGTATAAACATTACACATGTTTATATAATTATACATTATGCGCATTGTTAATAATTGTGTTGGTCTCTGTGAGACTCTACACCGGTAATCGATGCTTTAATATGCATATAGGCTGCAGTGTTGTCATGGAACAGAAATATGATAAGAGACCTATCAAGACCATTTAGTTTTTACAAAAAAATTAAACAGTAACTGTTATCGTTTTACTTTGATCAAATGTTGAAGAAATCGGTCAAAAACGGTCTTAACCCGATATTATTAGATTTAGATAGGTAGGTAAGTACTAAAACAGTTTTAAACATTTTTATTTGTTTTTAAAAATATATATATATATACATATAGAAGTTTGAAATAGTTTTTTCATTTTCTGTTTCATCAAATTTTTATTTTTAATTTAAACACTGAAAACTTTAATCCATGCATATAAGGGAATGTCTTTAAGAGTTTGTCAAATTCTGACAGAGCGTATTCTATACTGTATTTCTATAGCAGTGTAGGTTATTATCTTAGTAGGTAGCGAATCTTATAGTAACTTCACAACTGAAACAATAATTAATCGATTTTTGTTTTGAAAAATGATTACGATTTGGAATAATAGTATCATACTGATGTTGAGTTTTTTTTTTTGGAATTTGAATAATTAAAAAAAATAACTCATTAAATTAAATTTCCAACAACGAGGTCAATTATTATTTAACCCTAATAACTTTTTGAGAAAAATTGATTTTTAAAAATTGGCCAACAATGGTATATCAAGCAATGTGTATAGATTGTACATTTAAAAGTCACAGACTTCTAACTAAAAAACCTCAATTAGTGGAAAAGAACAAAATTTCGATTTATAAACTATTGTGACTAACTAAAACATAAGTAAAAATCTTTTAGGATCGTCGTAAGCCTAGTATTAACTATAAGTAAACTCAAAAAAACTATTTAAGTGGTATTCCCCCTTAAAAACATAATATTCTACGGGTAAATATTTAAAAATTTTGTAGATATTTATTGCTGTAATTATTTCATTATTTTTCTTCATTCTTTTTTCTTTTATCAATTACTTTTCCATAAACTGTTGAAATAAATTTAAATGTTTACACATAACCATAAGATAAAATACTATTTCAAAAATTTTTGAGTCAAGCATAGAACTTAGAATGTTTCAATTTTCGTACACACTTGATTAACCAAACTCGTTCAGAACTTTATCTTAAAACCTGTAGAATTGATTATTTTTATAATTTGGGTACCCACCCGAAACAGTGACCTATACTCCATACTACTGCTTGTTACTTTTCAATTTGAAAATTGAACGTGTTCTCCACAAATTACAGGTTTTTAACTGTAAACTATAAGTATTATTATAACATTTTGTTTTTTAACTGTAACTAAGTAGGTAGGTACAATAAATTATAAATTATTTTATGAGTAGGCGTACGTAAAAGTTATTCAGTGTGATATACATAATATGAACCACTTATTAAATGAAAATGACTTATCACTTTTATTTGACCCACATTTAATCATTATCTTTCATTATAATGTAATTTGGAGTGACCATAACAATGAAGAGTGACTTTGATACATAAAACATGTTGTTATTTGATTTCAAAATTTAATTACATGGATTGATGGATAAATGCAAAGGTAAAGTTTAGTATGAAAAATGTAAAAGTACCAAATGTTAACAAAGATTTTTGCTTTGTTTTTATTCAATCTCATTGTCAATTCAGATTAAAATAAACATGACGAATGCAGTTCAGAACATAATCAAAATACAAATTTACAAAATAAAATAAAATTCTATAATAAGGTATACAATTATCACTATTAAAGGGTGGAAATACAATTTTGAGTAGGGGAGAACTGTTTAACAATACATCCAAACATGTAAAGTATAAATTATGTTCTTTTTTGAAAATATTCTTAGAAGTTTTTATGAAATTCCAAACAAGGGAAAACATATATTTTCCTTGTACATAATTTATTATTAGAAGTCTGTTTATGTTACAAATATCCTTTTTGAAAAAAAAAGAAATGTTTTTGATACGTACTACTTAAATGTGTTAACTTTATAGTTGACGGTACTTATGTCAATGATTTACAACAATTTGACAAAGCCCTATTGATTATAAAACAATGACTATATGAATTTTACTTTTTACAATAGTTGTTTATAAATTATAAAAAAACATTTTTAATTACTAAATTATTACGAGTTGTTTTGTTTGTTAGGGAGATTTATAGAGAATTTATGCATCTGTCAAAACATACTATTCTATAGAGAAGTAAATAATAGAAAATATATGTATAATAACAACTGTAATGCAAAATAAACGTTGACTATTGAAAAGTTGTTCACCACAAACAATTATTTGATCAATTCAATTGACGAACTATGAAAAAAAGTTGGTAGCAAATTTAACAAATTACCTACATAAATATAGAATGTCCGTGCCTAAATACCGTAATTATACATCAACTTACAGTCTATTAGGTCCGTGAACACAGACGTCTGGTTCTTTAGCCACAACCAATATCT
The DNA here is from genome assembly GCA_017140985.1 of Hormaphis cornu. NCBI lineage: Eukaryota > Metazoa > Arthropoda > Insecta > Hemiptera > Hormaphididae > Hormaphis > Hormaphis cornu. Next base: position 21,482,367 of record CM029359.1, read on the forward strand.
ATCAAAGTTGATATCTTGATTTGATAGTACTTTTTTTTTATATACTTAATTTAAGCTGTCGATGTAACGTATCACACCCAAAAAAATGTTGTTACATTAAATATCAAAGAGTAGTAAATTCACTAAAAGATTTGCACTTACCATAACCATCTACTAACAATTGTCGTGTACTTTTAAAACAATCAATTGAATTTATTCGTGCAGTTATCATTATTTTTCTTTGTCTATTACAGCAGTTTTTGAAATTTTAAAAGATGTGTACGTGTGCAATATTTAAGTTCCTACACATAATTGTTACACGAAATTTACACAGTTTTAATTTATATAAACAGAACAAAACACATTTATGAAAATTAATTGTGGCAACCAAAAAAAAAAAATCACTTTTTCCTCGGTTATATCTAAATTTCAAGGTGCGCATAATTTATTTATACTTAACAGTATACTTAAATATAAGAGTTTCTGATGTAAAAATATTACAACTGTAAAATTGTAATAATTTATGACACAAAAAGACGTAACATTGAGGTGTATAGCAGTTGGGTGAAGACTAAATGTTTATGTAACATTACATAAAACGAAGAAAGTAACTTTGAAAAAAAAAATCATTTTACACCTTGTTAGGCACATATATTTGATTTTAGGAAGTACTTTAAATGTTCTCAGTGCAATATAATACGTTTTAAATGTTAAACTAGTTATGTACGCTTTTTGTATAGTATTCGTTTAATGTTTAAAATGAAAATATTGTTTTTTTTTTTTTTTTAATGGTTTGGAAGTAAAGCAAAAGTTTTACACATAAATAATTTAAATTATTTAATTCTTAATTATTAATTCTTAAAAATTATTAATTAAATTCTCACATTTAAAACGCCGGACAATAATTAAGTACAAAAAATCTTTAAATTTATTGATGTAAAAACAAACAAAATACTTTAAATAACTGTGTCTCAGATTAAATTGAATAGCAATGAAATATTTATAGCGCAGGTTTTCCATGAGATAATAATACAATACATGCTATAGTTAGTTGTTAGTATCATTTTCTGTCGAGTTTAACGCTTCCTCTGCAACCGCCGGTAGAAAATAATCATCGGCCTTAAAAATCTCCGGCGGTTCGTAGGCGGGCAACTGTTTCGCGGATGAATGATCTTCTTGTTTTTTCTAATAAAAAATTAAAAACATTTTAGAATAATACTACATTTTCTCGTCCAATCATAACGACTAGCGTGTAGACTACAGTAATCTACTTACGAAAAATGGTTTCAAAATAGTATTTAGCGGACCCTCCTTGTTAACGGGCATGCAAGCCTCGGCTTCTGTGAGCTGCTGTTCAACTAAATCTACGTCTTCGGCTACTTTGTCGACTAGTTTTTCCAATCTGTTGACGGTCCCTGTGAGATCGTTAATCTTGGACAGCATTCCTTTTATCGAATTGTAATGCATCTCGGTACTTTCCACGCGCAGAGCACGCACCTGAACGAAAAAAATAAAACATTTTACCGCTCCGCAAACCAACTATAACTGTAAACACCGTGGACAATATCACGAGATTACCATTTCCATAAACGTCTGGAATTCTTCCAGCCGCGTTAACATATCTTCGACAACGTCTTGTAGACCGGAGACCTGAGACCGAACGAAAACAGTTTTAAAAGTGACCGATTTTAAAAGCTCCGTTTTGACACACCGCAAACACAATATTAAATGGCTTACCTCGTTCTGGTTGTCGACTTTCAAGTACTCGGAATAGTCGACGGCCAGCTCGTCCAACATCATCAGTTTTGCGAACTGTAAATACGCCTCAAAAATCAGACTTCTTTTTCTTCTTCAAAAAAAAATGACCGCCTCAAAGTATAATCGTAAATATAATAACTACCGTTACCGGAGTGTATAAAATTCAATAATTTTAGCGGCTGATTTACGTCACAGAATATTGTCACTTGACGATATTATGTTATTTCAAAACTCGAAGAATACTACGAGAACAAGTACAAATTAAATAAAATCAGTGTAGCACTTGTTGATTGTTGTTTTAACAATAATTATTATTATCATCACAAGCAGATAAAATAATCGTCTGTGATAATATTATCTGGTCGACACCGCGGCCCGAGATCTGTTGGCGTGCCGAAAAAACATAATATGATTGTAACGGCACAGCATAGCACCGATAGAGAGCGCTCGGTGGGTACAAATTAAAAGGATTTTCTGTTTTATCATCTCGCGATTTTTGCGGATGAAAACTTACGAGTGTTTTTAATTTACACAACAGTCAGGTAGGTAAAAATTAAAATCACTAAAGGTCCCTTTACAGTAAGAGAGAGAGATTTTTATTACTATTTTAAATTAGCATTTTAGATTCTGAGTGTAGCAAAGAATGTGTAACGACGCGTTCCAGTATATAGGTAGTAGCGACTTCGGGTGACTCGCCTTCGTGGTTTAAAAGTCGTCGTTTAAAGTTTGAATGAATAAAAAAAAAACCAAAAAAAAATTCTCATTCTTCATTTCTTTTTTTTATTTTTTATCACAAAAAGTACGATTCTGAGCTAGCTAAGTCGAATATGTATCATATTAACAAAGTTTGAAGTTTTACGGGTAGATACATATTATATAACCTATTTGTATATGGCTCAAATTTTTTTTGGAAAATTATACAACGATATCAACTCCAATAATGTGTTTAAATTTTGATTGTATGCTGTCCATCAACGTGTGAAAACTCCGAGTCGTTTAGAGCTATGTTCGAAATCGTTGTTGTTTTAGATCATAACTCAAGAAATTATTCTCCAAAAAAAAAGTTTCGAATGAAATACGATAAAGTGCCGAATTCATATTTTTTTTTTTTGTCATACGCGTTAAGATCGGATGCCTCCTTCTATTCGAAAAAGATAGATCACTGAAGACAAGACGAATTTGTATGTAAGTCAATCGGAGTAAGATTTTTAAAACATTTCGGTTTTCGGATGCGAAGAACACCGAAAGTAATGTAAAATTACTAGACGCTTGAAGTAAACCCAGGTCGGACCAACAGACGCATACGGAAAAACTTATATAAAACACCCTCATCCCCTTCGTAGACGCGAACATCGTATGAAAACCGTATTGCGGAAAACTGGTGGTTTTAATTTCCAAAAGTTTTCAACTCTGTTTTTTTATTGTAAAAATGATACAACATTTTATAAAGTGTAAAAATCGAGTAGTTTTAACCGCAGCTTGCGTGTGTGTATAATTGCTCTCTATTTTAAAATAACCATAAAATCAAGCAACTTTCCTTTTATTCATAGAATCTTCTATAGGTATTTGTGATGAGAAAATCCGATTTTAAAAATATTAAAAATAAATGATATACCGTAGCATATTCCAAAGTCCTCCATGTTTCTTATAAAATAAAAAAAATTTGTTTGTATACGTAATTTTACGTTTTTATCGAAAGTCGAAAACATTTCACGAGTCGCGGTACAAAATTCATTCATTAATTCATTTCTAAACACTGCGATTATTATAGATAACGCTTTAGTTTGATATCAATTTTAAAGCGAATTATTTCACACACGATTTTTTCGTTTCAAATAAAATCAAAGTATGAATCCAACTTGCACACATTTTTATTGTATCGGTAAAAAAAAAAAAAATTATTATTCATTAAATCATTAATTATTTTTACGACGTATATTTATTTCCACAAAGCAATTGTTTTATTTTTACACCTATGAATACTTTCATTCAAGTTTCAACTGATGTCGGTTTTGTACGTGGTTTTCTTCAAAATACAAATGCATTTAAAATAAAAGCAGACGAAAGTACGTAAAATCCGTGTTATCCACCGGTGTCCTGAAATATTGAAGAGTACAGCTATGAATATTGTAATCGAAAAACCGCGATGGTTCTTTCCTTTCGCCTGTAACATAATACAATTATTTCTTTTATTTTTTTGTTTTTATCATTAAATCCAATAAACGGCGAAAAAACTCGGCGGCGAAGATTGATCGCGTCTATTGACGATATTATTATATCCAGGACGAGTTGCACCTGATGACCGCGTGGTTGGAATAGTAGTTTGTCATCGCGTAGAATACAAATCTGTTAACGTCTAACAAAACTGAAATAACGATCGAAGAGGGTAAAAAAAAATAACTTTCTCGAATCACGATGATAATGGAGATGCATCGAGTGAAGGAAAACTATTGGAAGAATTCGGACGGTTTTTACGGGAATAAGAGTATAAAACATACCGAAGTACAAAATAAGTCTAATAGGAGACTTCGAATTTTGGAATACAAAAAAAAAAAATAATAATAATAAAAAAATATACCTCGGTAAACCCAAAATTGTGACCTACTCCACTCTCCGAGAGGTAATCGCGACTTTAACGAGCAGCCGTCCACCAAATCTAGAAATCATAACTCCCTATCACTCTTTCTTTTCTTAGGATTTAAACTCCCTTTATTTCTTTTCAGGAATTTATTCCGTTTTTTTTTTTGCATTGCCTGCAGCATAATATAGTTTGAGGTTTATATTTAACATGTTGTTAAAAATAATAGGTTCTCAACTCCTGTATGGCTCACTACATCTTTATTTCACTCCGAAAACGCGGGCGGACGAGACAGATGCCGGTAGTTTTGCGAAGACTGAAAACTTCGTAGGTACTGCGTAGAACGGACAAATTAGGATCGTATTAAAAGCGAACATAATTTATCAGATAAAAAAAAAAAAACGCTGAATTAACGACCGGTACCTAATTTAAACGATTAGAATAAAATGCCGACGACCAACCGGAAAAAAATAAAAACATTCTAGATGTGTTGAATAATATTATAAATTATAATTAATTATAATTATATTTATAAAACGATAATAACGATATTATAATGAGTCTCGTGTTGCTTTTTAAACGCTGATTGCGAACAATTATAAACTTAGTAGGTTCGAAATTCAGCTGATACACATCATTAGGTAGACGATAAATGATGATTACTATAATAATATTATGTATTTAATGTGAATTTCGCAATAATATTCATAGTTTGATATTTTCATCTTTTATAAAAAATAATTCAACATTTTCTCGCTGTTGGCTGCTGATTGATCCTCAAACTCGATTTTCGGTAGTAAATCTATTTGAGATCGTAGTATAGTTATAAAATTATTTTATTTAAAAAAAAAAATTTCCAACCGTTAAATTATATCCTCTATATTTATATTTGTACTTAAATAGATAAAGGTACAAATTGAATTTTTAATGGCTTAGAATTAGTATAGTAATTTTAAAATAAATAATAAAATCAAGTAGGTATATTACAAATTTCTCATAGTGAAAAACAAATTATAGAAAATTTATAAAAAGAATGCCGTTATGTTGTATACCTTGATATCAAATAACTTTAATAGTTACCGGCTTTAATATTTTTTTTTTTTTATACACACAGAATATTATAATACTTAATTCTTTTAATATTATAAACGATTTCAACAAATGTAGGCGTTAAATTGGATATAATTCCATTTTCGGTAGAGAATCTATCCGAATCAACAAATTTATACTGATTTTTATGTCCTCTTTGGTGCCTAAAGTTCTGATTTTCGTTTTCCGTAGTACAGTCGAAACAATCGTCTTAATTTGGTTCATGGCGAATTTTTGCCCTGAAAAAACGCCCGTTTGTGTTAAAATACCAAATATTTAATAGTTTATTGCCTTGTTTTTAAAACAAAAATTAATACACAAATAAAATAAGTGCGGTTTACAATACCAATGCAATTTCTTGGTCCAGCACTGAACGGCAAGTACCCGAAATGAAATTTTGATTTGCTCTCTTCGTCCAAAAACCTCTGGGGTATGAATTCTTCAGGATTTGTAAATATATTTGCGCTTCGATGTAGGATATATGGAGACACCGTTACTACGGTCGTTGCAGGAATACTATAGTTTTCTAAACATGGAACAAAAAAGAAGTATGGTGACTACCGGTTGGGTGTGAAGATTGTTAGAGTATCGGCATCGCTTCGGAGTAGAACACAGGTTTGGGCAGGTCACTACAGTTTGACGTTTATAAATTATAATAAATTTGAAAGTTACGGATTTCTTCCGAAAATCCGTCCGTGAATGTGTTCACTGTTCAGTACGGGAAATGCCCAAAAAGTTCTGAATTTTGAAGTTTTGTTCTTTCTTCGAATTTTTTTTCAAACTTTTTTGACGTTTTAAATTTATTCATTCAAATAACGTGTGAATATATCAAAGGATTTGATTTCAACAACATCTGTTTACCTGTTATTAATTTTTCAGACTATACACCAGCTAGGAACTGTCTATATGTTTAATCAACGTTAATTTTAGACTAGTAAACATATTTTAATTGTCTTAACCATGTGTTATGTCTACTCATCCAAATATTTAAAATAGAAAGTGTTTTTTAGGTGAACCAAGTATTATTACAATAACTTACTGATTTCCAAAGTCGATTGTAATTCTCTGTTGAATACCGGTACGCTCGGATAAAGTCGGAGCGATTCTTTTACCACTGCCTCTAAGTATTTCATAGCAGTTAAGTCTTCCATCGTAACATCTCTATGCGAATCACCAAATATTCTATGCAGCTCATTTCTGGCTTTGTCCTAAAACGATAGTTATTGTAATATTATAGATCATTTCAAAATCATTCTAAATTGACAGTTATATCAGCATACTTGTGCATCCGAATAAATCCCCAATAATATTAAAGTTATTGCGATGGATACGGACGACGTGTCGTGACCTTCAAAAAGAAACGTGTCCACTTCTTCTCTTATGTCCAGATCTGTCATCTGGCCGGGATTGTTATCCAAAACGTTGAAAAGTATATCTATGAACGATTCCTTTTTTGTTTTCTCTAAACGTTTAAAATTAATCACTTTTATCATAATGTAATATGATCGAGAAAATTCACGTTTCGTATTTACTTTCTGCATTTATTTCTTGTGTTTTTGAGTCGTTAAATGAAATTCGTTTTTTTTTAATGACCTAATTAAACAAAAACAACCGCAGTTTGAGAATCAGTAACTAAAACAACGTAAATATTAAATTACGAAATACAATTAAATCAAAACTAATACCTAATTCTTGTATTCTGATTACATAGCATATCTATTACAGTAAGTTTTCGTCTCGAATGTTTTAATTTTTTTAGTTAAGGCACTGATATAAGTGCCAAATAAAAAATTATTAAAACATTTGTTATCTATTTAATGTAAAAGACGGCATTTTATGTTCAAAGGCTCATTGTGCATTAACAGAACTAAAAAACAAAACAAATTCATTTTAAATTCAAAAAATCACAATGACTCAAATAGGTGCGCAAAAATAAAACGTTTTCAAACGAAGATTGTTTTCTCAAATTTTTTGAGACAGTAAAAATAATAAAACAACTATCACTATTGTAATACAAAAACGTTTTAATTTAATGGTTTCTATTGATAATATAATCAGTATTGCCGATGATTTCAGAATAACAACAACAGCTCTTAAATTGAATACGTTATAAGTCATATTACAAACGTTGTCAGTAAAATTGTGCAGCACGTTGATCGATTTATAAAACTTTTGACCACATTCACTCAAACCGAAAATTAGATCACTCCGATACCAACATTTAATGATGCGTAGAGTGACAATTTCGCAAGCACTAAAAAAATTAAAAAAAAAAAAATTATTAAAGTGATAATATATTAATCGAAATAATAGTAGGCTGTTGAATTAAGCTAATATCATATTTATTTGAGTCTTAAATTTATCATTTTTTATTACGTAACATCAATTATATTTTGTTTTTTTTTTTAATTTACATTAAGTATTAATTTATGAAGGATAATTAATTTTTAATCGGAATAGAATTTAAAGTACAATATCAAATATTTTTACCTTTTTACAGATTGAACGTAGTCATCAGATTTGCCATCTTGAGCATTTATTTTGGTACCCATAATTGTTTCTTAATAATATTCAATAATGTTATTTAATTATGACAGCTATATTTACTTTTTAGGAACTATTTTTACTTAAAAATACTATTAACACTTACCATATTGTTATAACAATATTAAATTTGTGTGAACGATCGAAAACGAATAGAGTTAGTTCATGGTTTTCGATGTAAATGGGTAGATCAAAGTTTTGAAAAGTGTATAGTATAAACGTTTTGTGTTTTAAGTACACTCGTACATTGACTTGCTTACAAAAATAACAATTCTATGTAACGTCACTTATTCAAATACTCATACAATATAAGTTTTAAATGAAAAATTTAAATTATTACGATATAAAAGCGTCTATGGTAGAGGTAAAAATGAAACATGATTCCTTTCGGTCCGACACTTTTGAAACTTGGATTACAAATTTTTACTATGCAATTTATAATGAAAGGTTTTTTTTTTAGCGTCTTTTAAAATTAAACCTCTAAGGAGGCTTAAATTGGTGAAATATGGGAGGAAATAAAAATTTTAAAAATATTTTTTTGTTAATTTTTTTGAAACTTGCAGGCTAACATATTCTGTTATACGATTAATGAGAGGTGTTTCAGTGCATTTTACAAGACTGACCCCGTAAAGAGGTTAAAAGGGAGGAAAAGATAAGTACCCCATACTAAAGCTGGGCAAAACCGTGGCAGCTAGTTTTTTAAAAATAACTCGCCGGGTACATTTTGTATAAACAAAAAAAAGGCACATTGTATACATTATATTTTACAATAATTCGATTTCTGAATACAAATTAGTTACCAACCACTTATGGTATCCAGCGAACACAATTTCACGTGTTTCATAATAGAAATATTCCCTTCATTTCGAAATGATTCCAATAGTTTTTTCACTAACGTTTGCGCATTTTTGTTCAACGTTGGATTGTACGACTCCAACGCCTTAAAATGAAAAGCGTCAGTAAGGAGTTTTCTACGGGTTTGCCATTTTGAACCTGTATGATGTGAAAACCAAATGTGTGAAAATCGTAATTCATTTTTATTTTTATTCTTTGAGTCACACAGACAAAACTTATTATACCTGTGCTCAACAAAAGGCCATCGTTCAACCACGGTTTCAACAGTTCGTACGCGGGACCTTTTTTGATATGCTCTTTGCTGGACAAAAGAATCTGTTAAATAAATGTATGTACATATACTGTAACTATATTGGTTTTAAAATAGGTTTACGGTGTAAAATCTAGTTCAATATTAGTTCAATGCCCCGAATTCTCCGTATTAACGATGACTCATATTTTATTTTTATATCACTAAATATTAATTGAAAATTGAAGTAGATAAACAAACTTATATTTTAATCGCATCGAGATTTTTGAGTTATCAAAAAACGCTTCATATAAATTACTATTCATGTCCACATTGCAAACTTATTAATGATATAATTTTTTACGATTGGCTCCTTTTACGCGAAAAATTAACCACAGAAATAAAAACGATTAAAAAGAAAACATCATTGTAAAAACAATACTCGCTGCGTTCAGAATCTAAAAATACAAATTTTCAACGTCTAAACGTACTTTTATTATAATTTAGAACCGTGATGAAAAACGTTCTAAAGTAAATTAATTCAGTCGCAAATAATTGTTTCGTTTTTTTTTACTTACTTTTATGTCATCTGGATCGTTCAGTACAACGCAAGATAGTCCTGAAACGTTAAAATGAACAACTGGGCCATAATTGTTGACTAAATCCATTAGAAACGGCAAAATATCTGGGAAAAAAAACAAACAAGTATGGTATTAGACTAAATACGTTTTTGTACAAGTAATTTAAATGATTTAAAATTACATTGAAGCTATCATAAATATAATTATAATTTAAAAATTCAACGAATCATGAAGTCATTATCAAATATTCAAATCTTCGAAAAAAATTATCGGCTTCATAAACAAATATACTGCAACTTATATATTTTATTTAAAATAATTTGCATAGGTATTTTTCAAATAATTATAGAACGTATGATTGAAAGGAACGGAAATTAAATTAAAACTAATTGAACTACTTACTCAACAACCTATACGCCATCATATAAGTAAAAAAAATTGAGAAGAAACGAACGTTTTATTTTATTAAACGTTTTATTTTTACTCATGGTGTTTGTTGACGAATCATTGTGTCGTTTGAGTAGATCACGGAGCGAGTTACTGTTCGGATGGGGTAGTTTGACGTAATCATATTATACATGTTTCGTATGGATTTTGCACAGTTGTTCAAAGTTGAAAGGTGGGCGGGCACTAATCTGTCGAAAAGTCTATTATTTTTAATTGAACTGGTTAATTATTTTTGATTTCGACTTGGTAAAAACAATTATCGCACGTTAATTCAACTTTTGTACAGTTAACTACGTATACGATTGTGCAAAGATAAGGATATTTTTTTCGTCATCAACAGCGAAACCAACAACAATAATTCGTTGAAACTTTTTAATTTTGATCGTTTATTTTTCCCGACTACGCGCAAGTTGAAAATACTGTTATAAGAACATTTTAGCGAAGAAAAAAATTAATCAACTTTTTCCAACCGATAGTCTAGTTTATTTGATTTACCATCTTGAATTTTAACCACTAATCGATAGTTTATTTTTTTTTGTCGTTGTTCAAACTTTTGGCAATTTAATCGAATCGCAGTTAATTGTTTTCTTTCACCGACCAACACTGTCAAAGCCACTGACACGAATCGGTTATCCGAGAAGAATTTTTAACCAACAACACATTGTTGTGTTCTTCACCGTTGGTTCCGGTCTTCAAGACCCTGCCGCCAACCGTCGATCCGTCCCTGTTTCTCTCCGTCTGATCTCCGGTCCGTTCGTTTTTACGGAACCTTCCCTCGCGCAGTCTTCCCGCCTTAACTCGGGTCTCCCTAAACGTCTCTTCCCTGCACAGGACATCCCTCTGTCGTATGTGCCCGTAACTAGGGATCGACGCTCACCGTCTCCCGCTCCCCACGCGAGTATTATTTTCGTGACTCCCGTTTCTGTGTCGCAGGTCTCGGAGAAACTGCGATTCATAATCGTGCGGTTTTTCTCAGAACTATCCCTCGCGAGTGTTATTTATCGCGTAAGACTGTTTCATACACGCCCGAGTACATTTACCTTTCGGTCGCATCATCGCCATGGTCCACGTCATTCGCGCTTCGCTCCAAAGCGTTTCGGTGGCGGACGGCACGCGCGACGAGAGCTGCCGTACCGCCGGCGGTTTCCGGAGCCGCGACCGCGCGACGAAGACCGCGGCCAGTACGAGCGGGGCCAGCACGGCCGTGTAGACGTTCAGTTCGAGCATGATGTATTTTTTTTGTATCTCTCGTACACTCAAAACTGTCCGCTGTAGAGAGATAGCCCGAGAAAGACCCGAGTAGTAAGCGATATTTTTAGACCCTCTTACGGATCGCGTTACAAACGGAAATCAGTGCCGGGCGCAGCATGTCGTCGTACGGGGGGTAAAATGAATTCTTAAACGCCTAACGTGGAAAAAAAGAGCGAAAACTGCGATCGCGTGAAAGACGTACTCAACGCGTCCGGCGCCGGTGGGACACTGATGTCTGAGCGCTATAACCCAATATCATCATCTACGCACGGCAACCGGATTGACGCGCATGCGCCACTCGCTCGGAGCGAGGTTAAATAATGACAACTGTTTTATTCTGGCCAGAACCGATCAGTTTACTGGATTCCAAACACATCACGGAACCAAAAAAAAAAATAAGCTGGAATCACTCCGGGTCACGTGTGGGTGGTTCGATGCCGGTCGTTTCGGAAGGTTTGACGTTGCTTACGAAAATAACGATTCCGAGTGAGTTCAGTTTATAACGTCAACAACCGTGCCGTGACAATAGAATTTATTATTATTATTATTAGAGTGTTTTGTTGGGCGCTAGAGTTAAAAAGAAAACAGTTTAAAATAATTGTTCAGAATCATTGTTTTATCACCGTGAGAAAATTATTACCGAGAAAATTCATCGAAAATAATCACGGACTAATTGCAGTATGTTCTATTTTTGATAAAAATTGTCGGAAAAATCCGAAAATCGTATAAAGAATATTTATTCGAATAACGTGTGAAAATTATTAACGTACAGTATTTGAAGAGTTATACATACATATATTTCGACAGTTTTCCAACTTTAAACGAACAAGAAAAAAAAATAAATAATCGTGATCATGTATTTTGGAAAATGTTTAGTTTTTTAATTTTCAAAAATTTTTAACTCAAAAATCCCTCGAAACCTTATCAGATCTGTATCCTATTTTAATATTGTGTATCAATCAGCGCTCATTTCTATCATTATTTTGGAAGTTGTACAAGTAAATCGATTATGTCAAAAAAACGTTTGCCGTAATTTTCAAACGCGTTAATTTTCGTCTAGTATTTTTATCGTAACGTTTTCGTAAAAAGTTGACCCTTGAATAATAAGTCGCCTCAAAGTGTAGTGGTAAAAAAAACACAAACATCATGTTAAAACCAATACGTTCTTTGTTACACTCAGAATCTAAATGTGATTACTATAGTATATTATAGACGTATATACTATAACGATTGTTTGTTCGGGTTTATTTTGGATTAATATATTTTTTTTTTATTAAAAGTGCTTTGTCTAGCGGTATATTGGGCGGGAAATTTTTCAGTAAAAATATACAAAAACCGGTAAATGCATAGATGTTTTTTACTCTGTGCAACGGATTAGGTACGTGATCCGCTATGGGTCAATTACATAGTAAATGAGTAATAACAATGGAACTCAAGAGAAGCGGAAAATAACTAACATGCAAACGCGAGTAATTACACAACGAATAAAAACGCGATTGCGGGTTTAACTCGTACATGCCCAAGGTTAAAAATTTCGTTTCATTGCCTTTTTTTTTTTTCACTATATAACCTCCTAGAAAACTAATTAAATTCGAAAAAAAAATTTGTTCGCCTCTAATTTCCTAGATAATAGGTGTTATAAATGTAGGACAGTGGGAAAATAAGGTATAATGAGTAACAACTTTTAATAATTCCGATAATTATAGTTTAAAACGATACGACTTCAATAATAGTAGTCACGACTATTTTTATTTGATGCTATATATTAGTTTTATATTTTAGTTTTATTTATATATTAGTTATTGATGACATACTTTTGCCCTAAAACAATGTTTATTTACACATATTGTATATGTGAAAAATACTGCTCCGTTTTAAAATATACGTGTGTTTTTATGTTTTAAGCAGCACGAAAAATTAATTCAAAAGCTTCTAAATAAACCTATTCAGTGCTATGTATAATACTTATTAATACTTATGATTTGTGGCTCATTTTTATAAAAATTCAATCAAATTATAATGAACCCGTTCATTTAACACACAGGTTATCAATATGTAGTACGTGTGTTATACGTATGAGTAATAAAGCACTAAAAATTAATCAAGTTATAATGTGCATGTAAATACGTAATTAGATAAAACTTAAAAACGTGCAATAATAAATGTCTGTACAAAAATAGAATTTCTACTAAAGCAAACCATCTAATAATGAATTTTTAAAACGGAATAAAATTGATTAAAATAATTTTAAAAATATCCAAAATTCATTTACGTAAAAAAAAATATATAGATGAGTGGAATCGCCTCAGTGTAGAGCGTAAGCAGACAATATTGTTAAATAAAACTTATAGATTTGAGGTCATTAGTGGGTACGAGAATTATAAATTTTAGATTTGGAGCCGAGCAAGGAAGCTCTAGACTAAAAATTTTTTTTAGTTTGATTTCATCTTATTATATAAATTCTTCAAGTATATTGCCTTTACCTTTACTGCGGTTTGAGGGAAATAAAAATAATTTTCGGAGACTACTGGATTAACAAAATATTATTTTAAGAATACTACATAATAAACATACAAACTTGACAGTAAAAATGTTGTAACAAAGTAGGTAAAAATGTTTAATTTTTTAATGGCCTAGAAGTAATGATTTTTAGTTATATAATAATAATGTTAGGACATATAAATTTCTTGTAGTGAAAAACGAACCGTAGAAAATGTCGTTTTACTATATGTTGACAACATTAAAATTAATTTTGATGGTTACTGGCTTTTTTTTTTTGTTAGAATATAATAATAATCGATTCTTAATAGTATAACTTGTAAAATGATTTCAATAAATGTTATAGGCATTAAATTGGATATAATTTCATTTTTGGTAAAGATTCAATCCGAATCACCAAATTCGTACTGATTTTAATGTCCTCTATGCTTCCTAAAGTTCTGATTTTCGTTTTCCGTAATACAGTCGAAACAATCGTCTTAATTTGGTTCATGGCGAATTTTTGCCCTGAAAAAACAATATACACCCATTATCGTGTTGAAATACCAACTGATTTATATTTTATTCGTTTGTGAATAATAAATGTAAATAAAATAAGATCTATTGATCATAATACCAATGCAATTCCTCAGTCCAGCACTGAATGGCAAGTATCCGAAATGAAATTTTGATTTATTCTCTTCGTTCAAAAACCTCTCGGGTATGAACTCTTCAGGATTTGTAAATATATTTGCGCTTCGATGTAGGATATAAGGGTACACTGCTACTACGGTCGTTGGAGGAATACTATAGTTTTCTAAACAAGAAACAACAAAAAAGTATGATAAATATCGAACGGGTCAGTGGAGTTTGTTGGAGTAACGATACATCGCATTGGAGTCGGACACAGTTTCGGGTGGATTACTGGTTTGGAGTCGTCAATGCATTTCAAAGTTATATCGATCGTGTCTGAGAGCAAGCCGAATAACCAACAAGTTCTAAATTTAGAAGTCTTGTACTTGCCTCGCATTTTTTTTTTTTTTTTTTTACTTTGTTGATGTTTTAAATTTATCCATTTAAATAACGTGTGAAAATATCAAAGAATTAGATTCCAATAATATTTGTGTATAAGTACATTTTTTCAGTTAATATTTTCAAAGCTGATTTGAATAATTTGAATTTTTTACACTTCATTAAATAAGGTATACTTGGAATGAATCAATTTTGGAAAATTTTAAAGAACTGTGAGATTCGTCACTTTGTCGCATTTTGCAGACACCTTCTCATAAGCCCTTTGACTTTCTGATATTGAAACTTTGATACGATCTAAACGACATATTTTCATATCGGTATAAAGTTAAACAATTTTTAAAATTTCAGTTTATTATTTCATCGATTTTATACAATTATTTTTTGGTTTGTGATCGATATGTGCTTACGTTATAATCCCTTTAATATTAGTTTGAATTCAATATCCATTGAAAATTTTATACTTTCTTGAAATAAATTTAATTCAAATATCATAATTTATTACAAAACTCATTAATAAATGTAAATCTAACTAATTTAAATCTGCTAATTTGATCAGTTGTAGATACTGTTTTTTTAAAAAAATTTACGTATCAAGTTATTTATAAAATTTATTTCAAAAGAGTACAATGTCATAACAAATATTGACTTTTTACCTATTATTAATTATTTGTTTTTGGTCAAAATACTCTTGAGTACAAAATTGGTAAAAGTTAGTGTATAACTATTATTTAACGGCACGCTTTTGAATCCAAAAATTTAATAATTTTCTAAAACACTGGCGATGTTTGTAGTACAAGCGTGATTTGTGAGATTTTCGATTAATTTTTATATGGAAAATCTACTATGTTTAGTCAAATTAAAATGGTAACATGTTAGCACAAATTTTATTTGCCTAAACTATGTACACTATTAGTGTCAAAAAGTTCAAATATCTCATATCAAAAGCGTTTTTTACGTGTCAACTGATTATAACAAGCTTACTGATTTTCAAAGTGGATTGTATTTCTCTGGTAAATCCTGGTACACTCGGGTAAAGTCTGAGCGATTCTTTTACCACCGCCTCTAAGTATTTCATAGCAGTTAAGTCTTCCATTGTCACATCTCTATCCGAATCACCAAATATACTATGCAGCTCATTTCTGGCTTGGTCCTAAAACGATATAAATTTTAACGTTTTAGATCGTTTGATATAACGTTCCGAGTCTATCGTATAATACATAAGATTACTTGTTCATCTGAATATATCCCCAACAATATCAAAGTCATAGCAATAGCTATAGACGACGTATCGTGACCTTCAAAAAGGAAAGTGTCCACTTCTTCTCTAATGTCTAAATCCGTCATCTGATCTGGATTACTGTCCAAAACGTTGAAAAGTATATCTATGAACGATCTCTTTTTCGTTTTATCTTAACGTTTAAAAACAACCACTGTTATCATATCATTGTTAATAGAACAATAATAATTTACGTATGATATTTACTTTCTGTTTCTTGAGTTTTTGAGTCATTAAACGATATTCGTTTATTTTTAATGACCTAATACAAACACAAACAGTTCGAGAATCAATAACTAATAACTAACGCAAATATGAAATACAACTTCAAATAAATCTAATCAATTTAAATTTCAAATAACTTAAGTATTTTTATAATCTGCGTTTGGAATAGGTAAAACGTCCACTCTTGAGTTGATTTCTAATGCACTCCATACAGTAATTTTTTAGTTTCAGCACTTACACACATGCAAGATCAAGAATAAGTTATCATATTAAATTAATTATTTAATAAAGTTCCATTTTTATCATTCAAATTTAATTTTAAAAACATAACTAAAAAACTAAAAAAATTCATTTTGAAATCATATCGCAAAAAATCAATCGCATAAAAATAAAACAACGCTTTCAAAAGAAAATCTTTTCCATATTTTTTGAGGTAACAATATCGATGCTAATTGTCTATTTGAACACTTTATAAACATAGATTTCTGTTAATTATACATGACCATAAAACAATAAACCATTTAAAACTATTAAAATAATACATTATTCTTGTGCAATTGATTATTATGATCAATATTCATGAAGCTTAAAATAAATCGTAACCATAAATCATAATGTTAACGTTAATTTGATATTACGAACATTGTCAGTAAAATTATGCAGCACATTGATTGATTTATAAAATGTTTGGCCACATTGACTTAAACCGAAAATCTGATCATTCCAATACCAAAATGTAAAGATGCGTACGATAACTGATTTGCAAGCACTAAAAAACAAAATAATAAATTGTAGTATAAATTTTATTCAAAATTCGTATCGTGTTAAATCAAGATAATACATTGATTTGAGTTTCATAAAAATCATTTTGTTAACAGATTGTTTTTGTGCATAAGTTCACTTTTGTTTTTTTCTTTATGAATGTAACTGCAGTTAGTTTTCGTTTACATAGGACGATCAGTTTTCAATATAATTAAAATGTAAAGAACAATTTCAAATATTTTTACCTTTTTATAGATTGAACGTAGTCCGCGGATTTACCATCTTGAGCATTGATTTCGGTACCCATAATTGTTTCTTAAAAATATTCAATAATTATCTTTTTATCGATGTAGCTGTGTTTGAATTATAAGCAAATTAAACATGTGAACATTATAAATATCGAAATTTTTATAATTATTTTTTACTCATGTGACCAATTCAAAAAACAATATAGAGTAAGTAGTTCATGGTTTTGTGTGAATGCGTGGATCACGGATTTCAAAAGTATTTGAATATTACATTTGTAAATTGATTAATAATTGCTTTTCAAAATAATGATTCTTAGTATGCTTAGTCCGACATTCAATAAAAAAAAAATGATATTTGGGCATTGAGTTTTTTTCAAAATCATTTAAATAAAAGATTAAAATAATTTATCGATGTCACGTTGTCATTAAGCATGTATTATAGTTTTGAATTTTTTTTACTTTAACTGAAGAGTTTACTTGCACAACTTAGGGTAGCAAGGGAAGTGACACCCCACAGGCTCTCAACTTAAAAAAACAAAAGAATGACCTACCACAGGGTGGCAAATACAATCTAGAACTCTGAAAAATTTCAAATTTAGCTCTAAACCAAGCCTATGGGATTGATGAACCAAAAATAAAATAAATTAGCAAGTTTTCCAATTGCGAAAATTTCTGATCGCCCAAAAACTGTGAAAACCGATTAATACGGAAACGATAGAATTTCAAAAAATTTCAAGTAAATTGAAGCAAACTTGTAAATTTCTACTTTTTTGATTTAATACCAATGGTAATAAATAGCAACAATTCTAGAAAATGTTTTAAATAAATTAGAACTTCCATATGGTCACCTGAAGCTGCTTTTGGAGGGATTGAAAATGTAATGACTGGAGCAAATCTCCAGTTCCATTCCGGTCGAACAAAGAAGAAACGAAATTTTAAATGTAAAAACAATACATATTTCACTACGCTCAAAATCTAAAGAAAAAGTACCTAATCACATACCTACTTTAATTTATTTTGTGATTTTTTTTGTTAAAAAAAACCATTTGTACCTATAATGGAAACAAACAAAGTACCTAGGTATATATTATGACGATCAATTTATTAACAAATATGTAAGCGTACCACTTATTGCATCAAGAGAACACATTGTCACGTGTTCCATAATTGAGAAACTCCCTTCATTTTGAAATGTTTCCAATAATTTTTTCGCTAATTTTCGTGCATTTTTGTTCAGTATTGGATTGTACATCTCCAATGCTTTAAAATGAAAAGTGTCTGTGAGAAGTTTTCTACGGGTTTGCCATTTCGAACCTACAATTGAAAAACCAAATGAGAAAATTGTTATACATCATTATTTCAATTGCTTGACTCGTATTATAAACATATTATAATATAACATATTATACCTGTGCTTAACAAAAGGCCGTCATTCAACCACGGTTTCAACATTTTGTACTCGGGCCCTTTGGTGATGTTCTCTTTACTGGACAAAAGAATCTGTTAATAAGTAAATAAGTATGCAATGACTTTTTTTTTCTTTTTTTTTTTTGCTATACAAGCAATTCTACAAATGATTTAACATCATTTGGAAAATATTTAACCAAAATTTAAAAAACAAATATTTTAGGGCTCAGTGCGACAAATTATTGTGAACTTTGTAAGAAATTTGTGTAATGTCACTCACGTGCTTGATGTACATTATTTTATCATTTTTCCTAATTTTGTTTTTACCTAAACCCTCAAAGTCGTCGCTGTCAATATTTATTAACCGTCATGTAACACAAATATTTGGTTGTACAAATCGTTCAACATTTTTATATCTTAGTATTTTAAAATTAAATTTAAAGCAAAATATGTTTTAAAAAAACACATTTTCAATGTTTAAACATCCTATACTTTATTTTGAACATTGTTGTATTTTGTGTTGGCCTTGCCAAATGTTGTTATTCGAATAAAATACAAGTCACAACTTCGGAATCATTCAAATATCAAAATAAAATTTAGCACCATTCAATTGGCAAAATATCGTTTAAAACATTCGCCTACCTACCAAAATCAAATATTTATATTCATTGTATGTAACAATAATAATGAAATAAATTTAATTTAAAATTAATTCAGTGGAGAATAATAATTAGTTTGTTTCTTTTACATACTTTTATGTCATCAGGATCGTTCAGTAAAACGTAAGATACTCCTGAAAGGTTAAAATGAACAACTGGGCCATGATTTTTGACTAGATCCATAAAAAATGGTAGAATATCTGGAAAGTAAAAAACAAGTTTTATAAATAGAATGATATGTAAGTATGGCATCGTAAAGCTATAAATACATTTTTTGTTTGAATCTGTTATTTATATAATTTTAAATTACATATTTAAGGAGTCGCAAAAATGATTAGAATTTAGAAATTTCATGAATCAAAACATTGTGAAATATTTTTAAAAACAGTTAAAATACTCTAGGTCTAAAAATGATTGACTTTGAAAAACGAATTTAAAAATTCCTTATTAAATAACTAAACTTTTTGCTGCACTCAGCAAACAAAATATTTTGGGGTTTATAATATGCAAATTAATAGTTTGAACGGGTTTTGGTTCTAATGATTCTTCTATTTGGCATTATTAATTACTAGAAATATATCATAAAAAATGATATAAAGGTAACATTAAATTGTCAATATGGTAAATTATTATAAATCTTTGTACAGTATAAATCGAAGCGGGTTACCAAATACTCAAAAATTGATCTATAAATAAATTTTTTTTTTTTTTATAAGACTGCAACGTGTGATGTACATTTTATGTTTTAAATTACAAAATTACAGGCAGAACCGATCGA
The DNA here is from genome assembly GCA_017140985.1 of Hormaphis cornu. Classification (NCBI taxonomy): domain Eukaryota; kingdom Metazoa; phylum Arthropoda; class Insecta; order Hemiptera; family Hormaphididae; genus Hormaphis; species Hormaphis cornu. The sequence continues at coordinate 21,502,543 of CM029359.1, forward strand.
AATTACAATTTAGTGGGTGGGTATTTGTTCATTTGTAGGAGAAAAGGTAGGTTATCGTAAAAAATAAGTTGTTCCAAATTTTCCCAATATCTACGAAACAGTTTTTTTAACCAAGTTTTTTTAGGCAACCGTTGAAAAAAAAATTTATCAAAATCTTAGTAGTGACAAACAATTTTTTTTCCAGTGTTGTTTTGGGGCGAAAGACACAGTTTTTTGCCCCATATCGTTCCCGTTTCATTATAATACAAGATCTTAGGTCCCACCACAAAATCAAGTTCAAAGCTTTCGAAAATAATATGATAAACGTAAGAAATATTTCAAGTTTTTCGAATATAATTAAAAATGAAAGATAAAAGACCATCACTAAACTGAACACTAATTACTGTTAACAATTAAAATTTTATGCTACTAAAAAATACTGTTCTTCAATAATATGCAATTTGATACTCATAAAATGGTCAAATACACGTTAACCATTTGGCCTTTTTTTGAAACAAATTTGAAAGACTAACGATTATTTTTTTGACCGTAAAATTGGTTTTTTCTTTTTTTTACCTGCAGCGTTTGTTCTATTTCTCCTCTTAATTCCAACAGATGTACACAATTACAGCACAGATGTCACAGTATTTGCGATTTGTGTGTTGTACACCGCCAAATTATTATATAATCTTTAATGACATGCGGAAACCATGACCTATTCTTTCGACTGCGTAAAGACACAATAACCATAAGTACGTTCTCTTTTCCCGTGACGGCCATTCAATGGCAAAATTATAATGTTGGGTGTACATCAATTATACAGGTATTGTTGATTGGTTTCTGTTTGAAAAAAGATTTCGAAAATACGTGATTGTACCTACAACGCGGAATGCAAATTTAAAAAAAGACGATTTCGAACTAACAATTAAAAATAAACCATCGGAAAAACATATTTGAAAATTTTAAATTTTTTAATAAAAGAATCATTAATTTATTTAATTTCGACACTAAAACAAAAATTTTTATCAACTCGAAATTCGTGTTGAAGATAATTTGTAAGATTATTAGAAATCGAATGTGACTATAATAATATGACTTTCATTAAGTAGTTTAAAAAAGGTATTTTAAACTGAATCTCAACAACGTATGTAGACAAATCATTGTGTCGTTTGATCACAAATTTGGATGAGTTCTGATCGGGGTGATTGTTCGAAGTTAAAAAATGACACAAAACGCTAATTTTTGTGATTTATAATTCGAGACAAATTTGTCACTAACACAATACGTCTGACTTAAAATGTTCATTTTTCATATGCCAATATTATCTCCGATCCTACTTAACCCGGCACTAGAAAAAGTTGTGAGAGAAATTCCATGCGTAAATAACAGTCAATAATTAGCAAGCAACGACAATAACTGGCGACTGCTTGGATTTGCTGACGACCTGGATATAATCGAGAACTCAACGACAGACATAGAAAACGCATCGAGAAATTCAGAAAAGGCTGCCGGAAAAGTCGGATTAACCGTAAACCCAAGCAAGACCAAACTAACGGAATTACTATAGGTACAGTGACGCGGCAGAGGGTTGGGCTAACTTTTGAAAAAGTGGAAGAATACCTGGGAGGAACATTGAACATGAAAAACGATTGGTCTAAAGCACTAAGGGGTAAACGCCACGGGGACGTTCGAAAAAGAGGGATGACGGATGGAGTGACCTATAGACGCGATCGGTGTAGAAGATTGGCGTGAAATTGTTCAAGACAGAGAAATGTGGCGGGATATTGTAGTGACGGCTAAAACTTTTAGAGAGTAATATTGCCAGAAGAAGAAGAAGAAGAAGAAGATATGTTTACCTTTCGGCTCCTTCATCGCCAGACTCCACGACATTCGGACCTCGCTCCAAAACGTTTCGGTGGCGGACGGCACGTGCGAAGCGAGCTGTCGCACCGCCAGCGGTTTCCGGAGCCGCGACCACGCGACGCAGACCGCCGCCAGTATCAGTGGCGCCAGAACTGCGCTGTAAACGTTCATCGATTCGAGCATGATTTCCCCCTTAATGTCCTAAAGGGCAGTAGAGAGAAAACCCCCAAAAAAAATCGACTTTCTCACAAAAAAACACCACGAAAAGTGTTAACCGAGCGGGCGTTGTTTTTGGAGCAAAAGCGAATTCCGCGTTGGACGAAAAATGCGAAAAGAAAAACAAAAGAAGAGAAAAAAACGACAAAACGAAAAATAACCGTTGACTCGACGACGACGAATGGACGCGTGCAAAGTGTGCGGTCGTTGGAACGTCGGCTGCAACTACTAAAATAATATGTTGAGCCGCTCGCTCGGAGGAACAAGGCTAAACGTTATGCGATGTTTTGAACGTCCCCGCCAACTCGTGTCGTTGTTAACCAATAATTATAATAATGTGAGATCGTATTATAAAAAGTTCTGACGAATCCTATATCTAAATGCGACAAAATTATCATCTAATAATACGCTAAACAATACGTAAAAATAGTATCAACGACGATAAAATATGTTCCAACCCGCGTGGTCGGTGACGCATTGTACGCGTTATATTTTATTGTTTTTATCGACGTGTACCATATTTCCCCGTCCCGACTTTCATACAGATCGTAGGTTTTATCTCGCCATTGGTGGACGCTAGAATCTGATTGCTAAAAATTTAAAAATATTAATTTTTTTTTATACACGAAACGAATACAATCCGACGAAGACAAATGAAAAATGCAATGAACGTGTTTAGATTATGTCACTCGCATTTATGTGCTGTGATGCGGTGTCGTCACCTGCAAAGCCATTAAAAATCACTGGTACGCCAACAAAATGCGACACTATATAGTGTCAACATTGTGTTTTTGTATAGTTTATATTTGTTTCGTAATTGTTTTCGAAAACAACAGCTCGACAAAGCGTAAATTACACGATCCCGTCAAAATAAAATCAGACGTTTAAGTCGGTGGTTCCAAAAATGGTAATTGTGTGAATTTCTGCTCCTGACGTCCCAAATGACGGGTCAATAAAATGCATAGAAACACGAAACGACGTGGAATATTTGTTTGTATTTTTCGATTCTGAGAAAAGCGCGAAAGAAAAGAGTTGGAAGATTAGAAAAACGAAAGTGTCACAACGAGTGTCACATGATTGGAAAGTGGGCTCGAACTTGAGTATAAAAATAAAAAAAATTCATTTTGACATATTATTTTTTGTTCTATAAATCAAAATAATTCGAAAAACTTTCCGATAAAATAATATTCGCTCTCTTTTGTCGTATAACTGTTTCCATCATTAAGGGTAAATTTCAAAAACCCATTCCACATTATCATAAAATGAGTACTTACCTGTAGTGTATAGGTACAGTTAATATGATTACAAATTTGAAACGCGTATTCACAATATTTTCGAGGGAATTTTTTTTTTTATATTTATAAAACATTAGTGCGAAATATTGCCGAGTACCTCTAAATATTTGGATTTTTTTTTATTTTCCGATACTACATAAAAATATATTTAAATTGAAAACGAATCTAAGAAACGATGAATAAATGACATTTAAACCATTGGTCCCAAAAATGTTGACTGTGCGGGATTTGCGGTAGCGTCACTGACGACGATTTTTTTATACTCATTTTCTACCCGATTATAATAATCAGACAACATTTGTTTTGTATTATTTGTGGTTACACTCGCAGATACGCAGCCGATCCCAAATTTTTTTTTCAACGATTTTTGTACGTTTGGCATTACCTTACATATATTACATTATAATCACTGAACACTCACAATAATTATTGTTGTCAAAAGAAATTATTATTATTATATTTTATTCGAATATTAAAAATGTTTCGACTATTTTTGAGCAACACATGAAACTTTAAAATTTTCCACGTTTTTGTGTAATAAAACAAACCCTGTTATTCAAACATTTTGAGTGTTGGTTAATTTTTTTTTTTTTTTTTGTCAATCATACCTACATACTTATTATTTAGTTAGATTCTTTTTTCTTTCTTTTTTAGCTATCGTACTTTCAAAAATTGTTTTAATCTATTTTAAATTTGTCGCAGTACAAAATAGGTTGTAATTATAAGCACAATAAAAATCACTTTTTAGGGAATATTGCACAACTTTTAGTTTCATATGGAGATGGATGACCAGTGGATTCACTGGTGGCTCACTTTCTTTTTTCAAGTAAGCATTTGTGTTTCGGATTATACAGAAAACAAACATTTTCTTTTATTGATTCTTTTTTTTTTTTAATGAATGTTTTTCATGATTTATGTGTTTGGGAAGTATAAATACAAACGTTGTTACTATATTATATGTATATATATTATACTCCAATACCTATTTATACAACACACAGTGATAATAATCAATAACCACGGTAATTAGTAATAATAGACAACAAAATAACAATTGACTCAACAATTATTGATGACTTAACAAGATTTTAGTTAAAATTTTACATTAAATTAAAATGCAAAGGGTCAAACGATCAAATTTTGTGGAATTTTACGTTTGGAAGCGACTCTATCCTAATGAGTAACTGCATGCTTATCTTAATATCTTCTTTGCTTCCTAAAGTTTCGATTCTCGTTTTCCGTAGAACGGTTGATATCACTGTTTTCATTTGATTCATGGCATACTTTTGTCCTGAAAAAACCGGTGGATTCGTTACAGTTTGATGTTGACAGTGTCATCAAAAAACAAAAAACTATAGTTTACTAAATGCGTTTTAAGTTACCAATACAATTTCTCGGCCCTGCGCTGAACGGTAGGTATCCAAATGAAAATTTAGATTTGTTTTCTTCGTCCAAAAACCTTTCGGGAATGAACTCTTCGGCGTTCGGATAGATGTCTTCGTTACGATGTAGAATGTAAGGATATACCGTTACCGTCGTCAGTGGAGGAATATCATACTTTTCTAGAAGAAATATTACATAATTTAGGCGTTTATAATTAAAATAGTTTTGAAATACTTTTCAAGCGTATATAAGAACTTCGTAATGGCGTTAATTCGTAATTAGGATAAAATAAGCTGGCTTGTCTTAAAACGTCACGATAATTCGTCTATTTCTTATTTTTAACGCCAGTTTATTTTAAAAAATATAACCTTTTATCAACCTTTGCATTTCAGACCTAGTATATGATTTTTGACCTCTAATAAATAATATTATTCGGATAAAAAAAAAAAAAGTGAAAAAGTAGGTAACTGAAGCTTTGTCAGTACATTTTGAATTTTAACAAATCAATCATTTTCTCCAGTGTTGTACGACTTAAAAGTGAATAGAAGTTTTTGTTTAAAAATTCAATTGTGATACCATATTTTATGATTTGTATGGAAGATACATTTCTTAGCCGTTCAATCGGATCATAATCTACACATATAGTATACACAGAATGAAGCTCTTTTAACTAGATTAGGTTTTTGAAAATACTCACGGAGGTGTAACGTGGTTTTCAGTTTTCTCGTAAACGCTGGTACACTTGGGTAAAGTCGAAGAGATTCTTTAATCGTCGCATCTAAGTACTTCATGGCAATCAGGTCGTCTATTGTTGCCTCTCTGTCCGAGTCGCCAAAAATCTTAAACAACTCGTCTCTGGCTTTGTTCTAAAAAAGTTATTTCCATCATAAATAGTTCTACGGAGAACCGAAACGGTACCTACTTGAACGTCTTCGTGCAAGCCAAGCAATATCAGAGTCATAGTCATCGCTACTGAGGACGTGTCGTGTCCTTCAAAAAGGAACGTGTCGACTTCTTCCCGAATGTCTTTGTCGGTCATTTGATCCGGACAATCTTCCAGAACGCTGAGAAGTAGATCCAAGAAAGATTTCGTTTGTTTTTTTTCTAAACAATTCAAATAAATCGGCTGTAAGCGATAAACACGGGCAAACACGCGAATACAACTAGGTTAAATTTTGAACAAATCCAAAAATCAATATGTAATATAGGATGTAACCGAAACTAGGTAATATTTTTTTTTTAGTTAGTTCATTTTGTTGCAGACTCATATAGTGTTTTAAAAAACTTGCTCGCAGTTGTAGAAATATCGATACATCTAAATATATACCAATGGAAATTCCAATCGATTTACATGATAATGATACATAATACTTGTAATTACTTTTAAAAATTAATCGTTCGTCACGGGACACTGAATAACTGAAATAGGACACTTAATATCGTCGTGTTTGGTTTACGTAAAAACCCGGCAATATGTAAAAATTTAACAAAAATTTAACGATTTTGATTACGATTTGACTGCGGTAGATAAAACAATAAAACAGACATTACATATATATTAAGTTCTTAAAAGTTTAAGCTTGATTAAATAGAATGTACATTTTACTTAAAAAACTAACAAAATAACTTTATGCTTTGTGGCCAATAAATAAATACTTTATTATAGGTACTGTGTTGAATTCATATTTTTTCACTTAGCACTAAATAGACGATTCAACTATAGGTTAGGTTGTTGAGACAAACAAACAAAAGTTGTGTCACAATGCAAAATGTACTTTTCAATTTTCATCGTACTTTTGTCCAAAACCGTAAATTTTATTCAAAAAGTCTTGCCTTTAAATTTACCGATCTTTATTTATAAATATGAGCAAAATATTCCTTTTCCTCTTTTTTTTTATGATTTATTTTTTCCAAAACGAATCTACGATACCCACAATTTAATAATTAATTAATTAAAAACCAAAACGATGCATTGTTTTGTATATTTTAGTTTAAAATTTGAATTGGCGTTTCGTCATTTTTAGGGAGTTAAAATGAAATAAAATTTTTTATTATTGTGTAACCCATACGGATCGCTGGTTACGTTTTACGGCTTGCGTTCATTAGAAAAAGGAAAAAACAAAAATTTACGTATCGCCCCATTGAAGAATAGTGAAAATAAAAAAGTATATTTCACATAGTTGCCCCTTAATAATAATAAAACATAATATTACAGTGATATATTTACTTTCAGTCGGTTCATTTTGATTTTTCAAAATATTAAAAGATGCTCGTTTATTTTTGATAACCTAAATGAGTAAAAAATATTCATACGTTATATTTTGTACAATAATTTTTAATTTAATATGTAAAGTATACAGTGACATAAAATAACATGGTTTATAATAACACGACCAACAATATAGTAAATTAAAAAAAGTAAAAAATGAAAAAACTACCGTCAATTTTAATAATGCCAATTGACTTTTTGAATGTTTCGATTTTATTCGTCTATACATTAGAATAATTGGTTTTTTAAACATATCGCAATACTTCTGTAGGCTATATAAAGAAATTTAAATATAGATAATATATATATATAATTTATAAAATAAACAAAACCTTATGATTTTGAGATGTGTACAAATTTATTTTGTACAATATACTTTTATTACATTTTTTAGTTATCAAAACGAGAAACAATCCTAATAATATTTTCTCAACCTTGACGTGATCATTCGAAATATTGTGAATAAATTATTTACAGAAAAGTTGGTGCGTTTTTATTTTTCAGTGTGTTATCTTACCTAATAATTTAAAATTTTTTCATCAAAAACGAATTGTTTGTTAAAAACCGAGAGTAATTATTGTAGAGAAATAATGCTAATCATGAAAAATTCTTTACTTGGCCAGTAGAAAACGCTCTTATCATTTTCGTTGGCATTGTATGCGTACCGTCGTATTATAATAACTATTACTTATTTTTGAATTTATATACATACGTCGTCAGTATAAGCGTGTAAAATATTGATAGCTTTATAAAAGGTCTGGCCGCATTCACTGATTTTAAACGCGAGATCATTCCAAAGCCAAAACTTAAAAATGCGTTCTATTACCGATCTGCAAGCACTTTTAAAACAAGTTTTCAATTAGGGACCATTTCAATCATTTAAGTAGGTACATAAATTAGAAGTTTAAAACTATATTAGTTATAGCTTCTTTATTGTTCATGTTATTTTTATTACAACAGATCGATGGTCTGGTTTAATGGAAAAAACATATGATGAAATGTATAATAGTAAATATTATCTATACAACCACAATTATTTATAAATTTATCAGTTCATGACGAGAAGGATACCAAAAAATGATTACCTCTTTATAGAATTAACATATTGCACAGATTGTCCTTTTTGAGCATTCATTTCGGTGCCCATTATGGTTTCTGAAAACAAACATTGAGTTGTTATAATTATATCTATTTAGTTAATCAATAAATATTATTTTATCAAACGACTTATACAGCGATGCCAACGGATTTTAATTTTATCGTATAGTAATTTATCCGATTGATTTACTTTCTTCTGTAAAATTAGATTTTTTCGTAAATGAGAACTGTTGTTGATTCGGTTGTACAATTTCTAGCCGCACAAATATATTTTAGTTTGGCACACTCATTCCGAACAGAGGATTCCTCAACTTAACGATATTCTGATTCTGATATTCGGGATTCTGATTGTATTGGTTTGTAAAATGTATGTTTTTTTTTTTTTTTTTCATCAAAAAACCATACGATAACTTCTTCAAAAATGCTCAACTATTAAAATTAGTAGTTTTTTTTTTTTTTTTTTTTGGATGGATTGTTCACTATTTTTTAATATTCCAAATTTGAAAAGTTACAGTAAGAAACTACCACCGAAATGGCTAAAACCCTAAAAACTACGGAAAACTAATTTTTAAAAAATTCCAAATTTTTTTCGTTCAATTTTTCTTTTAAATTTCAACCAAAAAACTTAATATTATTCTTTATCACGTAATAAACCATATTATGTCACAAGGTTTGTACGAATTTCATTATTCTCCAACCAATTTTCCGTGGTAATTTGAAAATTTAGAAAATATACAATTTGTTTTCGTTTTAAATCAATAATAACGTTAAGTTTTCAAAAAAAGTTTTGATAACTGAATACAAGCTTACAAGGACAAAGATATCTGAGGTAAAAAATATCAAAAATTATTAGTGATAAGTAGTTTTAACAGTCGTTTACGGTTGGATAATTGGACAAACTTGGTATGTACATTTGCTATCTAGCGCTTAAATTATTTACGACATGAAATTCTCATACAAAATGAACATTTTTTTTCTGCATTCCAAATTTCAATAAAATCTGCTCAGAAGTTTCTGAATGCGTATTAAAAATTCACTGACGAAATAGCTGTGTTATTTTGGTTTGCAATATACTCATGTTAAGAAAGAAAGAAAATATTGCCGTACCAATGTTGTTTTTACTCTTCAAATAATTGTCCGAACAATTTGAGTTTTACGCGCGTGGATTAACTGATTATGATTAAGATATTGGAGCGAATTTCGGTATTAATACGAACCAGGAGAGTTCTTTAAGTGTGACATCCAAATTACTCGGTGGTATTTGATATTTTTTGTTGATTGTTTTTGTTAATAGTTTTAAAATAATATTTCGATGCCAATAAAATTAAGATTCCAGATAATTTTTATACGGTTTTCTCCCTTTTTGATGATAGTGCCTCGTAAAGATTCTAATAATATGTTCTATTATTATAACACAATTATTGGGTAAACTAATAGCTAACTCGTAATCGTTAATTTGGGAAGCAATTTACAACAACCTCGACATTTTTGGCTTTTTATTTTTAAAAATTTTTTTCGCTATAGATTTTCGATATGAGCTACTGTTAAAGTTTAAATGCTATAAACGTTGTTTCGACTGAAGATTACAATATTTTAAATTTGAATCCGGTTGATTCACAAAATTATAGCGGGGGATAGCGGATGGCCATGAAGCAGTTATTATAAACTATTGTAACATCGCAACACCCGATGACCATTTTCATATAGGTAGTTGTTGTTGAACAAGGTCATTATTTTTAATAACAAATTAAAAATCCACTAATTTGTATTCTCTGGTTACATGTATGCATATTTTATACGCAACGGATAAATCAGAACTGTAATAGGTTATAAGGTGAAAGTGTGATTGTATAATCTATAACTCAACATTCCATTTAAAAAAGTCGAAACCACTAAAGGTAGCGTGGGTAGTCTAATGCTATGGGTCACTGTTTTGGAAGGTTTAACTGAAAATTGTACATTATAATAGTAATCAATTGTATATTGCTTACGAAAATAACGATTCTGAGTGAGGTCAGTTATACTATGATAATTGTGCCGTCTTTTATTAGGCCCTAGAATTATAAGTAGTGAAAACAGTTTAACAGTTTCATAATCGTTTAGAATCTTAATTTTATCATAATGAGAAAATAATTTTAAAACCAATATCAAAAAAACCCCACGAATATTATCAAATACAACGGAGTAATTGAATGTTCTATTTTTAGAATTTTACTAAAAATGATCCAAAAAATCCGAAAGTTGTATTCACGTAGGTATAAAAAATTTCAATTTAAATAACATGTCAAACCGTTTTAGACCATTATTTGAGGAGTGTTTACGATTTTAATATCAATTACTCAACAGTGTGTAGGTAATCTCATTGTTATAATCAAAATAACACAGTTTATCAGTACTTTTTTTTATAATTTTTATATAAACACTAATTAGTTTTACGCACAATTTACGCTGGTTTAATAATATCCGTCTAAAATTACCGTGATTTTTATTGGACGTAAGTTTAAAATGAACTTCGAGTCAACACTTATACATTTATGAAATTAGAATTATGAACTGACTATGATAGTGTCCATTCGAATGTTTAAGTACACTTATTTGACCTTTCGGGTTTATGAATTCAATTTTATCGTTCGACAATACGTGACAATATTGTCTTGTGTCGAAAATTTCAGCTACCTACTATTATGTACAGGTATTTAAAATTAAAACGTTAGAGTAGTGAACCATTTGTTTTCCCCAAAGGTTGTGTCGTTTTTATTTTTCATTCGAATCCAACGAGCATTTATTAGTGCATATTCACGACATCGCGTCATGCATACTGTAATTATACTAATTATGATTGCCAATATTGTTTTTGAAACTCGCCGATAAGATGTTTATAATCAAACTCCATGAACGCATTTTGCTTTCAATTAAAAATTTAAAATACAACCGATCCAGTATGTGAGTAATATTCACGTATGGATACGCATTTTTACCTGTTTATCAACATTGTTTAGTCGTTTAGGTACAAAAACCGACCGTTAAATTTACCACAAATAATGTCCAGAGAACACAATGTCATGTATTCCATAAGATTCGTTTCCGCGCTGGTCGTCGATATTTTTGTCAGTTTTTCCGCCAACACGCGTGAATGTTTGTTTATCGAAGGAACGTACATGTCCAAAGTTTTAAAGTGAAAAGTGTTGGTCAGAAGCCTTCGACGACTCTTCCACTTCGATCCTGCGTAAAACGATCGGAATCATAACAGTTTAAGTTGGTGGTAGTATGTGCGTATGTATTGTATGCGTGCGTAACGTTGGAGGAAACCAACAAAATGGTTTAAAAAATTGCAACAATATAGATAGAGCACCTGTGCTTGTTATGAGACCTTCATTCAGCCAAGGTTTCAACATATTGTACTCGGGCCCTTTATCTATGAACTGTTGACCGGACAACAGAATCTGTAAGTATGAAATAAACACCTATTATAGTTTATACTATTCGGATGATACAAAAACAAAATGACTATTGGTTCTACGAGCGAATTTTTAGAATTAGTAAACTGTGTATAGTCCGCGACAGGAAAAGTGGCCCCTGCCCGCCACGAACCTAGCGGCCGTTTCGCCTCAGTGGTGCGAAACGTAATTAAACTTATTGCCGCGTTTTTTTGAATTAATAATTAATCAACTGAAAATACTTACGATATTTTAAAAACAAATAATTTGTGTATTCAAACCAAACAAAAAACATTAAAAAATTAAAACAAATAATACAAATATTTTATTCTCTATTTCTTTCGTCATCATCTTGATCGTCGTCGTCACTCCAGTCACTGTCATCCGGAAGTATGGTTAGAATTATTGGTTCGATCATGGTGTGTCTCGCATAATTTCTTTTTTGTTGTCTTCAATTTGAATTTCTTCTGCATGACGGACGCATTTCTTCCAATCATCTACTGTCACTGCATCCAATGCCTCATGTGTTAGACGTTCAAT
>CM029359.1:21515022-21532065 GCA_017140985.1 Hormaphis cornu
GTCTTCCACACACTCCAGTAAAAACTGGTTTTTTAGTCTATAAATAGTCTGGACAGCTGCTGTAATACGTAGATAGCCGGTAAGGTGCCCCAAAAAAAACAAATCAACTATATATGTTTCTTTTTATATTTATAAAATGTGTATTATACGTATATAGTATAATAGTAGGCGGCATATGTTGAGAACCAATGGCTCACGGGTGAGGAAGCGGCAACGGGTCGCGGTACACAGGGGCCACTTTTCCTGTCGCGGACTATAGTAGTTATAAACTAATAGCATTATAATAAAATATGTTAAAATGGTTAATGACATCAATATACGTATTTAAGGGTTTTAATTGAGGGAGACAAAAATGTCGACCGAACTAGCTGTTCGTTCAACCGCCGTCACGGTTCCTGAAAATCACTCTGTATAACATTATATTCTCCGAAATCGATTTCTATTCGTGTATCGATTACCCTGCGCCCATCATTCAATTAAAATCTTCAATTTGTTATTCAAATTACGAGCTACAGCGAATGAAATAACGCCACGACTAGGAAACTACACTGTTATAAGCCGACATAAATTTTCAAAAACAATAGGACGATACGTATTCATGGGCTCATTTAAATTCTGAAAAAAATACTATTCATTTTCCAAATATGTTTTTTTTTTCGTCATTTATTTTGTCCGTGGTACTTATGCTCCTAGAGAAAAATAATATACTCGTAATAACTCGTAGATAGATTTTTCGCTTAAGTCAATATTTTTAGTGGAAAATAGCACGCGGTATTTCTAAATTTTAATCGTTAGGTAGGTTATATAAAAAAATTTTGAAATAAACGTAGGAGCGGAACCGTGTTTGTTATATTGGTATAAAACAATCAAAAAAAGCAACATGAAAAAATCATTACGATTGAAGTTGGATAAAACATTTTAAACATCTCTTAAACACAGCCAATGTACAAGACGTTATAATAGCTTTAAAATACTAATTGACCATTTTAAAAATGAAAATAGAACGTGTTTTAACGCGTATTGCAATATACGAGATAATTTTGATACGATACACATTTCATTGAACTTACAATGGATTGAATGAGTTGTAACAATTTATTAAATATTTGTTCAAAATTATTTGGACACTACCGTAATTGTATAAATATTCTTCAAAAGCGATAGAAAAAGTAAAATGTTAAGTCATTTTCTAAAAATAGAACATTAAATTACACTTGAGTTTTACAAAAATTATATTGAACGTAATTTTGTCATGCTGCTAAAATTAAATGTTTCGAACAAATTTTTACCATTAGGTACTGAAAGATTCTTTAAAAAAATTAATTTTTTTATAAAGTTTTAAAAAAAAATCTTTTTTAAACTTTAAAAGAAATTTCAACTATTTTGATCAAATTTAAACCTCCTTTATAGATACTATATAAAATCTAAATAATTCCTTTTTTTGAGGTCATCAATTATTATTTTTAACTTATTCTTTTTGCAGTTACAATGTGCATATTGTTATACATATAATATGTAGTATTGTATCCTTTTTTGATAATTGTAGTCTTATTGAATTCACCGATACAAATGTTTAATGCTTTTATTTTAAAATGAAGATGCCGTGGTAATAAAAATCAAGTTTAAAAGATGATACGTATTTCTCAAAGTTAGGTTATTTTCAAAACAGTAACCTTGTATTAATTGAAAAATATCAGAATTAATTTAGACGTTGGGCATAAAATTTAAATGACTGTGGTCTGAAACATCATAAAACGTGAATTGAATTCAGTTTAAACTATCCGGTATATTAAATAAACATGACAACTCAACTCACCTTTATATCATCTGGATCGTTCAACAATACATATGATTTACCTGCCAAATTGATATGAACCACTGGACCGTAGTTTTTAAAACACTCCATGAAGTACGGTAATAAATCTAAAATTAAAAAAAGCAACATAAAAAACCATAATATTTAAAGAATATATTATTTATAAGTTTGACTGAACTGGTATAGTATCATTTTACTTTACAGAACACAATATAACTTTTGAATAAAAATTATTTTCACGAAAATTGTATTGGATATGAGTATTGTAACATTATAATATGATACACATTTAAATGACGACTCATTTAAGTTAATTTAAATGTTATTTATAATATTTTTTTGGATGCATTTATTTTTATATTTAGGAATGGACAAACATTTTTTGTGTATCTGTGTAGATGCCAAAGTTTAAGTGATCGTTCACCTCTGCTGTGAATGTATGTGGTGGAAAAAGAAGAAATTCGCAATAACTACTCCAAAGCAACAGTCAACAATGCACAACCTTGAACGCAAATGTGTGTGCATCAAAAACATTCACTAGTACAACAATATTCTTTTAATTTTCCACCAAAATCGAGAAAATTATCCAATAACTTTTTTAATTAAAATTACTGTATATTTCTATATTAATTTTGATTTTGGTTTAAATAAACAAATTACCATAAAAAAGGTATCCATTAATTATTTTGATTTTATTTTAAAACTAGCACTTTAAAGTAACATTTTATAGATCCACTTTATACAATTTACTGGGACCAAACGTAATTTTTACAGAAGTATATTTAAAATAACCCAACAACAAATTTCATATCTCACCACATTTTTCTTTTTTTTAAGTTCATTTAATTTACAAAAACGCACGCATTTAATTAATTAAATATAACATAGGGATAAATAGTCGTACAAAAAAAATAAATCAACAAAAATCACAACGTTACGTTAAGCCTTGAGTATTATTAATTCATTTATTAGTTTCATATTCATGTTACCTGATGGCTTAGGCCGAAATATGTTTTAATAAATTAATAATACCCAAGGCTGCGTAACTTGGTTTTTTGTCGATTTATTTTTTAAATACAATATATCGATTCAATTATATATATTTATATATGAATTGAAATATATTTTAAGTTAGTCTTGAAATATTCAGTAAAACACTAAGTGTTTAAAAAAAATTTCTATAAATAGATGTCGTGCTATGATTTTATTAATAGGCATCTCAGGCAAAAACATGACACTTAATTACGAAATTGTAACGAAAACTCTGTTAACAGACGACTGAGTATATTATGTTGTAATAAATAGCTATTGATACAGGATAAAAGAAGAAAAAAACGAGATTCAATTTAAATTCATTAATTATAATCGATTCATACTTATAAAAGTACAAGGCTACATTATTTTTGTAATGTTTTTGTAATTTAATGCTACCATAGGATGCATAAAATAATATAATGAATGTTATTCGTGCAGAACACGATACTGGGTGTATTTACTTTCCAAAATACAATGATGTCCACAGAAAATTGAAGTAAATTTAAATTCATAAGTACCCAGGTGTATAAATCACAGCAGATGAAGTTTTTTTTTTTTTTACTTATTGCTTTTCATTTAAAAAACGTCAAATATGTCGACAACATATTAAAAAATAGTAAACATTAAAATATGTAGAATCAGAAAAATCGTTGAATTTTTGCTGTTTGAGCGCATTTTTCTCCGTTTTCGAAGAATTTTATTGCCAATACAGAAAAATTACTGGCTCAATATAATATGATGATAAAATAATATGTTTGAATGACCTTAAAAGAATAGCTTAAATTTAAGTTGTTAAAACAATCATGGTTGCTCCCCTGAATCAATTTAATTGATACGTCGACTTACACTTAGGTGTATTGTACTAAATTAAGAAAAATCGTTTTCTGAGTTTGTGATTCTATTGAGAATTATGATTGTGGGGTCTGTTTTCAATGCATCAACTGTAACGAGTTATTTTTATAAGTTAATTCGTGTTAATTCATTATACGAAGTAAATTTCACGAACAACTTTATTTGGTTTAGTCTTAGAAAGAAGTAAAGTTCAAAAGAAAATTGTTTTTTTTTTGGGGGGGGGTGGGAGGGACGGGGGTTTTCGTAGGTACTACAGAACCTGTTGGGTTTAAAACATGATTTATAAACTTTAATTTAAGTTTTGGTTGTTATAATTTTTATAAACTTATAATTTTTTCGATTAACCTTACTGGACGAATCGAAAAATAAAACCGTACAACTCGCCCAGCCTCGGCTAATATTAGATTGCTTTTGTGGTTTTTAATACACAATGTCGTAAGGGAGAGATTTATTCTATTTTTGGGTGAGAATCCATCGCTCTGCTGGCGAAACTACGAGTATGGTGTTACCAAACGGTGTTTCTTCCTCGTCAAAATCGAAGAGAAAAAACTGAAAAAGGTGGAATTACGGTAGTTCGTGTGAGTAGGTTTTGACGGATTAACGACTATACTTTGGGTGGGTCGATGGCTTGTAAGTAGTGGTTTAAACGTATTATTTAATATCTGAAAGCAATGAGAGCAATTGTCATAAAAAAAAAAAAAAACAATGCCGAGTGAAATCTCAGCTTGATAGGACAGCGGGAAGTGGGTAAAATGATAATTATAAAATTCACGATTGAGAATAAAAACGTACACAAGTTATGAAATAGTAAGGGGACTTGAAACCCGTAACTAGAATATTAATATATAATTATAACGCACAATAATTCCGTTTTATCGATACTTACTTTGTATAGGCTTTCGAAAACTACTGGTCGGAGTTTTTTTAAATTTGTAATTGGTGATCGTAGAAAATTTTGATACTAAAATTGAATAGCTTTAAAAAATAAAATTGTGTTAACAATAAATTTCTCTAAAAAAAAATTATGACCGATTTTTGCCGATTTTCCAAATCGAAATAACGAGAAAAAAATTCTGCAAGTTTCAAAATTTTTTATTTACATATTAAACTATAGATAAAATTAAAATTTGAAAGCTTTTACACAAAAATTAAACTTTTTATTGATCACAAACCACAAAAAAAAAAAGGAAATTTCCGAAAAAATTTTAAAGTTCTATACGTAGCCCAAACAACAATTTAAATGTTTTTGAAATTGGTACCAAACCTGAACACTATCTAAATAAACATCGTGTAAAAGTTTCATCAGATCTGAAAAATCGTTATTACGGAAGTGATGACCATAAGACAAAATCAATTTTTCGTGTTTGCCGAACTTTTTACCGAGAAAAAAAACTTTTTTGATAGTTAATATTTTGAAAAAGAAAAAACAGAATGCACCAATGATACGAGTTAGGAAAAACGTGTTGACGGTTAAAAACGGAGCGATTCTCTGGGGGCTATAAAAAAAAACGCACCTTAGTAAAATCATATTTTTACTTCACCCGGAATTTAAAACACGTTATTTAGTGGAATACGTTTTCCGAATTCACCGAGTTAATTAGTATTTGAGTATTTCTTTTTTTTGTTTTTTCGGATCAAACATTTTTTACGGTGAATCTGTTTTCCCAAAATTTTCGTTAAAAACCCCCGTATATAATAATAAATTTTTAATAAAATAATAAATGCCGCCAGGCCCGCCACACGCCACACGCCGGCCACCTACCTACCTACCTCTGGGATGTTTGGTGGCCAGGTCCCACGAGACCAGCATTTCGGTCCACAGCGATTTGGTGACGGACGGCACGTGCGACGAGATTCGCCTGTACTCCGGCGGCATGGTCAGTCGCGCGTAAACCGCGTAGACCGCCGAGAGCGGCACGAGTGCCAGCAGCGCGGCCAGCACCAGGTCGACGACGTTGTTCAACTCGAGCATGGTAACACGATGTGTATTAGAAACGGCGGTCTAAAGACAATAAAAAAAAAAAAAAATTTCATTATTTTTTATTTTAATTTATTAATTTGCGTTTTAAAAAACAAACGACACATACCTGTGTGCGGTACCCGAAGATGGGTTTCTCGGTGTCGACCTATACTGCGGCAAACGTTCGCGTGGTCGTCGACAGAGTGAATAGAACGCCGACCGACGTCGCGACGTTCGGCTGCTCGGTCGGTCGTTCGTTCAAGGTCACCGCGAAATACTGTTGTGCCGCCGATACGGAACCGCGTAATTACGGTAGCCAGCTGTTCGACGCGCGTCTCGAAAATGTTAATTTATATTAATGTTAATTTACATCACAAACGATCGTACGTGTTACGACTTTAGAGCGTTTTCGCATTACTTTGACCGCTTCAAGCGTTTTGAAATGCTCCGAGCGGCGGCGGCCGTTTCGGTGGCGCGCGAACCCGACCGTCCGGTTAATTTTCGCGAGAAAAGTAGCGTCGGTTTGCGCAGCTGGGGCTTTTTCGAATCCGTTAAATCTTACCGTTCTGTTTTTTACTTCCTTCCCCGAACTTTGCGACCCAAAACGAAAAACGAGCCACCGAACGTGAAGTAAAGCCGCTCAGTGTTTGTAGCGCCCACAAGTTGCACAATTATTATAGCGACGGTCGAAAAAAGAAACGCGTGGGTTCGACGATTTTCTGGAACACGTATCCGTAACAACAGGCGCAGGTGTCAATTGTACACGCGTTATAATTACAAAATCGGCTATTTTCGCAGCACTTACATTAAGTAAAATATAACGATATAGTCATTAGTTTTGACGCGCGTTGCAGTCGTCAAATAATAATAATATGTAACTGCAGAAACAAATATTTTCGAGCGCCTATAATATGTTACGTTGGCGCGAAAACGAGAATTATCAGTTGTAACAAGTCACGTAAAATCGGTTATGAAAAACGATCGTGAACAAACACTCGTATTAAATCGAATCCAGTGTCGCGGTGAAATCGTAAATAATAATACTATTCGTGGAATCATTACCATAATGTCGTAAACATTTCACGCGTCGCGGAGTGGAGATAGCATACTTAATTATACATCGCGCGGGTAAAAATTACAATATCGGACAGGTTATGCCGAACGAAAATTCAAACAAACACCGAACGGTCAAATTTTACGAAATATTTCAACACGATTGGTGTGCGGCTGAACGCGAAGGCCTTTGTTGTGTTCCGAACAAAAATATTGTGTCCGGCGAGTTCTATCGGTAATACGTCCAAATGCGTGGATCAAAATCGAATATTAGGAAAACAGATTTGGATTCAGAATGAATTCTGCTTTCTACTACCTCGGCATTTTTTTCAAGTTGTTTTTTTTTTTATTAAAGTCTATAATGCTCAACGAAAATGTAAAATTATATATAGGTAAATAATAAAAATTGGAATTTATAAACTATTTTCAGAAAAGTGTATACACGGTGGTGACATTAACAGAGTTTTTAAATTTTTTTAATCTTTTTTCAAAAAAAGTATAGTTGCTCGTTTTTCTCTAGTGGAAATCTAGCAAAAGTATTTATAGTGCGTATTATTTAAGGCGTTTCAATAGGCAATTAAATTGCGAGATTTGAATGTTAAATTTTGGACAAAATCAAAATAATTATATTTTTTACTCTTTACGATTTTACTCTTTAAGATTATATTAGACGGTAGGTAGTATTTAGAGTAATTCAATAAATTGAATTTTGTACGTATCAAAATTTGTCGCTAAAACAATTACCTCAAAGTATATAAACAAAATTTAGAGCGGTTATGACAAAAAACAAAGATACTTATAATATTATTGTACAAAAACTTCTACAACCCAAAGTTGTTTAATCCAATTTCCGAAAATGTTTTACCACATAATATAATCGTATATATTTATTTCAGATCGTATTTAATTCGAGACTCTAAAATTAACACACCGGTTCATTTAATCCGTCTTAATGATGTGTGAAAATTTCAAATCATTCGTAGCGTTTTTGGACATTATTATTTTTTATTTTTAGTCCATAGAAGTCTATACGTGATTCAGAAAATCATCAAAAGCTATAAAGTTTATAACTTCAAAATATAAAGATCAAAAATCTATCATAACTCATAAGATCTGCTAAATTAAAAGATCGAAAATGCCGTCAGAATCTATGAATCTTGAATGAAGTGGGGACACAAATACAAATCTGTATACCTCATATGCACATAGTGGATTACAAATACTTCATCAAGGTTTGCATAAAACGCTTTAAAATAGTTTGGTATAAGAGTCTACTCTGCCGTTTTTTTCCTTTCACTTCTTTATTTGCAAAATTATCTTGTAAAAACAGTGTTTAAGTTCTCGTCTTAAATTAAAATAATCAGTGTCACGTATAAACCTATAAAAAAAAAAACGACAATCATAGAAATACAAAATTATATTTTTAAAAAAAAAAATTCATGAACATGACTCAAAAATATACATTAATAGTATTAAAATAATGATTATGTGCTTCCAAATGTCTAATACGTGACGTTTCTTGATATAATCGCGAGTTCAGAACCATTTTCAGAAAAAACATTGGAAGAATACAAACTTAGTTGGATCGGAAAATCCATAAACGACAAAGATCCTTAGGCACTTGCGAAAACACGTATTGACCTGTTCAGAATTAACTTCAACAAAAACAATTATAAAGGTTACATTTGTAATAGAATTCCTATAATTAAGCGAATTTAATTTAACAATAATTGTGTATCAAAAAGTACATCGAACATACATATTATTATATTTTACAAAAATTTAAACATCTACTTACAAACAGGCATGTATGGTGCCTACAGCCTTCTTCAAACGTGTTATACAAATATTTATTATGTATACTCGTACATTATACCATTGATTATAAATAATATTTAATAGTATTTATTTATACCTACAACTATTTTGTGTGTTTTACAAAATTCAAAAAATCATTATTTTAGCTCTCCTAATTTCCAATCGCTACATCTACGCTCGCAACATTCGTTTAAATTTATTTATAAATAATTTTAACACAACAATAACAATTATCAAGCCGATTACACGGTATTGATAATTAACAACAAACAAAGTTATTAAAATTGTGCGCTATTATTGTTGTAAATTGTCGATATTTTTACACTCGGCAGGTGGTCGGCTCTCATTATGAGTTGAGTACTAATGACAATGTCATCTGGCGTTCCCAAAGTCTCTATGCTCGCGTACCTCAAGATTGTGGATATCACTATCTTCATCTGATACATGGCGAATTTCTGACCTATAATAATCAACAACAGTACAAGAACAAACAGCTTTTATAAATATTTTAAAAATTTTACGATTAAAAACATCTTCTAGACGATTGAGAATATTATAATATTTCCTATCTAATTTTAAGTTTTTAATATAACATCAATTACACGATTCATATACCTTGTAAAGTTACATAAATGGAGCAAATTTTCATAAAATAGTGAAAAGTAAACAAACGCTGAATCCAAAATATTTATCGATTTTGTTTTGTCACACAAACAATAATGTTTAAAATAGTACAATGTTAATTGTATTCTCTACGCGTTAATAACGAAAACGTACAAAACCAATGGAAAAATTGTATTGTGACTGTTATCATCTAGGTATTTATACGATTTAAAATATTTTTGAATTCAAATTTTGCTTGGGTTTTTTTTTTCTAAAGAAATACCGAGTTTAATAAATAACATATAAAATTAACATCAGAAATTATAAATAATAAAAGTTATTTTATAACGATCAGCTCAGAGAGTCCGTTATAAAAAAAAAAAAATTAACATTTATAAGGCGGCTAAAAATTACACTTCGCGTATGAGGTCTCAAAAAAAAAAAGGTTAAAATGCAACAATAGCCATGCTGCACGGTCACATACATAATCACCCCGCGTTCAAATTTTAATATTTTTTGGAATTTTGAAAAAAAAAATTTTAAAATAAAACCGATATCGTTCTAAGTCTCGTGGGTAGTTTGACGGAGAAGGGACTACGCTCTGGGCGGGTTTGGAAGTTGCGGTTGAAAAGTACTATTAAATATCAAAAAAACGATTCTGAGCGGTCTCAGTTATCTAGTAAACGTCCTGGTAAAAACCATATTTGACAATAAAAATGGTCAGAAAATTCTAAAAGTATAAAAAAAAATGAATTTATGAACTTGTGAAAATTTCAAACCATTCGGACCATTATTTGAGGAGTTATTACGAACTTAGTTACAACAGTGCGTAATTTTATTGTTATGACCAAACATTACATCATTTTTCAATACTTCTTTTATGCGCTTTCAAAATCTACCGAGCATTTTAAAATTGTATTATTCAGATATTGTTTTACACGACACGTTTAATTTTAAAATTAATTTGTATACGAGTTTAAAACTTTTTTCTAAAAATAAGTCAGAGGTATGGACGATTTTCGAAAATTTTCCATTTTTAAACGAACGACCAAAAAAAAAAATGGTATCGATGGATTTTCGAAACTTTTTAATAGCATAGTATGTTTCCAACCTCGTATTGGAGTTTTGAAAAAAATGGAATTGTTATGAAAATTTTAGTGTTCTAGCTGAGAATTTATTGAAATCACTTGAAACTTGTATACCGAACGTGTAACATACCAATTTTAATATTGTGTAAAAGTTTCAGCTAGTCTTCGAACTGACTTTGAAAATCGGAGAATATCTTACACCCTAAAATATGTTTACAGAACGTAAAAAAAATAAAGTTCGTTGTAAACACTATACGTCATTCTCCACTGCACACTAAAAAATAACCAAAATAAAATAACTTTACAGTATCTCACCAATACAGTTTCGAGGCCCGGCGCTGAAAGGTATGTACGCGTACGGGTGACGCGTGGCGCACTGGTCTGGCAAAAACCTGTCGGGATCGAATTTTTCTGGATTCGGGTAGACGATTTCGTTACGATGCAACAAATGTATAGCGACTGCGATAAAGGACTCTGACGGGATCGTATACTTGTCTGGAAATAATAAAAAATACTAATAATAATTTTATTGTTTTATCGACTCAATTATACGATCAGCCTATATCGTCTTAATATTATGCTCCTCGAAAATATTAGTGTTTTCAACGGCTGTTGTATACCACACATTACGCGTTTATAACATGACGTCATGGGTAGGTAATAAAGATAATTTCATGAAATTTAATATGCCATAAAGATAAAAAACTTTAAAAAAAACTAGAATTAGTATCTTGTGAGGGAAAAAAAACATTTAAATTTTTTTAGTTGGACCGGGAAAAAAAGTAGGAGATACTAAATCTCTAAAGTATACATTTACATGTCGTCAAACATACGTTACGTATGTATTTAATTGACCAGCTCTAAATAAAATTATCTCGAAATAAATATCAATTTGTAAACATCAAGATTATAGCGGGAAATAAGTAGGTAAATTTTAATTTTATTAGATAAAGTTATATTTATTCTGTTCCGTACTATATTTCGTAACATTAAAATATTTAAATACAAATTAGTCTGTTTTTTAATTTTATAGTTAAATACATACTATTTTCAAAAAAAAAAAAAAAACGTCATTTTTTCAGTTGTATTATCCTTCTTGAAGTCCTTGAAAGAATTTAAAGTATTTATTTCATTATTTTTTCTATAATCAAAGAGCCTAAATTAACAAATTTAAATAAATTATGGCCATTTATGGCCGCTTATAATTGTCCGACAAGTGCACAAACGCCAGTTTCATTTGATACGTATGCAACTTAACCGACGTTTCCCGCAAATGAATGTGCGCTGATTGAATGTGAAGATTAAATTTTATATGTTACAAAAATTTGTACAAAATCCGTGAGTAGTTCAATATTTTGTATTAAATTTGTCAGAAAATCATTATTTATGGAGATAACACGAGGAAGCTCAACGAGTCTGTCATCACAAAACGACATTTAAAATGTTTATACCTACATGAAGGTAAGACGAACTTTTTTGTGGTGTTCAAGGTAAAGATCTACTTCTACAGTTTACACGACAGCGTGATCACAAACGTAAAAGTTTTACGTTTTTCGTCGCAAATTTTTAAAATTTTTCTTGGTTTTTGGCCATTATTACCAAAAATTATAATGTTAATTTCAAAATGAAGTAATTATATGAGTTTAACAAAAAGCAATTATATTACTAAAATAATATCACGAATGAAGCATACAGTGCCGAGTGGTAATAATATCAACTAAGGGTATTTAATAAGTATTTTTTTTCCGCAAACAACACGGCTCACAAAAAAAAAAAAACTCTCGCGTCTCGTAAAACGGTTCGACTTTCGTAATCGCTTTTTTGATGGAAAAATAAAGACCTCTCTTAGAGGGCGCATTTAGACTTTGATTTTTCAAATTCTATTTTTTTTTTTAATTTATAAAAACGGTTTGAATGAGTTAAATCTCTATTTATGTACTGAATTCTTGGGTGTTTCTTAATCCAAAAATCTCAGGGTCCCGTCCGGGTAATACGTACTGAGTCGGAGCGGTTCTTTGAGAGTCCTCGTGATGCCCGTCACGCTCGGGTACAGTCGCATCGTCTCTTTGATCACTCGCTCCAACGTAGGCATCGCTTTCAGGTCCTCCATCGTCGCGTCCCGGTCGCTATCGCCGAATATCTCGATAAGCTCGTTTCTGACCGAATCCTGTAAAACGTTATTACTTATCAGTATTGTGGGTTGAACCGCTAACACATCATAATATATATATTAACAAAATCACACATCAACATTGTTTTAAGTATATTAAGTTCGTAGTCAAGGAGAGACTTCGGAAAGTAATTCGAAAACAACGAGACTGAAACATTAATTCAAGTTTTACGATAAATTGTCCTTGTATTATATTTTGTTCAACTTTTCACCTGTGCGTGGTTAGAATTTTTGAAGAAATCAAATTTTTAACTATAAAATTTCACTTCTGTAGTGCCTACAAGTCTGCTAAGAACAAAACAAAAACAAAAGAATGAAACGAAACCGTTCTAAAAAATCAGAGATAATATTTTAACGAATTCCCTACTTTAGGGCTTACTAGCGGAGATGGATTTCTTGAATCGATCCAAGAACAATTGATCGTTGTGAATTTTCTTTTAAAAAATACATTCGAAACGCTATTAAATTATACGAGAAGCACGTAGTTGGGTTCAAGACATTTGATTTTGTCGGACCCGTCCCGAAGAATGTGAAAATTCATGCTAATTTTCAATACAAAATTATACGTGAAACACAACTCAGATTCGACGCAACGAAATTCGTAGTAACGTAAAAAAAGTAGTGACCCGTTTCGTCGTTTACGATTCTACTCAAAATAATAAAACAAAACTAAACCATACCTAAGAGATATGAGACGATTTTGGGAAGTTTTTTTTTTTAAACTTCATGCTATAGTGGTACTTACTTGTATGTTTTGATCCAATCCCAAATGAATAAGAGCCATAGTCACGGCTATAGAAGACGTGTCGTGTCCTTCAAACATGAACGTATCCACTTCTTCGCGTATGTCTTTGTCGGTCATCATACCTGGTTGCTCGTTAGAAACGGCAACTAGAAGATCCAAGAACGATTTTACTCGTTTCTTTCCTAGAAAATGGAAAAACATTACAACCAAAGCTAGGCATGAACGTATTAAGTAAAAGTTAAGATATAAATCATAATCTAAGGTAGTTTTAATATTTTAACTCAACTATTTATCACTCATCGATTCAACTAAGTTTATTTGGACTAATTTCCATTGTGCAATACGATACAAAATATAGTCTTTGCTCTTATTACTTAAAGAAATGAGTAATAATTGTATAAACTCAATTTTATTAGTTTTTTAACTTAACTTTGAATTTGATTAGTCAACTAATAAATTTAAGTTAATTCTTCCAAAAAAACCTTTAACCTAGGATATCATTAACTTTCACCATCCTAGTCCATTACTCGCAAGAATAAATTAATGTCTTACCAGGATTTTCACTTTCCTCAATGTTCGAGTTTTTTAATATTTCCCGTCTTTCTTTAATGACCTGAAATATACCAAAAAACATGCGTAGTATAGTCTTTGTTTCGTTTTGTTTTCACCATAAAATATAATAATATGATCTTTAACAAAAACTATTTACAATAATCAATAAACCATTTTGTTAAACCGTTATGATAGTTTTAGAACTTATAAGTGTTTTAGAAAAATAAAAAGAGTGTTTTTTTTTTTTAGTGTGGTCACATAAATGTGTAGAATTTTTTTTTACCCGGTGTATCAGAACACGATTTAGACCACAAAAAGAAATTTAGGATGAAACTAATTGGACGAAATCGGAGAAACTTAGTTGAAAAAAATGTTATTCGGAGAATTTTCACATAGCATTACGGTTAGACGATATTTGGAAAAAATAATCATATAAAAATAAAAATAAAGTAGTTTCATAATAGTACACGTATTATTGATGAAAGTAAGTACATTTTCGGTGAAGTTGTGTAATAATTTTAATGATTTGTAAAATTCTCTGCCGAGTCTGCTGATTTTGAAGACAACATCGTTCCAATACCAAAACGTGAAAATTCGCTTGATCACTATATTACTGACGCTAAAAGAAACACACACAATGCCTTTAAAAAAAATTAAAAAAATTACAAATATAAAAAGTTAAAAAAGTTTCAGGACAGCATATTATGCCGCAGTGCAGTTAGACATTTTTTACGATTATCGTCACTTGGATTTTCCACAAAAAAAAATGTGTTACACCCACTCACGCAAACCCAAACTGTTACAAAAGAAAAATTAAAACTTGTTCATTTTCGAAATTATAAAGGATGTCTTTTCATCGTCACTAGACATATGAATCTGTGTTAAATACATTCACGCAATTATTATGGTGAATTATATACATGTACTGAATTTTTCTTAAAAAAGTGTCTACAAAACATAAAATTATATGGAACATAATCGATCACATATTGTGGTACTTTGCTTACAAATCAATAATCCAGAAAGTTAAAAATATTGCTGGCATGTATGTTTAACAGCACGTCGTAATATGTGGATGGTGTCTCACCGTATGAAACCCCGGGAATAACTTTTTATCTATTAAATATTGTCAAAATCTGTTTTTGGAACATTTTAATAAATCATAGGTAATTAATTTTTTTTTAACCATAAGTAATAAAATATTGGTTTTTAGTAATTTGTAAATTAAAAATAGCCGTATTATAGAGCTAATTTTTTTTTTAGATTTTGATACCCGCAAAACTTTTATATTAGGTAACAGACACAGTTCGATAAGTTATTTATTTTCGGGAAATCGGCAAAATTATTATTTAAGTACCATTTGACAAACAATTATTATACAACTTCACTTAAACTGTAAGTTTGTGTTATAGTAAATATTGCCGTATTTTTGAATATATATTATATACAACTCGTTTTATTGTGTATATGAAATTTTCGGATATCAAAATTTTAAGAAAAACCGGCCCCATAAAATGGCTATTTTGAATTTATAAGTTACTGAAAAACCAAAATTTTATTTTAACATTTTTTTTTAAAAATTTATTTTTGTGATTATTAAAATAGTAACAATTCTACAAAAAACAGATTTTGAAAATATTTAATAGATTAAAAGTGATTCCCGGGGACACACGAGTTGGGACGTTCTGTACATGATAATATTATAATAATATCTATACTTTGGAAATACATTCAAACATACAATTTAGCAACAGGTGGATTGGTTAGGTATTTTAAAATATTATACTGATGTAGTCTGTGACGACAGATCGTTTAAAAACAATATTTCAAGGCATAATCACTTTTTAATTGCTTTTACGTATTCGACTGATTTTCCTTCTTGTGATCGCAAATTTACTCCCATTATTGTTTCTGTGTAAAAAGAAAAAAAAATGTTTTATATTCTCACCATATTTTATAGGTATACCTACAATCTTGTTCAAAATACATGGATAAACACCTTTAACTTTTTGAAATCGTTTGTTCCTGCTCGTATATTATATAGTATACAGTGTGAAAAAATTACTGGGATTGGTTTTGCACTCAATCGCTCAGATTAAAATTTATATCTGCATCCGAAAATTTCGAAAAAAAGTTATCTAGTAGTCTCCGAAGATGTATAAAAATGTATTAATAAAAAAGTTTTATTTTAGTACTGTGCACAATAGTTTCGTTGATGACGTTTTTTATACGAACGATTGAATATTATCGTACCAATGTTGTAAAAATATTTAAATAATAGTCAAAACACTTGAAAATTTCAAAATATCTACAATAGTTTTCAGATCATAACTCTGAAAATGATTAAAAAAAAAAAACATTTAAAAAAGTGCAACTAAAATTTAGGCAAATTTAGCCTACTAAAACAGATTCTAATAATATTTTTTTGATGTGATTGCCATGGCCTTAATGCGTTTTCGACTAGACCGCCACGCATCAATAATCCATACTGAAAAATTGACTGGTAAAGTGAAAAATATATTGTTCTAAATGTATATATTGACCCAAAGTTCTTTGGTTCATAAAAACTGAAATTTACAAAGCGTAAAAGCGCGTAACAATGAAAATTCCATTTTATGTTTCGGTCAAATGTTAAACCAATATAACGAATACTGGAAACGTACTAAGCAAAAAGTAACGTGAAGTCTTGTGATGTGTACTTAATCGTTACAAATATATATATAGGAAATTCATCGCAATTATTCTCAAATTCATTGATTGAAATATTCATAAAGTATGTTTTTTTTTTTTTTTTATTATTGATTGTCAATTTCCTTTAGTTTAAGTGTTTTTTCCCGAATTGTTAAGCTACGTTAATTACAACGTCTCCTAATCTCGAATTAGATCTGTATAAACATTTTATATTTGTTTAAAAAAAAAAAAAAACGAGTTGGGCTCAGTCTGTATATGTAGGTATGTATCTAAATAGTCGAAAAAACAAAACGAAATGTTAAAAATATTTTCTTCGTTTCATTTTTGAATAGATATTGAAAGCTTACCGCATACAATGTCCAATGCACAGAGTGTGACAAGCGAGTCTATGTCGTCCACGGGTTTGCCGTGTTCGGACGCTTTGATAAGATTTTTGACGAACGATCGGGAGTGTTGGTTAATCGCAGGCAAGTAGGTTTCCAATATTTTAAAATGAAATGTGCTGGTTAGCAACTTTCTCCGGGAGTGCCATTTTTGATCTATAACGTATAGAGATTTCAATACCCGGTTTAAGGTTTTACGGAATAGTGTACAATAGCAACGATTCAAGCACACTAATGATGCATACCAATAAGGAACGGACACCAAAACGTTTGATTT
>CM029359.1:21537065-21559977 GCA_017140985.1 Hormaphis cornu
GAAGAAAAAGTGCAATAGGAATCGACAGTGCGCTATGATTTCGAATAAAATGGACCCTTATTATGATAATATCAATCAATGCGTTATAAATATAAATTTCTTATGATCCGTTTGTTAGACATATAATTTATATTGAAAATAAACACACTTTAAACAAACAAAAAAAAATAATCAGAGATCCGGCAATGTAGCCCGTTCCAACAAAGTTTTGCTCACCAGTCACCATAGTTCGCTCTGCAATACTATAATAACATGCACGTCTTCTTGGGACTACGAAAATAAACTATCATCTACGTTAAGTATATAACAGTTTCCTGGGTGATTTTATTAAAATGTTCTGATTTGTTTTATCTAATTTCATTCGTTTTTGGACGGATTTTTAGCTATAAAAATTATACTTTATAATAACGTATAATATATTGTCTTCAATAACACTCTGAGAAATTTTATTTACCCACTTTCTGCACCGACCCCATCAAATTTCATCAAACAAAATACTCGTAATTATTATTACGTATTTGAAATGTCAATTCAAGTCATTCGAGGTTGCACCGACTCCACAGCGTACTGTTTTTAAAAAAAAAAAAAGATTTGTTACAAGTTTCAAGTGATTCTGAAAATTTTTGAGCTAAGTATATATAGGACATCAAAATTTTCCATTTTTTTCGTTGTTATTATTGTTCGATAAAAATGTAATTTTTCACAAAAAGTTTTGAAACTTTAATACAAGGTTTACAAAGCGTATAAAAAAAGTACTAAAAAACGGTGTTTTTTTTTTTATTATAACAACGACATTACGCGCTGTAGTGCGATTGACACTTAAATCGTATAATAACTCCTCAAATAATGGTCCAACTAGTTTAAAATGTTTACACGTTATTTAATATTCTTTATACGTATGGGTACATTTATTTGGACCATTTTTAGGTAAATTCTAAAAATAGAACATTCAATTACTCGGTGGTATTTGATATTTTTTGATGGGTTTTTTTTTTTTTTTATATTAGTTTTAAAATTATTTTCTCATGATGGTAAAATTAGTATTCCGAACAGTTATAACAGTTTTAAACTGTTTTCACTCTTTTTAATTCTAGCGCCTAATAAAAGACTCTAAAATAAGTTCTACTGTTACGGCTAGAACACTACTACGTCTACTTGAACTCACTCATAATTGTTTATAAGCAGTAAATTGCTTACAATATTATGATATATGTACAATTTCTAATCGAACCTTCAAAAATAGTGACCCTGCAAACTACTCACGTGACATAGAGTGATTCCGAATACTTTTATCTTGTATTCTATAGTCGCTTGCGTAACTATTTTGAGATTATTGAGTAATTATATATATATATATATATTGTCTGATAAACCAGTACGTTTGAAATACGAGAATAATTCAAAAGATGTTTACTATACTTTCAATGTAGATAGAACAATTAAAATATACCTACGTCATGCAAAAACGTTAATCAGATCAATCGTTAGAAATTGTGTAATAGGTAAGCACAACACAATTAAATCCATTCAGTGACTCAAGGTTGAATGATTAAAACGTATTATCAAGTATCGACTTGATCAAACGTAACAAATGAATTCTAAATATTTTCTATTCAATAACTATAAAAAAATAGATATCGTCCGATGATTATATCCAATCATAAAACGTGTTAATATAATTTGTATGCGCGAGCGCGGTTCTTATTCTGAAAATAGTATAATAAATGATGCCACGCTTAAGTTTTCGGTTTTAGATTTTTCGTAGGTTGTTTTATCTATAGACTGCAATCACTCTAGTTCTAGTTCCCAACAATAAATGACGAGAAATAAAGAAAATTGATATTAACAATCGCAGTTATTTAACATATAAGTTTTACGTTATTACACTTAACTAACCAACTGAACAAAGACGAAATGTTATGCATGAAACTTTGTTTGCGTCGATAAAAAAAAAAAAAAAACATTACAAATATTTTATACGTTTAGTCAAACGATTGGAAAAATACAAAAATATAATATTCGATAAATATCAATAGTATTAAAAGTTACTTTTTATCAAACTATTCACTTCACATCTGATATTTTTTTTGTATTGAAATAAAATTCTAAAGATTTGTTTTAAGTCGAATTTGAATTATGACGAATGTTGTATAGCGCTTTACAGTATACATTACAAAATAACGATTTACATACAGATAGATACAAAATAACGTTAGTTTTTAGGTTCAATAGTTTAATTATAACAATAACAACACAAAAATTAAAAAAACTAGATACGTATTATGAGTTTTACACTAATCAAATACTTTGGAACATTTAACAACATGTCAACTATTTCCGAGTAAGAAAATTAAGTTAAAATCGTGTATTATTTTTTGATCGGCGATATCCTTACACGCGGCAAGTTGTCGGCTCTCATTATCAGTTGACTACTAACAATAATATCCTTTATTGTTCCAAAAGTCTCAATGATCGCGTGCCTCAAAATTGTGGATATCACTATTTTCATTTCGTGCATGGCGTATTTCTGGCCTGTAATGAAAAATCAGTGCGAACGTGTCATAAAATTAACAAACTCTTTTAAACTATTGTTATAATAAAATTTGTGGTTGAAGAATGCAAAAAAAAATACGATTTTTTTTTTATTATTATTACATATTTGAAA
Organism: Hormaphis cornu; assembly: GCA_017140985.1. Taxonomy (NCBI): domain Eukaryota; kingdom Metazoa; phylum Arthropoda; class Insecta; order Hemiptera; family Hormaphididae; genus Hormaphis; species Hormaphis cornu. The sequence goes on from CM029359.1 coordinate 21,539,731, forward strand.
ATAATCATCAACAATTACTTATTCACCATTTCACTGCTGAATTAAGTTTGGAAAAAAATAGAGACGTTTCATGAAAAGCGTTATTCTTAGAATTATTTATCTACAACAATCATGTTTTCAGTAGAAAAAAATAAAATTTTGTTTCTGCCAGTTTGCAACCTAATTATTGACATAAAAATCCAATTTTTTTTTTCTGCTTCTAGTTGCATAGATCTGTGACTGTTTTATAGCACGTCTCATCGAATAAATCTGAATTTTAACACGGGTCTTGCGGTACTTAAGGATAGCCTAAACGGGTTAAAACCGCTTTCTCGTTCAAATATTTTAGGAAAAAACTGATAAACGTGTCTATTGCAGAAATTTCGTGTATTCATGGCACGATTTCAATTAAAACACATATAATACTGTATCCCAAGAGCGTTTGGGATAAAAGTGTTAAACAATAAATTCCTGTTACAGCTAATAATTATTATTACGTTTAATTATACGTTAAAATCTGCTATTGATTAAGCTGCAGAAAGGAAAAGCGATTCAATATTCCTCAATTATTAGGTGTACACTAAACTAATTTAGATACTTAGTGCGTCAGCTTACCTATACAGTTTCGAGGCCCAGCGCTGAAAGGTATGTACGCGTATGGGTGACGCGTGGCACATTGGTCTGGTAAAAACCTGTCGGGATCAAACTTTTCTGGATTCGGGTAGACGGTTTCGTTACGATGCAACAAATGGGGGATAATCACAATGACGGACTTTGGTGGGATCGTATAATTATCTGGAACAAAAAAAGCGGATTATGCGAATCACGTGAGAGTAAGCTTTTAATGTCGATAAATTTTTAGCTCATCTAAGTTAATTGCAGGTATACGTAACCGAATTCGATCAAAAACTTTCTCGCGCTATTTAAAATTTAATTCAAACTGAAGGAGTTAATAAGTCGCGTGTAGAGTTAGTCACTGTTTTGAGTGAGTCCCGTGTATCGTTACCAAGCTCACTATCTTTAACCGTGGTTCCTTTTAAAAACCACAAAATTATGAAAAAGTGAGTGAAAAAGTGAGTGAAAAAACTCGACCGAAAATGGTATTGCTGAATGTGACACGAATCGCGTGGTGACACCGATAAGAAGTGTCTTCAAATTACCAAGAATCCCGAGTAACGAGTGGAGTCCGAGTGTATTACTCAAGCAAGATATTTCGAACATCAAAAAGGAAAGAAAAGAAGGAAGCAAAGAAAGAGAGTAAATTTGAGGTCAGGTGAGAAGTAGCCACGTTTTGGAGTGTCGCCATTGTTTCGGAAGTTGTGATTTAAACTTATTACCTATTTAATATATAAAAGCAATGATAAATCATTGCATTCGAAAAAACGATTCTGGGCAACCTCAGTTATCCATAACGTATATACGACATGGTAGGAAACCAAATTTAACAATAAAAATTAATTATATTAAACTACATGCAATACGACTTTTGTAAGTTATCGCTATGCCATACAACTTTTCATCCGACCTCAAATTTACTCCCTTCCTTTTTTTTTATGTTGGTCTACGTTCACTATTTTATGTTATAAAAGGTAAGTAGTTGGTACTGCATGATAAGATCGGATCAATACTCACCTCTGCATCGGGGATTTTTAGTCTAGACTTGTGTGTTATTGGATCAAATCTCGTCAAACATGTAAATATTTAAAACTTGTTTCTAATAACATTTAATTTAAATCAAATTCCCCAAGATGTTTGTGCTATAAAGCGAATTTGTCAGATCGCTCTATCCACCGGAAAACACAAATAATCGAAATGGGTGATGTTTCAAATTTCGTCGCTGTCGCGCGACGAGTGACTCGAAAAATAATCAAAATAACAAAAAATGTTTCAAATAAAAATATATGTTTTGAAACCAAAACCTAATTTTTATCGCGTTATTCAACGTAAATATCGAAGGTACCCGCTACCCGTAAAAGTGATTACAAATGACGAAATTCCAAGCGTTTTGCTGAAAATCGTCAACAAATTTTTGGTCTTTTGGACATAAAACAAAGCGAAGTTTTAAAAAAAGTTTCAAGCAAGGTACAATCTATGTCCAATCTCCGAACTTTTTTGCGCTATATCATTTTTGGATTGGACGAGCTCAGAATCTAAAAAAAATTCCAATCCGAATAATACGTACTGAGCCGGAGCGGTTCTTCGAGGGTCCTTGAGATAGACGATACGCTCGGGTACAGCCGCATCGTCTCTTTGATCACTCGCTCCAACGTAGACATCGCTTTCAGGTCTTCCATCGTCGCGTCCCGGTCGCTGTCGCCGAATATCTCGTAAAGCTCGTGCCGAACCGAATCCTGTAAAACTTAAATATTAGGAAAGTGATTTTGAATTTGAAGCACAAAAAATCGTTTAAAACCACTGTTAATAGGGGTGATTTTTAAAAATTATTCATCCTCGTATTATTCATTATCCTCGGGTTTACCTGTTTTAAAAATTATACCTTCATAATATCTAATTTATTCGTAACAAAAAAAGAATTAAGATCTTACTCCTAATCAAAATCGATTTTTATACTACCTAAGTGCCTAAGTGATTTTTATTAGTGCGATGTAAAAACCGAACCTTGATAAGATATTCGTTTGACCGAATCGAACTGTCAATAATCGTTCTTTAAAACATGCAGGTTCATGCTCACACGATTCTACCACTAATATTTATTATTTCAGTTTTTAAACCTCAAAATGTTTTGGACTAGATAAGACATAATAATATTATAAGAATATATCTGGAACGGACGACTGTTTAAAAGAATCTAGCCTAAATTATTATAATCCAAAGAGACACGGTGTTATACATAAAAAAAAAAAAAAACCATTCTATATGAGGATCAACGTTAGACAAAGCAAAAATGTGTGTATGGTGTCTTACTTGTATGTTTTGATTCAATCCCAAATGAATGATAGTCATAGTCACGGCTATAGAAGACGTGTCGTGTCCTTCAAACATGAACGTATCCACCTCTTCGCGTATATCTTTGTCGGTCATCATACCTGGTTGCTCGTTAGAAACGGCAACTAGAAGATCTAAGAACGATTTTACTCGTTTCTTCCCTAGAAAAAATTTAGAGAACTAGAAAAGACTCAAATTAAATGCACAAAGCTAAATCAAATTGTACATTTTAAATGAGTTACCAGTGCATTCACTTTCTCCTGAAATGTTCGAGTTTTCTAGTATTTCCCGTCTTTCCTTAATGACCTATGAAGAAACCGAAAAAATCAGTGATATTTTTTATAAAATCGGCATTATACTATAATTTATAGATCTTATTTTCACTTCTAAATTACCTAATTTATATTAAACCAACAAATCTTCTAAACCATTTAAAACAATCACGCATACATCACGCATTATTCTAAGATTTTGTAAAAGTTTTGCGATGATTTCAAGTGTTTTGGACTTATTCGAAAATTTTTTTACGAAAATTCTATGATACAATTATACTACGATTTGAAGCATCATTAATATTAGTATTTTTTTTTTTTTTTTTTTAAGATATGGATCAAGCTGAGTTTTTAAAAATTGTTGAATAAAGTGTAATTTACAACCAATTACCTACCTTTAGAAAAGTATCGTATATTGCGTAAAAATCGGAGTATCTATGATATTTAAAAAACGTTTAAGCAAAAAAAAAAATCATTATCTAAACATTCTCAATAGGTAGGAATCAATACGTTCTTTATAGCGCTCGAAATCTAAAATATAAGTATATTATTTAATTAAGTAAAAAACGATCCCAAACTGATTTTTTCGGATAAAAATTGATAGTAAATACTGTTTTAATAATATTGTGTTAAGTTTTGAACTGTATCAGAGTATATAGGTATAGAATATTACACTTTCGGTGAAATCGTGTAACAGTTTCAACGATGTGCGAAATTTTCTGCCGATTTTGCTGATATTGAAAATGGTCTCGTTCCAATACCAAAATTTGAAAATTCGCTTGATCAATATATGACTGACGCTGAAAAAAAATACCACATAATGCTGTTGGAAAAAAGTGGTAGGTACACTGAGATATTAGGTTTCAAAATTTTATAATTCCGCAAGGTGGCCGTCGCGCACACGTGCAGAGTTATTTTACCGAAAAAAAAATATATTCTTTGCATAGTTAAATTATTACCGTGAAAAATTTATTTTTGTGGTATACACTTTATAATCACATTTTTTCTGAGTCGTTTATAAATTTGATAAAAAAAATTGAAAAAAATTCCCATGGCGACACAACGATGACCTCATTCCGAATACAAAAAATAAGTTCCCATAATTAATTTTGGTCCACGCATTTGGACGTACCAATATGGTACTCACTGTATTAGGTATCATTAAATTTTAGATTTAAAACACAGAAGACATTTATACGATTTTTCCCGAAACATATTATGCGATCAGAATCACAAAAAAAAAAAAAAACACGCATACAACGTAACTGTTATAATATCAAAGTACTCAAACATTTCAATGATTTTCAAAATTAAAAGGAACGTGTACTTTTGCGATTACGAATAATGATTAAAATTGAATTAGAATATAATAATTGATGCTCAACAATAGGAACACTACGCGATCGTACGTGGGCGCCCGCAGAGTTTTTTCTGGTCGTACAAAACTTAACATTATAATATACAGGCCATCGTCGTTAATGCTTTGCTTGATAATTAGAAATCCATAAAAAAGCAAATGTCACGGGCACCATACGTGTTTCACTGTTTGTAGTATTGTAACACTAAAATTTTCGGGAAAAATAAGTTTTAGAGATTTAGAATGGAATAAAAAATATGATTTTTAAAGAAATGCATTAATTCTTTTAGGATTTGATGACTTTGTAGATTAAAAAATATTAGAGCGTAATACATAGATTGGTTTTCAAAATTGGTTTTTAAGTAACAAATACATTATCATTTTTGCCATCATATATTTCTTTTCAGTTAAAAACGTATCAAACAACAACAAAATTAACTTGTGTTTTATATATATTAATACTTCGTTCAATAAATTATAAAAACGTGAAAACATTTCTATTATTAAATTTTTAATCTACAATCAAATTATAATTAATAAATAATATTAATTATAAAAACTTAATAATGACATATCAAGTTTAGCCATCACGAATATCATCAAATGATGACTTATCACTTTTGGTCCTTGCGCTATATACACGAAAGACATAGTATCATGTTTCGCCAGCACTTGAAACGTACGATTTCTCAATTATCTACGTGATAACCTAAAAATGACAAATCACCTCCTGCCATCACGCCACAGATAAAAGTCATTTAAAAAAAGCAAAAATGTTCGACCAAAAGAAGGCTGTGTAACAGGTTCTTTGAAAAACAAAATACTGCATCATTTTTCTGTGACGCATCCTCTTAAACACAACTGTTGATCGCGTGTACTCACTTTTTAATGGCGTTCACGTAATCGACCGACTTGCCCTCTTGAGATCGCAAATTTACTCCCATTATTGTTTCTGCGTAAAAATAAAAAATGTGCATAGTTTCACTGTCTGCTGACTCATTAAACTTGATTAAAATCCTTTAAACTTTTTGAAATTGTTTATCATATATCAGCAATTTCTAAACAAATGGCACTTTTTTTTTTTTTCACTAGTAAAATGAAAACTTATAGGCATCGTCTGCGTTGTCTTATATGTAAAACCGTATCTATAGATTTTGTTTGATTTGTTCTAAGTTATTATTTGTATGGTTAATTCGTTTAAATTATTCGAACAAATGACCGTAATGAGAAAAAAAATGTTTTAATTAGATAATAAACTATATTCGCCTACCATAGAAATTTACCCAAAATTAAATTCCCCTAAATTTAACCCAATCGAATAGAACAAGTCTCATTTTGGATTGAATTGGGAATGAGTAAACACGCGACAAATTTTTTTTCAAAATACTTCCTTGTCTAATTTCTGTCTCTGACAGATATTGTACCTTTAAAAATACTGAATATTTTCTAGAAAGACCATGTCGATGGTACAAAAGCGGGTTTCGGGTTTCCAAGCAAATGCAACCGTTGAATAGAAATTCTGCCCACCCTATAAAACGCGTACCTGCACTGTGCATGATATATACTAAAAGTAAACATGTTGTAGTGTTTTATTTTATGTACGATTTCATCGTTTTTTTTTTTTTTTTTTTTTCTATTCTTGTGTTTAATAACACAATTGTTCCCGGGGTCAAATCGTAAAAAGAAACACGTACCGCATAGAATGTCCAAGGCACAGAGAGTCACCAGCGAGTCAATGTCGTCAATGGGCTCGTCTCGTTCGGACGCTTTGACAAGATTTTTGACAAACGATCGGGAATGTCGGTTAATTGCAGGCAAGTAGGTTTCCAATATTTTAAAATGAAACGCGCCGGTAAGCAATTTTCTCCGAGAGCGCCATTTTTGATCTACAACGCAACATTGAAATAGGTCCTAAAAACCTTTACCAAACCGTAGAAAAAAAAAAAACAGACATAAGCACACTAATGATGTAGATAAAAAAGAACGGACACCACAATTTTTTTTCGTATCATAACCGTGACGTGTTGAAATATTTCTTACATATTTTAAGAAAAAAAAAAGGCGGAATCACTCTAGTTGATAGTTTTTTTATGCTGTGAGTCACTGTTTTGGAATGTTTGTATAGAATTAGTGTACTAAATGTGTAAGCAATTAAAAATTTGCTTACGAAAATAATGATTATGAGTGAGCTTAGTTAAACTATAGAAATTGTGCCGTAACAATATAAAGATGGTCTTTCATTAAGCCCAAGAATTAAAAGTAGTGAAAACAGTTTAAAGTTGTTTAGAATCTTAATTTTATCATCACGAGAAAATAATTTTAAAAATAATACCAAAAAAATCATTAATGTTCTTATTTTTAATTTTCCTAAAAGTCGGAAACACTCTACAGCAGTGCGTAATTACAATGTTAAAATCAAAATAACACCATTTTTCAATGAATTTCAGTGAATTAATTAAAAAATATATATATACATATATAATAACAGAATGATCTTGTTTTCAAGTAAAAATTAGACCGAATTTGAATGTATGTTGTGAACGTATGAATCTGATTTTTGATTCTTATGCTTTCCAAGCCTAGTTTAATGTTTTGTTAATGAAACTATAAACACACAGAAACGAATAATTTTGACTCTTCTTAAAATCTTAATAACGTTTTAAAATTAGAACAGTGTAGGGTGGAAAACAATTCTTTACCAAACTTATAAATAAATGTGATTTGAATGCAAGTTTATTGAATCCAAACCTCCTCCGGATATTATCTAATTAATAATTGTTAAAAATGATAGTTTTCATTTGTGTTTTTAGTAAAAAAAAAAAAAAAAAAGGTGGAATGTAGTACGCTATTTTACACTACATGTTATGAAAATATAACACACGTACCTATACTTCACTGAACAAACAAATAATATTAAAATATACTTCTTTGTGAATTAGTTAAGGATGTGTATATTATACTTGTGCTGGTTAGCAGTCCTTTGTTTAACCACGGTTCGAGCACCTTGTAAGTTGGACCTTTTGTAATGTGCTGTAAACTTGATAGAACTACCTGTAAAACAATCGACTGCAATACATCTGAACAATCACGTAGTAATAATATGTTGCAATTAACAATTTCAATTAAACTCAACAGGTTTTCAGTTGGGTTACTCACCGTCGATATGGGATTTTGTTTGAATTTTAGCAAAATAAGAAAAAATATTTTGCAAGACCGAGCAAGCAAACAAACTTTTTTAACTGGTTAAGTTAAGATAATTAAATAAACGAAAAGTATAGTTAAGTAAAAAGTTAATTTTTTTTTCATTTATTAATTTGTTAAATTAAAAGTTGGCTAACAAAAAAAACTAACTTTACTTAAAATACAGATAACAATTCGTACTTTTAATTCACACGGTTTTGTATCTATAAAGCTATTTTTTCCTTTTCAACATTTTTTTTTCGGATTTTCTTTTGAAATTATTTTCTTACTAACATTTTTTTTTCAATAAGAGTTAAAAAAAAATAAAAATACAACAGATTAACTCAAAGAAGACTAGTAAAATTTAAAAAAATTAACTTATTAAGTTTGAAAAAAAATAAGTTAACAAGTTAATTAACTTAATTAAAATTAACCTAACTTTTTAGCAAGATTTTAATTTTTAACAAGTTACAATGCTTCGCTTGGCTATTTTGTGACCTCGATAATGGTCTCAAAACGTACACAGTCTTACAAAGTTAAGTAAAAAAACTTAAATCAGATAAATAATTGAATGTTATTATAATATATTTGGTTTAGTTCAATTAATTTATAATATACAGTTGATTATTTAGAGAAATAGCTCGATTTTATGATCATTTTACAGTAGAACTACGGACATCAAATATAGTTGATACTCGATCGTGAGAAATGTTCTGATTTTCCTGATAAAAAAAATAAAATATACATTTTTGAAGACCAAAGCGGCGAGAATTTTTCCCACAAATCTACGGTTTTTTGTACACAGATGTTTGCGTTTGTGATTGCGACGCGTGCGTGTGCGCGTGCAGAGAAGTTCGAGTGGCACAAACAAAATGTGAAAGCAATATTATGATTTGCCTAAACAAAACCCCTTAAGAAAAGCCCGTTCCCATTCCTATTGACTTTCTTTCAAATTTGAATCATTAATTATAACTCGAGAACATGCGTACCAATTGGACTTAACAGTAAATTATAATATTAAATAGCTAGATACATTTGTGTTGACTTGAATTCTACTCGACAACTTGCGTTATGAACTAGAAATATCAATCGGTTAAGTCGAAATGTATATATATGATATACAGCAATCAAACAAAGATTGTGACGCACTGTACCTTTATGTCATCCGGATCGTTCAAACATATATAATGACGTGATATGATTTGCATGTGGAACAATGGCCCGAATGTTTTTATATTCATTTCGAAAAAAGGTAACATACCTGTAATTATAACGTTTTTATTACTTTTTTTTTTTTATAAAAATGTGTTCCGCCTAAATTTTAAAAAGAGGTATAATTGTTATGCCAAACAGTTCAACAATTATCAATAAATATACAACGTGTATTATTCCTACTGTAATATAATAAAACTGCACAGAATAATATACAAACGTAATATTTTGTATTTTTTGTACTGCACGATGTATTTGAAAAATTGTTTGCTCGTACAGATTAGAATATCAGCGCGTGAAACTAAGAAAAATAGTGGTCTTATAAATAATACATTTATTTTCAATTCAGAATACTGATTTGTAATGAATTGGAAAGGAAATTTATTCAATATACATGATATTATTAATCGAATTATGTAGAAAAATATGCATTAATTGTATTATAATGAATTCGGATATTACAAAAAGTATTTAAAGTTTTTGTCAATATACATAACACATGTTATAGCTATTTTTAACCGAAATTCATAAGGATGTTTTTAAGTTACAGGAGGAAATAATTTAATAATTTTGGTTTTGCGCCTACTTACGCGTGTATTATAACTTTTAAACAAAGACCTATTTAAGATCACAAAATATGCGTTATTTGAGGAGAAAAAAATGTGAGATAGTATTCGAGATTGGTTTTCAGAATCATCAGTAAAATTTTTATAAAAATAGATATTTTGACGAGAATTTACGATTTAAATTTCCGCTGCAAAACAGTGAGCAATTGCATTATATTCACACGGTTTACCTTTACGATTAAACTTTAGTCGTTAACGATCATGGACAATTTGATGTAAAAAATTATGTATGGCTAAAGAATGACCTATAGTAAAATTTAATTCAATAAAATATTGTATTTTATATTCGTTTTATAATTTAAAAATATGCACTCGTGTAATATAATCATACAAAATGTATAATTTTTTTTTTTTATAAAAAAACCTTATTTACCAGCAGGTTATTCACCAGCAGAGGAAAATACATTTTGAGGTCCGATGAGAAATTCAATGAAGTACCAATTGACTGGCCGGTTACTGTTTAGGAAAGTTAAGTTAGAAGTTGTGAGATTTAATAACGATTTTGTCTACAATCAAAAACCAAAACTTGCACACAGTAGGTATTTTGAATACGATTGGACAAGTTGGTTCCAAGCGATGCCGTAAAAACTAATCCTGATTCTTTCTAATACATGATAAAATTACGCATTGTTGCCCACTTGATTCATAAATCAGACGAACTTCTCAAATAAAAATCCAAATAATTTGTAATTTTTACACGTTGTTCAAATTGCTATTCTTTTTAATATATATGTGTGTGGAAAGTTCAGAATTAAAAAAAAAACATCTAGTAATTCAGCTGGTTTCGTCATTTTTAATCCAGTCGTTTTAGTAACGACTTTCTTTCAACTTTCAAGTATTTTTGTAAGCAATTCACAGTCATTTACAGAATTCAACATAATAAAGTGATAAACAGAAGTCGCTACTATAGGCACGTCCAGTTTCTAGATTCCCAGTTTTTCTTTTCTTTGATCTCTGTGCGACCACGCCGAAGCGCGTAATTTTTTTTTTGAACAAATTTTAAAATACGTATTCGAATTTGCGCACAAACGTTGTTGTAAGACCTAATCGTACGAAAAAATATAGGAATATACATCATATCGAATCACGAATATATCGTACCAGTTAAAACTTGGCAAAACAATTTTTTTTCCCTTCAAAACTGTACGTCTGTCTAACTTGCGTAAAAATAATGCTAGTGAACATTCAGCGCCCTCGAGTCCGAACGTCACCACCACACGTACCTCTCGCGCTCAACGAGGCAACTTTTAGCGGTACGCACAAGCGTGCCCACGGAGATCTGGTGAGCGAGGGCATGGACGAGATCTGCCGGCTGCGCTCCAATTTCTGTTTGTTCACGTACAAATAGTAGCACAAACCGAGGACCGAGATCAAGATCGTCCACGGAACGATCGAGTCGACCGTCGTCGCGGTGACGAACGCTTCGAACCACCCGAGCATTTCCGGCGGGCGTTTTATGGCGGGCTCCGAAAAAGAGAAAACAATATTGTGCGAAACGCGAACGAAACGGAAAAACGTTTGTGTCGTATGGAAAAACAAAAATAAAACAAGCTATGCAAACCCGTCGCGATATTATGTTATCGTCAATATGATATTTTGTTTTTTTGCGCTCCGAGGTGTGCTCGATGACGGACGAACGTGGACTGGTGCAGTCGACGGGTGGTCATTTAAATAAATCAAAACGAAATTTTCAGATATTTATTCATAATTACGTTACGTCGACTTACTATCGAATCCTTAGGATTTCATTCGTTTTCACGAGAAGAGAGACAGGAACGCGCTTATTACGCGCGTATCAATGTCATGTCGTTATAGGTATTCTGCATAATTTTTAATTCGGAGTACAGGGAAACAGGAAAACTTGTGATCTTAGATTTCGTGAGCGGTTTTACAATAACGTTCTTTTGCATCCACCGCTTTTTGCACACGGCCGTCAACAAATTTTACAATTCGCAAAAAAATATTTAAAACGTTATTTATTAAGTATGCGTGATATTTTAATAAACTCAAAATATGCAAAACCAAATTTCATTTTATAATTTATTATCAAGTGAATCAACTTTTAAAAATTTGTCACGCAATTTTAAGATCACTATGATTACACGAATGCATAATGATTGTACAAACATTTACGTGACTGGTCCTATACGTCTTGTGTGTAACAAAAAAAAAAAAAAAAAAATAAACGTAAACATTTTTAAGCCAATTTGATAGCCAATAAAATGTAGGACAAAAACGAAAATTAACAACGAAAACGATTCTACGTAGGTACCGAAATAGTATAAAATTATTTTTGATACATTGTTTTGACCATAAATATAAAAACATGATGTTTCATCGATTATTATTATTATTATTATTATTTCGTATGGCATCGATATTAATTAGGATTTAAACTGGAAATGGATTTAAAAAAAAAATTAATAAATATTCGATTTTTTGTTATTATGTTGGTTTTAATTGTCTTATGACGTCTGAAAATGTCGTTTCATTTTGTAAATTTTTATGTACAAGAACTGCGTTATCTTCAGAACAATTTTAGATGGGGTGTGCCAACTTTTTTGAAAACTATTATTATAATCCATTAACCACCACAGATGAAATTGTTAAGTTTATTTTTTCAACCATCGTGCACAAAATAAATTAAAACTTTTCATTTTGATTCATATTTGATTCACAATTAAAATTAAATTATTATTTATGATAAGGAAGAATTTAATGTAGGTACGATGAGAACGACATTATTAAAACGAGGAAATGTTCAGGGAAAAGTATGTAAAGCGTTCTAATGCATAATACACACATTACACAATACACACGAATTCATAAATAAATATGGGTTATAAATAAGAGAAGTGATTCGATGAAGTTTTTTAAATAATCGTTAAAAACATAGCTTAGGTTTAAAATTTGTTTACTATTTGTTTTATCTTATACATTTTTTTTTCATATTTTGCATATTTCGCTCTCTTTTATATACTTATATTTTGTGATATTCAAATTTTAAGAGTACATATATTTCACTACGCAATTTTGGTTGATAGGCGAGTTCACAACATTTTTTTTTCTTGGCAATGTTCGTGGTAAATTTAAATCTATAGAAATTCTAAAGTTATTGAAATTAATTCTTGAGTGTCTACTGTGTATAAAGGATTCAATTATATTTAAACATATATTCTGTTAAAAATGAAGACATTAATACACAAGTATTACAACAATTTTCAAAAGCAATATAATATATTTAGTTACTGGATTGCTAAAATATAAGAATTCAGGATTTGATGAGAGTCAATTTTAAAATAGGAGTTTGTGATCAAACTAAAGTATCACTTTATAATTGAATAGATATTGAAAATATTCAAACGCAACATTCGTCAACTACATGTTGATCTATAGTAAAATATCGAATAGTTAAAATAAATTTACCGTCTTCTTTATTCAAATAAAAAATTTAAAACTTGATTTTTTTTTATTCAAAACTTAAAAATTTTATAATCACCATTATTCTAATATATATAATTATGCATACCTTAAGTAGAAAAATTTTTTTTAAAAAAAACACTTTACATTTAATTATTTTACTCTGAAATACCTATAAATGATATTAAGACGTCACTCAACTAATATTTAAAATAATAAAACAGCCTTCCTAGATAGATAAGTTTAGATTTTAAATGGCATCTACTATAGTGTAAAACTGCCTAATATATCATTACATTTTTAACAAACGTGAATTTTCTTAAATACATTAATTAATTTTCTTCAATAATTTTACCATGCCAACGTAAATTCTGAAAATATTCAATTATTTTGTATAGTTCTCCGATACAGTTTTCCAGACTATTGGTATTAATATGATTACGTACAATAACGTTAGATTTGATGTTCAATAGTTTAATTTAATAATAATAATATATTATATTAAAACACAAACATGACAAATACCTAACCATTTAAAAAAATTAGAAACGTATTTTTGTATTTATGAAACATTATACTGTTTACAAATTCAACAAATCAACCATAATAATAATTAATAATAGCAAATTAATGTTGAAATCGTGTGCTGTTTGTGTTATAGATGGGTGATATCCTCACACTGGGCAGGTTATCGGCTCTCATTATCAGTTGAGTACTAATAATAATGTCGTTTTGCGTTCCCAAAGTCTCTATAATCGCGTACCTTAAAATTGTGGATATCACTATCTTCATTTCGTACATGGCGAATTTCTGACCTGAAATGAAAGATCAGAACATCAGCAACTCGTTGATGAAATATTTATCGGAACAAGAAAAATTACCGGTAGATTGAGGAACGGCATACGTAATAATATAATATATCCGATTCATAAAAATAGACGACGAAAAAGTTTGAAATCTATAGAGGAATAACGCTGCTAGATAGGTACAATACAACAAAAAAAATAACAACATATTGTCATATTGCTTTCTACATTTTGCTTTCAAACCACTGACAGAAAAATTTCTGGAGGGACCATCAAATAGCGGATTTATATACACCTATTATGATCTAGGAATTCGAGTATGGAAGAAACAACACACCCAAGAACTTATGAATATGTTAAAAGCCCGCCGGCTTGACTAAGTTTACGACGGAAGGGTGAAATCGAAAAAAAATTCCTAAATACCACGGGAGGCAGCGAAGAGTAAAGAAGCATGAAAGAGAATTCGTAATACGGCGAGATAGTCATAAAGGTCTGAAAAAAAAACAAAAAACGAAAAACGATTGACGTCTAAATGATGATTTAAACAATAATATTAGAAATGTCGTCTTGGTCAAAAACTGAGATGGAAAATTTTCAAAAAATAATCAACTTACAAAAATCGAACTCAATTTGGATATAACAAAAAAAAAAAACAATAAAAGTTGTGTAGGTATGATATCGCTAAACCAATGTTTTCGGGAAGAAAACGAGTTTAAATATACCTAAATCCGAGGGGTTAAATTAATAGTATTCCGTTCTATTGCACATTCAGACCCAACAATTTAGCTACGATTAGGTTACAGAGAGGAAAAGTGATTTGATATTCCTCCAAGACCAAAATATTTACACTAAACATCTATAATACTTAACGTCATCTTACCTATACAGTTTCTTGGACCAGCGCTGAAAGGTATGTACGCGTACGGGTGACGCGCGGAACATCGGTCTGGTAAAAACCTGTCGGGATCAAACTTTTCGGGGTTTGGGTATAGATTTTCATTGCGATGCAATAAATGGGGAATGACCACGATGACGCATTTTGACGGTATCATATACTTATCTGAAACAAATAAAAAAAAACGCGTAATATTTCATAAACTGATGCCGAGTTTTACCGAAACGCTCTTGTAAAATGCCATTTTTTTTTTTTTATTATTATAATACAGACGACGTGGACGAAGAAGAATCTGACAAATAATGGTTATTACGTTCGGATAAATTTTCGAGGCTTTCGGATCCATTAAATAAATGAATAGAAAAATTATCAATCGTTTTCCTCGGTTTTGTTATCAAAGTTTGCAATTAGATCCGTCTCGGGATTTGAGCGGTATATCAATTACTAAAGAGAATGATAATAAAAAGTTTTACGTTTTTCACCGCAAAATTTTCATACGATTTTCGATTTATGCCCCGTCACGCAGATAATAATAAAAAAATTTAAAAAAATCCTTCCGACAAATTAATCATTAGTAAAATGCAAAAACCTCGTTAAACGAATTTTGTTATTTTTTTCGTGATCGAAATAATATTAAGGCCTCTTTACAGGGTGCTTCGTTTTACATGTTCCACTTTTTTAACTCGTAAAATTAGTTTGAATCAGACGTGATCTTATAAATTTTAAACAGCGTTTTTGGAAATGCCCAAAACCGAAAATCTCATGATCCCGTCGGGGTAACACGTACTGAGCCGGAGCGGTTCTTTGATAGTCCTCGTGATGCCCGACACGCTCGGGTACAGTCGCATCGTCTCTTTGATCACTCGCTCCAACGTCGGCATCGCTCTCAGGTCTGCCATCGTCGCGTCCCGATCGCTATCGCCGAATATCTCGCGAAGCTCGTCCCTGACCGAATCCTGTAAATTGTTAGCGTTACGACGTAATTAAACTCAAAGTACAAAAACCAAGGCTGGGTTAAATTCGTTGAAAAAAAAAAAAAATTAATTTAGGTCGATGGTAAATTTTTTAAATTTATTTAATTAAAAGTTGTCTAGGTAACAAAAAAGAAAAAAAAAACTTTACTTAAAATAAAGATAATTAATCATATTTTTAATCCACATAGTTTTGTACCTAGTACGACGTTTTCTCCTCCACTTCAATAGTATTTTTTGTATTTTTTTTTTTTTTTTTTTGTAAATCTTCTTCGAAAATAACACTTTTTTTAAAGAGTTTTAAAAACAAATTTTCAATTAGCTATTACAGATAAACGTACAATTAAAAAAAATAACATATAAGAGTTGAAAGTTAACGAAAAAAATGAGTGTGAATTAATCAAAACATTTTAATTAAAATTAACTTAATTTTTTAATTTAATTTTAACTTTTAACGAGTTGACGCCCAGCCTTGAGAAAAACATCACGTCATGAATGATTACATGAAACGGTCGGAGACGGATGTGATTTTTTTTTTTTTTTAATTCTTCGTTATTCTCGGTTTATTGATCTGCCCATTTAGATTACATAATTCGTTTTGAACACAAAATAAAGAGATTTCATTCCTAATTGCAATTGATTTTTATTTATATTTTTTGAAATTTTCTTCATGGTACCTACTGATTTGTATCGTTCTAATATGAACTTTATATAATGATTCATTTAACATAAACTGATAGTACATTTTATTGCAACGTTTAAAACCTGATATTCAATTTTTTTGTTTAGAGAAAAAATATTGTCACAAAAAGAAAATATATCGTACTAAAATTAATAAATAATTTTTTTACCAGATAATAACATTGTTTCGCGCAATCTACATTAGCACTTTTGATTGTGAATTGGCATTTAACTTTTAAACACACTTAAATTACTTTATTAATTACTCCTAAAGCTTTTAGATTCTATACTGACTACTAGCTAGTAACTATATTTCCAAAATTGCTATTAACAAAAAGAATTGTGCCCGTATACACCTTTACAAGTCTAATAAAATTCAATAAAAAAAGAAAAAAAAGAAGACTTCAACGTGAACAAAACAAAATCAAATTGTATTACGGTGACTTACTTGTATGTTTTTATCCAATCCTAAATGAATAAGAGCCATAGTCATGGCGATAGAAGACGTGTCGTGTCCTTCGAACATAAACGTATCCATTTCTTCGCGTATATCTTTGTCAGTCATCGTACCTGGTTGTTCTTTAGAAACTGCTACAAGAAGATCCAAAAAGGATTTTACTCGTATCTTTCCTAGAAAATAATATAACTAAATTTTAATGTTAAGAATTAAATCAAATGAAAAAAAACTTTAAATGACTAACCAGTGCATTCACTTTCTTCGGAGCTCAAGTTTTCTAGTATTTCCCGTCTTTCTTTAATGATCTAAACATGTAAATAAAATTAAAACTATTTTGACAAAGTAAGTGTTAAACTATCTTTGTATCCATTTAGTTATTACAATAAAATTAGGTTTAAGAATTCTAAAACCAACAATAATTTGTTTATACTGGTTCGTAAAAATTCAGAATTGATAAAAATTTCATTAAAATAAACACTTTTGGAATTCGTAGTTTGCAACACATTTAAAAATTAATGAGTTTCATTAAAGAAAATTACGATTTTGAGTAAAATAAATATACCGAATACCGAAGAAGTTGAAAATTTTAAATTTAAATTTATCTTCAGCATAAACAATATATATGTTTGGAAGATGGTGTAGAAGTTTTGGTATAAAATCTACGTGATTTTGTTAAACAATCAACACCAAATCATGAAATTCTAAACATTTTATAATTGGCTTCAGAATAGTCAATAATATTAATGTTTTATGATGTTTGAACTGTAATCATTTCAATAATGTAAAAAATGTCAGTACAATTTTCGGAAGAGTTATGAAAGAAAATCCACAACGAAGAAAAAAAAACCATGTAGAAACGTCTATGAACCAAAATTTTGGGGATCAATTTTCGATATGTTTCAATTGCATTAAATGAAATAAAATGTTTGGAATGTGTTAAAGATTCGGAACTCTTAACCGAGAATGTCACAAAATGTGCAAAAACTTATGTAAATTGTTCGAAAGATATCAAAATTTATTTCGATTTGGTTTGTATGATAGTTTTACTGATGCGCACATTTTAGAAGATTTGATGCATCCATCAAAAATTTGACTTTTACGTTTTTGGACGAATTAAAAATTTGGCTGCATTTGGAATCTAAAATTCAAATGTTTTTTGAGACAAACGTTAATGAGGGTAATTTTTATTTGATTTTTTTTACAGTACAATAATTATTTTACACGTGTTCAGAACTATATACCTATAGGTTTTCTAAACTCTGATATTTGAGGTGGAGAATTGCTGTAAAATAACACGACATTATAATTATAAGCTCAAAATGACAGATTGTTACATTTTCAGTGAAATCGTGTAACAGTTTCAACGACGTGCGAAATTTTCTGCCGATTTTGCTGATATTGAAGATGCTCTCGTTCCAATACCAAAATGTGAAAATCCGCTTGATCAATATACGACTGACGCTAAAAAATCAAAAACCACAAAATGCCACTAAACAAAAATTGTACACTTTTTTTTACATTGTTTTTTTTTTTTTTTTTCAAACGAAACAAATATTGTTTCGCTACAATTTCACAAAATTAAAAGTAAGGAAATACAGTTTCAAAAACTTATTTTATTTTTTCGTTTCATTTAATTATTTTTAAATAATGTAAAATTGAGAATCCCAATGCAAACCAAAAATTTTGGTTATAGGCTACTACGTACATATAATATATTAAATGTGTGAAAAATTGGCGTTGAGTTTATTTATTTATAGTAATTTTTAAATGCGTTATGAAAACATAAAAGTGTCCGCTTTGCCCCACGTTCCGCTACTAAAGTCTACTCTTAGAAAATACGTTTAAGCTGAAGATTTAAAACGGATAGACTGCAGTTATTTGAAAAAAGCAATGCTTCTGCGATCTGCAACGCATCCTATTCAACACAATAATAATTGTTTTCCACAGGTTGTCACTCACTTTTTAATTGCATTCACGTAATCGATCGATTTGCCCTCTTGAGATCGCAAATGTACTCCCATTATCGTTTCTACGTACAAATAAAAAAATTATACACACGTTTACTATCCGATAAAATTATTGAAAAGGTAAAAACTTCATAAACTTGTAGAGCCTAAGTTATAATAATTTTTAATTATCTTAGGAGGTACTATACGTGTATTGGACTTGGATCTCTTTTGTTTAAGTACATACACAAGTACACGGTAATGATTGAATTATATGATAAATTTTAATTCGTTTTGTATCAGAATAACTAAAAACTTACTGAATCACGTTTGTTTTTAAATTTTTTTATCGATTATTTGTACTATCTCAAGCTGCTTCTTTAAAATTCTCCAAACACGTATTTATAACAGCTATAACGTTTTTTTTTTTTATTTTTATTAAAAATAAAGAGTACCGAGAGAAAAAAATACCATGTTATATTAGTCCGTCAAGTTTTCTGAAATTTTAGTATTTAATATTATAGTGTACAAAGTAAAAATAAAAATTAACGTTTCTAATATTGTGTTATTATTTTTTAACTTATTGTCAAAATGTTAATACATTTTTTACTTAGTATTGTTCTAAATTAATAACTTATTACGTAACATTTTTTCAAATGATTCGGCCACTGCAAAAGTATGAGGAAATTGTGTATTTCCCAAATTAAGAAACATAATACCTGTATAATAATTAAAATTAGCAATAATTATAAACAAAACGTACCGCAAACAATGTCCAATGCACAGAGCGCGACAAGCGAGTCAATGTCGTCAATGGGCTCGTCTCGTTCGGACGCTTTTTTGATGAGATTTTTTACAAACGATCGGGAGTGTTGGTTGATGGCTGGCAAGTAAGTTTCCAATATTTTAAAATGAAAAGTGTTGGTCAACAACTTTCTTCGGCAGTGCCATTTTTGATCTATAACGTATAGAGATTTCAATACCCGGTTTAAGGTTTTACGGATTCGTAAAGTAGGTAGGTACCAATTATTCAGGAACGGACGCCAAAAATGTTGACTTTTACGATACTCGTATTAAAGCTTCTTAATATAAATAACTTAACGAAATGCTTAAAAAAAAAACATACAATCATTGCAGATACGTCATGATCAAAAACAAAAAGCTTAATCAAAGGTAAACTTCACGACCAAAACAACTGTTTGTTTTCTTATTTTCGAGTAAAATCAGTTAGACAGAACGTGTAAGATTTCTAAACGTGCGAATCCATCGTTAACGTTTCGTTATTAAAACGCTTAAACATGACTATTTTAAGACCAGTCAACCAACGGAATCCAGTCATTTCACAATTTCATCATAATTAATGACTGAAACGAGTTTACTCTCCCACGATTTCAAAAACATCAGTGATTTTCCAAAACGGAAAAACAGAATGCGTACCTAAATAAATTCGATTTCCATTCGACGTTTCTGTAATGAAATTGTGTAACCACGATTCGCGT
>CM029359.1:21579977-21639917 GCA_017140985.1 Hormaphis cornu
GAATTTTGTTTTCTACACGCGTGACCTGCCCATCCATTTTACTTGCTCCGTTTGATCTCGTTCACGACACTTAGTCTATTGCGAATCTCCATCAGTTTTCGTTTGTATATTTTCCTCCGTTCTTGAATGTCTAAATCATATATATATATATATCCATATATTTTACGTAGCACTTTCCTCTCAAACACACGTAATCGCGTGGTCTTTCACTGTTTTTCGTAACGTCCAACAACTATAAATGACTATCGGCCGTGTGATAAAATTGTGATTTTTATTTTTTAGCGTTGATTTTTGTAGTCAGGTATTCGATCAGCTATTCTGGGAAGTATAATATTGAATCGAAAAATATTTATTTGACAACAGCAGCCCATAGTTGCGAGGCCTCGTAAATTAATTTATTAAAAGTTTAAAACCGCTGACATGGAGGCGCGTGGACATGTCTGAAAATCTGAAAGATTTCACGCGAGAGGCGAACGAAAACGAAAAAAATCCATGAAAAACAATTAGACACGTGTCACGAACAGTGGTACAGATATCAGATTGCAATGCGTATTAAAGCCATAGAAAAACATAATATTTGCTTTGGAAAAGTTCTAAATCAAAACACGTTTACTATGAAAAGCTTAAATATTTTACATTTTTTTTTTTTTCATTCATTCAATCGACTATGATTAACTATACAATATGTTTGGCAAAACTGTTTGAAACTCATAATCATTGAAGGTCATATCACGTGCATTTCAGGAATTTACAAAATAATACGAATTACTAAAAGAACCGACAAATATTTTTATTTTTTTATTAGCCTATAATTTGATAATCTATGAAATAGTTACATGAAAAATGCCAAAATACTCTTTTTACATACATATCTTTATAATACAAATATTTTCTAGGTATATATATATTTAGTGACTCTCCAGACTTAATCTGTAGACCATCATAATAATATTAAGAAAATTAAATTTGACCGCCAAATTCTTAATTAAACACTTAATTTCAATGATTAAAGTTCAAACAGGGCTAATTAAAATACATTTAATTGTTAATATCCCGACTTTTTTTTTCTTATTAATTTAATAAACATTAATGAGCGTTCATCAGTAACTTTTTACTGACGCTGTCAATTATTATTGTCTGGCAAACTTTGTTTTTCAGTTTTAGAACGTTGTTGAGATTTTTGACGTTTACGTTATATATGTTTATAAATCGGTTTTTAAATCTCACTAGGTATTGAAGGTAATTGGGCAGGCCCTTACAAATTTCAAACCCGTAAAATATAAAGCGTAGTCAATCAAATTTTCTCTACTTACTGTTTTCTTTTTAACTCTGTTCGAACGTAGACACCATGACATTCGCAACAAATTTATTTCGAAATAATGGTCCGGTAGTTCATTTAAGTGTCGCCGGACGATCATTCGTTCTCATAAACGATCCGGATGACATTAAAGTAAGTGCGTCTTATACTAATAAATCAATTTAATATTTTTTAGTTCAATACACTTCATTATACCTATTATCGTTCTTTATTTATTTTTATTTTTTTTTTTATTTGAGTTTTTTTCCTTTTTTCCGTAATTGACTTATTTAATTTTTAATTTTTATTTATTAAATGATAAAACACATTGCCGAACAACTTTATTAAATTTAACATTTACTCTGAACTATAGATTTATAATATTAGTATGATTATTGAGTATAATATTATGTACTTTTATAAGTTTGTCAGTATCTGATATTGACAAAAATAATACACACTTAATATGTATGAAAATTATTTTATTTCTGTTATTCTTTTCTCTCCAATATACCTTGTAAATCATCAATGTCATTAATCTATAGAGAATTGAGGCTTGAATCAAATAGTTATAATATCTGTTACGATGTACATTTGAGTTCATTTGAGTTTTTCCGAAATAATTTCGTCATTATTTTCATGGAACAAGTGTTGTTACTTCGGAATAATGTTATTGTATTACTGCATTCGATCATAACGACGATTTACTATGTTGAATATGATTCTATTTGTCGTGTCAGTGCAATAACTATACTATAAGAGTCATAACAGTTGTAATTGTTTGAATTATATGGTATTTTTAAAATAGATTCTACTCTCCAGCACGCTACATATTGACAAAAGCCACGAGTACGAAATGATGAAGCCTTGGTTAAAAGAAGGCCTTTTGACGAGCTCAGGTATCATGATTAAAAACGGTTATAGATGAATACTTAAGAGATACGTTGTAACGTAACTTAAATTTTGACACGTTTCACCTTCCACGATTCGAAAAACGTATTATTTCAATAGTGTTTTTGGAGTTTTCTACATTTCTATGTAGCGTTTTATTACAGCTGTATAATAATATATTGCGTACCCATACGGATAATTATTTTATGATAAAGTTCAAGAATTAATGATAAATTCGTTTCATACCCGAATTATATTTGATTTATAGAACACACTCGTTTATAGACTGTACAAAAGCATTTTAAGACACGTATGTATGCATTTTTATTGAATTGGACTATCATAACATTGTTAGTTTTTGAGGAATTATTCATTGACTTCCACAAGAAGAGTTTAGAGTTATGAAGAAAATGATTGGTAGTTATTGCCCAACGGCATCAAATAATTTTGCAGGAAAAAAATGGCAAAATCGTCGGAAACTGCTGACCCACACATTTCATTTTAAATCGTTGCGTTTGTATAACGAGCAAATAAATAGACACGCTCGCGTAATGGTGGAAAATCTTTTGAAAGCATCTGCAGCTGTGGCTGATGGAGGAATAGATATCGTACAACACGTCTCGTTGTGTTCTTTGGACATCATTTGTGGTAAGTCGTTAAATCATTATTTTTACTCGGTATACATTTCCCTGACAAACAAAACTGTTTTACAATCCTACCACGTTAATATTTCCGTTGATTTTCAAAATTCCTTGATATTTTACAAGCACTTAAATTCGAAACAATCGTATGTTTTGAAATAAATTGAATCTTGGCCACCGCAAAAATGTAACTGATTACATTTTTAAATAAATCACCTCATATCCTAAAAAATAAACGTAAAAGTAAGGCACTATTCATTCTTAATACACTATAATGTATAGATTGACTTTAACCTGCGAAAATCCTGTAAAATTATGTTTTCATTTCACTTCAAAAATATTTTAAATTATGAGAATTATTCACGCAAAATGCTTTTTCGATACGCCGTAACTTATAGTATAATATTTAATGCGCCCCGAACTATGTTTCTTTTTATAAGATAATATAATATTAATACAATATGCTCTTTGATTTTACATTTTCAGAAATGTATAATTTTTAAAATTTCGTACACTAAAATAACGAATAATTTTTTTTATAACTCACCTAAAAACAATCATATATTGTACGTTCAAAGGATCACATTGCACATGACGTATTATGATTAAAGTCGTAAATCGAGTTTAAAAATCAAAGATATTTATTTGGTTACCGTTAACCTAAACTATTCCATACAGTCGTTATTAGAATTATTATCTGATAAGTAGATCTATACTAGAAATAAGTATCCTTATATCCCATTGGTATATTTTATCCATTTTAAACTACGAGCTAGCGGTCGTAAAATCGAGTAATATTATTTACAAATTTATATTTTAAAACAAAATTTAGAAAAATTATTACAGTTATCCATCGATTTTTGGTGAAAAAATTAAGGATTTCGGTACAATTATACTAATAATATTGTTATAACTAGAGTTCATAGCCGTTACATTTTCACTCGTTCTGGTAAAGTTGCGATCAATGTTTTTTTACTGAAATATTAGTGTAACCATCTGTAACACTAATAAAAATTTAAGTTCAATAATGTATAAAAGTATATTTTCTACATTCATATTTTATTGAATAGTTGACAATTTGATTTGTATTAAAATAGTTTACTTTATAAAAGACTTTAACCTTTTAATTGGTTGTTTATTAATGTTATAGTGACATTTATCGTTGTATGCAAGACAAAGTTGGAGTTTATTATTTTTTTTTTTAAGATGGCATTATTATATTAAATCGAATTTAACAAATTTCAATATTTTATCTACATTTCAAGACTAAACAAAAACATTTTTAATATCAAATACCTATCTATTATCGTCTTACCACATTATTATTGCATCATAATACGTTTAGATCATAATTATTAAACAGTGTCGGTACTCTATATTACATTTTTATTTTATTGTTCACTCTTTTGTATGTTTATAAAGAAACTATCATGGGCACTGAACTGAACACTCAACAAGGCGAATCTGTTCAATACATCTATGCAATCAAAAAGCAAGTATAAAAAACGTATTTATTTCAAACTGAATTAGATAAAAATTTACAAACTTTCTCGGTTGTAAAATAAATGCATAAATGCTTTTTGACTTTCGCCATATTATACTGTTTTCGCAGTAAAACAACTTCTAAGTGTTATACTTTTTTTTTTTTCTTTTTTCAATGAAAAATTAAATATTAACCTTTGTCAGTATATAAACGTATTTTAATCAATACGATGTTTTAAAATAGTGCTTGCAAATCTTTGGTCGATCGTATTCTAAAATTTTGGCTGTGGAACGATTTGATTTTTCAAATGAGCGCAACTGGTTGGACGTTCTACAAATCAATACAAGTTCTGCAAGAGTACACCAACAATGTATGTAAAATTAAATATCCTCGGACTTCATAATTAGTTTTGAATTCCATTCGACTTTAATTTAGATCTATAACATCACCGGAGACATAAGGTATAGACAATAATTGTTGACAAAATCGGTCATTGTGACATTCTTGGTTAAGCACATTAAACCATTAATCGTATAGCACATTAGTAAAATGATTCAGCCCCTATAAACTAAAATGAATTTTACTATCTTTAAAAAAAAACAGGTTCTTTATAATCAACAATTTTTGAGTTTTCATTTAAGTTCCGAATGTTAAAAAAAAAACATTATTTTTTATGCTTCAAACTTGACACTTATAACATTGATGTAAAAGAAAATTAAATTTTTCCCGTGTAACTATTATAGTGATTTCTTCCTGATTTGTATAACTCGTGACGTTAGATACTTGGAATTTAACCTGTTTGAAATATAAAATTGAATCAATAACACGTATTGTCATGTATCAGGTCATAAAATACAAACGTAAGCTGATGAACGTGTCGAAAAACGAAAAGGAAATTTGTGAGAGTGAAAATGGTACGTAAATTGAACTCAAAAGAATTATTCAAAAAAATATAACGATAGAATTGCTCATTAGACGTTAAAAGTTGCTTTTATCCTGAAAATGTTTTAATGTCAAAATATTAAGTATTGTATGGGTTAATAACAAAAATAGCCAAAATGTGTAATATTTGTTTTGAAACGTAATACAGTCTTCTTTTGATGTATAATATCTAATAACTATCTCTTTTTTATATATGAGAATCGTTTTTATATATAACTTAAAAAATAGAAAAAGTTTCAGAAAAAATGCAAACAAAATCGCTTTTGGATCTCCTTCTCCGCGTATCTAGCGAAAATCCGGAACAAATGACCGACGAAGATATCTGCGAAGAGGTGGACACTTTTCTCTTTGAAGGCCACGATACAACATCGGTGGCACTTTCGATGATATTAACGATGCTGGCAACGCATCCAAATGTTCAGGTAAACCGATAAAAGTCCAAAATCGAATCGGATTTTGTTATGAAGATTTTCAATTCTGCAATATACTATATTTAAATACGTCTATATAAAAATCTGGGGCTTAAAAATATATTTATAAATTTACTAACGGGAAAATTTTTTTAAAAATTTCACTAAGAAATTTAAAAAAAAAATCAATGATTTTTAAGCAAACAAATCACTAAACAAAGTTCTAGCTGAAATAAAGCTTTTTGAATTACTAAATAATGATTTAAAGCGACCGAAAACTAGTAATTAATCATGTTTCGTAACTAAAGTACAACGAACCAGTGAGCGATAAGACAATAATACGAATCACAAATAACAGAAAGCTACTAAACGTAAACATGTCAACCTCACATCGCAAACGGTTCTTTTTTTATATATAGAAAACTATATTTAAGTTGTGAAACATTGACATTGAAACAAACAACAAGTTTCAATCAGAGAAATATTTGTACCGAATTTCGATTTTTTAATGGATTGTTTTTAACTCAGTTAAACTATACCATTTTATCTTTGGATTAGAAAAAATACATTTACCCAAAACGTATAAAATTGTATTGACTTTTATCATATGGTAACGAAAAAATATTTAAAATTTTTTCTTCAAAATATTTACATTGAAAATATGACTCTTTTTGTATTATTTTTGTAATCGTTGTACAACAA
The DNA here is from genome assembly GCA_017140985.1 of Hormaphis cornu. Classification (NCBI taxonomy): domain Eukaryota; kingdom Metazoa; phylum Arthropoda; class Insecta; order Hemiptera; family Hormaphididae; genus Hormaphis; species Hormaphis cornu. The sequence continues at coordinate 21,586,344 of CM029359.1, forward strand.
AATACCTAACGACTTAAAACACTCCTATATGATACCATAGTATTACATGTAGTATTAAACTATACCATATAGTATTAAATGTAAGTAATTTGGTACATTAAGACTAAAGCCAGAAACGAGATACGTGATATTTTTGGACACTCGGATCGATATGCTTCAATGGAAGACATAAAAGCAATGCAATATTTGGAAGCGATCATTAAAGAATCCCTACGATTGTACCCCAGCGTACCAGTCATTTCAAGAAAACTGCATACTACTCTAAAACTCAGTAAGTATAGTTGACGAGTTCGTATTGTATATATCATCTTCAACGAATGAAAAAACAATTTATCTTTTTCTTTTTTCAAAATGAAATTAAAATTATTTTTTGAAAAATAGCGTACTGATAGTTGACGCTCGGCGGTTGTAAAAGTATTTGACTTTAATGCACATATTCATTTTAGTCAGTTTTTGTTATTTTTTTATTAAATGCCTTAGAGAAAACAAAAATAAAATACATGTGTCCTCTGGGTCTTTGAATCAAATTGTATTGTACAGGCAGTGTTGCGTCTCTATGGCAAAACAAATATTCTAAATTAGGATAAAAATTAATTCTTCTGGGTAAAGGCAGATAAAATATAAAAATTATTTTTAAATTTGATAAATACGTTTTTGTCTGTATAAAAATTAGATAAAATCTGAAAACTAAGTATTGCACTTGAACAGTAGTAGTTTCTGTAATAAAAGTTAAGGTTCAGTTTTTTTTTTTTTTTTTTTACCGTTGGATTCGTTTAGAACAATGAAACAGCTAATTAAATGAACCATATGAAAAATAGAAAGTTATCTTGATGATTGTAACTGTTTCAAAGGTCATAATTGTTTAGATAACTCGTCAAAATGTATCTAGTTAAAGATAAATAAAGAGCTATCTAAAGAGCTATAAAATAATTAATATTATTATATGATTTAGTTCAATGAAAATAAATGATATAGGACTACGCTAATTACCAAAAATATAAATCTGACGTATATAAGTTAAATGAAATTTAAGTCACTGAATATAATATTAATACTATAAGAAAAAAGTGCAACAAATTAAAACAAAAATGTTTGTAACCGTTTAAAAAAATTTGAGAAAAACCATTTTAACATGCGTATTATGTATTAGCAAAGGTAAGAACAGTTAGGCACAATCAAGTTTTCTAAACGATAGAAATTCTACAGAAATCACTAATTTGAATCATAATATTACACAGTACAAACAAATAAAAATTTCAAACCGCGTTAATATTTGCTGAGTTGATGATTTTATATCTTGAGTTACAAAAGAATTTGATATATTTAATTCATTGAATGGTAAATGTATGTAATACTTAGTTCAAGAAAACAAACATATTTATATTTGTGTAAACACTCCTAATGTTGTCTAAAAACATTGAACACTTAAAAGTTTAAATTAGTTTGTCGCAATTTATTTTTTAACTATATTTAGTGCTCAAATTCGAGCAAATACCATTCGACTTTGATACATGAGTGTAACGAATGACGATAAAAACTAAAAAAACAAACGTTGTTACTTATATTACGTTTCAGCGAACTATACAATCCCACCAATGACGACAATGGTAGTTTTACCTTATATTTTACACCGCACTCGGGATATATATCCTAACCCAGAAGAGTTCATTCCGGAACGATTTCTAGACGAAGAGAATAAATCGAAATATTTGTTCGGGTATTTACCATTCAGCGCAGGGCCGAGAAACTGTATTGGTAAATTTAAACGATTTTCATTCAGTAGCACTTAAATTCTCCTTCGTGCACTGGGTACTCGATCTCGTTTCTGACATCAAGTTTCAAATTTTCAAAACAAGAGCTGTGCACAATATATTTATCAGTTTTTTGAAACGCGTTCTGTAAATTTACCCACCCACGGTGTGTCGATGTTTTAGGACAAAAATATGCCATGAATCAAATGAAAACGGTCGTATCGACCGTTTTGCGAAAATCCAGTATCGAGGCGTTGGGAAGCAAAGAAGACATTCGAGTTGTTCCCCAAATCGTCACTCGGATAGAATCGCTTCCGAAATTGAAATTCCATAAACGTTGATACCGTTTGCTGTACGAAGTTAAGGATGAAAAATTCGTCAAAAATTATTAAAACGTGTTATGTATTTTTATATTTACTTCGTTCACGCCCAAGTATTAATGTTTAGTTTTTGCAAACTACCTACCTAACATGATTTACGATTTCTGTATTTTATTTTTATTTCGAATGTTAAAATATATATATTATGATTGACTCTTTTGACGTATAGATAGATAATTTTTTAATCGCGTTAAAAACTTCTAGCAAAAAACATGTATTGCACGTGTTATGTTTGTGAGTCTTTCAGACGTGAGAAGCCCGAGAACTACGAAGGAGAAAAAAAAGATCGACGATTCAAACCGACTCTGTGGGCATAGATGCAGGTGATTTGGGAGTGCTTAGGGGGACTTGGCCACCCCGAAAAATATTAAAATCTCCTCCAAAAATGTTATCGCTCTTCAAAAATAAAATATCCCTTTATTATAAAAAAAATAATAAAAGCCAGAATCACTCTAGATCACATGGGTAGTCTTATGGAGTAGCGACCATTTTTAATTCCGAATTCGAGACCCCTCAAAGTACGCCATCAGAGTTCGTATAGACATCTCGTCAGAGAGGTACACTGCGTCCGATCGTTCCTTTAGAGTCGTTCACTGAAAACGCAGTTGCGCTCAGAATCTAAAAATTTAAATGAAAAAAAAACACGTCTTCGTAAAATCAATGTACGTATTCGCTCAGAATCTAAAACGGACCCCCCATCACCACGAAAATCCAGTCTGATCTCCACCTATGACCGTGGGGAATCGTTCGCCTTTTCGAGGGGGCCGCAGGGGGGAGCGTAAAGCGGCAAGGGGGCGGAGATATAACTTGTTGACCGCCGCGACGAAGGCGACGCGTGCGCTTTTCGGCTTTTCCGCTCGAGATTCGCGCCGGTCGGGTCGTCGGCGTGTCTCGCATGTGTGGCGACGACGCGCTTTCGGTAGTCTTCGCCGTTTCCCCGAGACGACAACACGAGACCACCCCCCCGCACGATAGCAATAACTATTGTGGTAGTAGTAACGAGAAAATTCGCGTTCTCTTCGGCCGTTCGGTGAAAAACGCCGAAAAAAACAAACTGCGGCAGCAACAGAAACACGGCAGGTGAGTGTTGTGTGTTTCAAGTTTAGATTTTTTTTTTTTGGTAGATTTTTATAAAAAAAAAAAACAATTGACGACCAATTGTACTTGCCAACTACGCGGACAATATATTATAAACAGACGCCGAAACCGCGTCCCCCCGTTTATTAGAGTTTATCACGAACGGTTTTTCGTAACCGCGTCGACGTCTCGAAAACCGCGATCGGACCGATTTCGTGTTTTCGGCAAAACAAAAAGCCACACGTAGCGATTTCAATTAGTCGTACAATTTCCATGAAAACCGGTCGAGAAGTTTAATCGAGTTTATGAAGACGTAACCGCCGGGATCGGAATCGTGTGACGTGGCGAGCACATTGTGATCTTGTTGATTCGACGGAACGGTCGAACCGATTCGATTTCTGAAAAATAAATCTGTTAATTTTTACCGTCTAACGTTTCCTCGCATACGCGAAAATATTGCGTGTTTTGGTTGTCGCGACACGGATAAAACGGTAGAGCCAAACTCATTCCTGTTAAAAAAAAAAATAAAAACTGCACATTTCAGGTTGTTCACTTATTTTTAAACTTATAGAGTTTTCTTTTTTTTTTTCTAAGTCGCAAATTTTCGCGGTTGCGTGCCTTCACTGTTTGCAGGTACTGCCGGCGAGGTTTGTTTTTACTTTCATTGTTTCGAAAACTAAAGCTGTGGGTAGCATAATGTAATTTTTTTTTTTTTAATCAATTAGCGAGCGTGGTAATGGAAAATTACAATTTAAGGGTTTTCGCCGTCACTCTGGATTTCACGACGGAAATTTATGGTCTCGGCAGTTTTCCGTAAATTAATATAGGTGTACTTGAATCCGAACTCGAGGTATATTGCGTTTTTACGTGCTAATTTTTGAAAATAATCGTTTTCAAGGAGATCAATAGTTGATACGATGACGATATTTGATCAACTATTTTTTATACAACTATGAAAACTATTATTCTTTCGATAAATCGTTTTGGAAAAACAATGTTTCTAAGCTTACCGGGAAAAATCACAAACATAGAAATACAAAATGAAGTTTTTAAAATACGTTTATGTTAACGATTTAATGCTCCCAAAAGTCTAATGTGTCCGGTTTCGTAATATAATCACGAATTCAGAACCATTTTCGAAAATTTTAAAAATATAACTCTAGTCGTAATCCACGAGTCCCTTAAAACGTTGTTTTTTTTTTTTTGTGAATATTAAATGAAAAACTAGAAAACAGAAGGCTAAATGTGTGAGGAGATAAATATTATCGATCGCCTTAGCTTCGTAGAAAGAGCTGGTCAAGATGATGGTCATGTTTTTTGTTTACCTCTCTGGGAACCGACGAACGGATTTTTAGATTCCGAACGAAGAGAGGAAAGCATAATGATTTTACAAAGATGAACGTTTTTGTTTTTGTGTTGGAGTCTCACGTGTAGAGCTCTTAGGGAAATTCGCTAAACTGTGTCCGGTAGGTAATTTTACTGGAATCTTTGGTTCGAAAAAGTTGTACCTAAAACAAAAAAACAAAACGCTGGAAAAAGGTGAAAAAAGTACGTACGGCAAATGCGTTTTTAACAGATTATGCTATTTGATCGTAACTTTTCCAGATAATATGTATAAAAATTTAAATGTTTATAACGCTGCCGCCGTCCAATACTTTTCCACCGAGACCGTTGGGACATAGGCATATGTTTTTTTTAGTTTTCACGCACAAACGCGATCGCAACTGCGATTGCTTGCACGACAAACGATTATAGGACATTATCGTGTTATTAAAATTACGTTATTAAAACATCGAAACCAATTCGGTTGCGTTAACAACATCAGAGCTGTATAGAACGAACGAGATTGCGGTCGATGTAATAATGTTATTATTTTGTCGATTGATTGATTTTTCATAATAATAATTATTAACAATAATTTGCCGTCGGATATTTTTATATCTGTTTTTTTTTTTTACGGGTCTTACGATACGTGCGTGCGTCGTTTCCTCGTAATCGCTCGTAACGCGCACAACTGCTACGAACTACTGTTCGGAAGGGTGCGCTTGCAATATTCGTAATTTCGTCCATTATACTAAATGTTCGGAATCGACGTGCAGACACGTCATTTCGTTTTCATACGATGTGTGTTCTGTTCCGTCAACAAAATTTTATACGGCCGCACTTTTGCTCTTTTCCCGGTTATTTAGGGGTTTTAAAAAACAAAATAATAAACTGCAACACGCGACTAGAAACGCGATTGATCCGTACAGCCCGGTTCGGTGTACGCATTATAGACACGTTTCAATAAAAAATAACTACGACAAATATTACGACATCCGAACAAGGAGAAGCTATTAATGAAAACGACCAGTGAAAATTAACGACTGATCGATGAATATTGATGAATAACGTAAAGTGTGACCTGCGCGCCACGTATTATATTGTATTACATACAGTTTCGTTTTAATAACATGTAAACTCGATCTTGCAGATTTCCTCTGGGGCGGCTCGTACGTGATGCGTTTGAATATTTAACGATTCCCGTGATGATTTTCGGCGTAATAACGGAACATAATAAGTTTTAATTTATTAAATCTTGGCGTTATACGCCAATTTTTTAGCAATTTTGATTGTATCTTGTTTAAAAATCGTTTCGAATTATCGATTACATTTTGATCAACGAAAACGATGTAAATTTTAAAGATTTCGCTCCGAATCACTTGAAATTTTTACACGCTACACGTGAGGATGGTTAAAACTAACACGTACAAACGTTATTAAACGTAACAAATATTTTGACGATTTCACGCGTTACTGGAACGATGGATAAGTGTTAAACGTCATGATGGTATAAAATTTTGAATAAACTTCCCAAGGCTGGGCATCAACTTGTTAAAAGTTAAAATTAAGTTAGAAAGTTACGTTGATTTCAATTAAGTAAGTTGACTCGTTAACTTAATTAGTTAATTTTTTTTTTAATTCAACTTGTTAACTTCCAGTTAATCTGTAATAATTGTTGAAAAAAATATTTAAAAAAAAAAAGTATGATACTAAGAAGAAAATTTCAAAAGACAATACGAAAAAAAATTTTCGAAGCGGAGGAAATATACAGAGAATTAAAAACATAAAATACTGTCTTTATTTAAAGTCAAGTAAATTTTTAACTGAAATTAACTTATTGTTTTTGACTTAATTTATCGATTTAAAAACATATGTCGACTGGCCCGACCTTGAAAGTTCCATCCAATTATAATACTTTAGAGTTTAGAACTCGGCTGACTCGGAATCGAGATTTCCGTGCTGGAATTTCGATGCTTACAGACTGCTGGTGTAAAGCGCGTCAAACTACAACTTCCAAACCACTCGTCCGTCGTCGAAAGTATAGCGAATTCGCCAAACTGGCCAAATCCAAACCAGAAAGTAGAACATTATATTCGTTTATTTTTCTTCGCGAAAAATTAAAAATGATATCCCGTTCGAGCGAGTGCAAGCACACACTTTCTTTTTTTTTTTTTGCCAACCGTGCGCGTTTTACATCCAGAATGCGTATTCGTGTCGAAATCGTATTCTACACTTGCACATTTCCCGAGCGAATGTTAGATATTTTGTTTATTTTAAAATTAATAACTGCACTCGCACGTCGTGTCGGTGGAAAGCGTTCAAATATTGTTTAGTATTCTGTAGGTACATTTTTTTTTGATAATCTCGCCAGAGATATACGCGATTTTTTGCACCCATAAACCCTACATAGGTTCTATTGACACGCAGCCCTTTTTTTTTCCACCCTGCGTCGTCTACCTTTTTATTTTTTACGTGCGAACGCCCTTAATTACTATGCTCGGTCATGCGAGCAGACCGAATTGTTATTTGTTCAGTCGGCGCGCGTCCGATATACTGCACCGGTTCGAGCAAACACGTCGGTTTATAGATGGGGGCGTATTTCATACAACGATAGCGGGAAGGCGGAGGAGAGAGAGGAAATTGAAATTAGTTAATTAATTAATTAACGATCGAATCTCCCACGACGTGATACACTTCCGAACGGTGACGAGCTGCGGGAAAAAACGACAATAGTGAAAAACGAAATAGGATTGTTATAATATCGTCTCGTCATTTTTTTTTTATTCTACTACTGAATTTGAACCGGGGTGCTACGGCAAAAAAGATCCGAAACTGCGAACATTTTAGGAGTATTGACTATTTTCGTTTTTCCCCGCAACACTCGTATATTCCGTTAACCTTTTAACTCTTTTGTTTCATTCGTTTTAGGCCACGCGTTCAATTTTCGTCCAAGTGTTCGCCATTTGCGGTTGTGTATCGATTCGATTTTTAACGCAAACAACCGAATTTGATAATATAGCGCTGAAATCATAAAGAAGAGAATGTCCGAAAGAGTTGTATCCTTTCCAGCGCTGTGGAAATAACGATATTCGTCTAGTAAAACGATCTGCACTAAAATTATTGCGTGTTCATTGACGTTTACTTTTGAACACTGTTTACATGGGTTTAAGACCTTTTATTTTTTTTTTTCACTATTAAAATTGTATGGATTTAACGGCGTAGAGTATTCAAAACGAAAGAAATAATGTAATTGTTTAAAAGTCTTGATCGACACATTTGTTTAGAGTAATAGCAGGTCAAAAACCTACTGTACAGTTACCGTCGTATTTTTTCACATTTTTTAAAAAAATCATATTAATCCTTATAGATTAATTTTTTTTTTTTAGGGTAGTATATAAGTTTCGTGTAGACAAAATATTCACACTCTCTACATCCATGAAGCAGTCGTTTTAATTGAGTATAAATAAAGGAGTTCACAACTTGTTCGTAACTTTGGTAAATTGTAAACAAGAAGGTATTATGTTATAAACCATATAATATATATAATATATAATATAGGTCTACGATATACTGGACACGCGTAGGTTCAACAGAGTCGGCGCCATGAGGTCGATGATAGACACTGCCTTTATTAGAGCGTTCAAACAGTTATCAAAAATAGGGGTCGTGGTAAACAACATAGTTTATACGGGTTTTAGCTTACAGTGTTTCAAAAATTATTAATAATTAACTGCTATGGGTTCTGTCCATATAATAATATTGTTATTAACGATAGTGAATAATAATCGAAAAAAATATAATGCCGGACCAAAACGTGTCGAATCGTAAAAAAATGTTGACCGCATTGAATTTAATTTACTTTGTCGCGTAAACAACAATAATTAGGTACTATTTCATTCGTGTTAACCAATGACAAACGCTAATGTAAAGTTTAATTCGATTCGATGTTTTATCACTTGCTGCTCTGTAAAAAATCATTTTTGAATTTTTTAGGTATCAAAAAATGTTCACGTTTCCTAAAAATCCGTACTTATAATCGATTTTTGATTTGGTCCGATCTTGACGAAATATAATTCGTTACTTGTTAAACAACATTACTATGCGTGTTCTAATACATGTCTGTTCGCAAACAGCACACGTAATAATGCTGGACTCCTCGTAAATCAAACGTTTTTACTTCTCCGTCACGACAAAATAAATCTTGACCGTTACATCTTCCAACGTCATATATTGATTTATAAACAGTGTTGTTATACATTACTAAAAAAAAATATATATAAATATTTTGTTAGAATAAATCACATCTATTAAACTTGGCAATAGCGTCTGTTTAATCCAACTATTATGTGTGACCTGAATTTTAGAATCGCATTATTTCGAAATAATTACAAGTCACGACGTTTATCAGACCAAGGAAATCGTAAACAAATAGAGCACTTCAGGTTAAATTATAGTCAATAGGATACACGACATCGCACGTGTTTTATTGAATCGTAAATGCAACGTATCGTAGTTAAATATTTTAGAAATTTACGCGTTCACAATCCTTTTTAACGAATATTTTTAATAATTTTTTCGGTGTAACTAAGCACAATGCACAAACACGTCGAATTCACAATTATTATTTTACGTAGCTATTTGGTCCGTTTTGATTACATCGAATGTAAATTTCGAAGACTAAACAGAACGGGTATCGAAACGAGTCTGTATTAATGGTTATTAGTTGTTTTATCAAAAGTAAAATTGTACACACACCCTCTGAAAACGACAATATTATTGCGACACCGGAATATCGTGTAGAATTGAACACGAACTCGGTCCAGTGCGGTTCGCAAACACTTTTCAGTTCTTTTATCATCCATCGCGGCATAAGTTTCCCGAAATCGGTACACGAAAATCAAGAAAAACTCAAAGACTTTTCGTAAAAGGGTTTTTGCAGTGTTTGTTTGGTGGTGCACTCGTATAATACGCGAGCGGCATTTTGTTTGCGCGTATCTGTGCCGTATTAAAAAGTCGTTAGCTTGTACAGGTGTCTGTTCATTTAAAACGCATTAATAAATACGGCCGTTGCGGGGACAGCGCACTGCAGCACTACTCGGCTTCTCATTAATTACGACGGGAAAACGTTTTTGGAAGTTCTCTTCCGACTCCGCCGAACGCTCAGGTCTCTCCGCAGCCGTCGCAGTGCGGGCCTACGAACGATTAAAAATAATTTAAAAACGTCACGAGTCCATGACGCGTCTACACGATTTTCAACGTTTTCGTGTAACGGGCGGCTAAAATGTGTGCGAAAAAATACCAAAACACGCTTTTCAATGTACGTAGTTTTTAAAATTTTCGTTTCGTTCGAAAAACGCGTCTTCTACGGCGCTGGTTTTCCCGGTTTCACGATTTTCTTGCGACGCGTACGCGGTTTTAAATCGAAGCGATATAGCGTTTTACGATGTTTTCGGATAAACTTGTTGTACGGTGTGCCGGGAGATAATTTAAAAAACGAGCGTCCTCTATGACGATATTAATAATTGTATCTATGCGACGGGGGAAAAAAAAAAAACACCATAACAGTTTGAGTGATTAGCTCGGAAAATTAATTCTCCTACATTTTATCGGCGGTTCTGACAGAGTTGTAGAAATACACCGCCGGATTATACTACAGTTTCGCCAGCAAAGCGACGTGTTTAACCCAAAATTAACATTGATCTCCTTTCCGTCGTTGTGAATCCTGAAGTTAACGCGACCGTACGATGATTCGATTGAATCGCCTTCGGAAAAGTTTAAAGTTGACAACGAAAAAAATTAACCGTATTCAAGTCGAACGTTGAGAAATCAAATAAACCAATAATCCTCGGTTAAAACAATTATTATTTTTATAATTGTTTTGCTTAAATAATCACAAGTCGTAAAAAAAGCCCGATCTATAGTGTTTTCAACGCAAACAACCTAAATGTGCGATTCTCTTTTCTTTTTTTATGAAAACGACAAATATTTTTTGATTGAATGGTTACAGTTTTTATTGGCCCCCGCCTGCGCGGTTATCAAATCAAAACAAAAATCATCAAGCTTATAAATCCGAAGCGACGCGTGTTGACAGGACGCACATTATATCGGTTCGCGCACGTTGCCGTCAATAAAACGCTCGTGTGCAATAAAAATGGCTCGTTTGTGCTTTCTGACACACCTGTTTGCGGTGATCCCGTGTACAGGACGATATTTTTTTTGTTACCAAACCGATCGACTTGCGATTTAATCGCATTATATCGTATACAAACCGCTAAACTCAAATCAATGGCGTCTATATGGTTCATTCTCAAAACGTCTTTAAATATAATTAATATGTTTATGCGTCGTTCGTTGCCAATAAACAGAGTCGTGAAAGATTATACAAAGTATCGCCAAAAAAAAAAAAAAAAATCATGAGCGCATAAAGTCGAATTCTACGACGTCAGTCACCTTTTAAAATTTTTAGGACTAATTTTTTTATCGACAACTTTATTCACAGACGTAGTGTAATACTCGACTCGTAATTTAAGTATTACGTTTGTTGATAGTTATTCATAATGAAATGTGAAAAAAAATCCAAAAAGAAAATGCTATGAAACGTGTTTGTAATACATCATGTACCTAAATTAGATAATATGTATGCTGCACCTGAGGTTCTCGAACCGTTTATGACTGCCGCCGAATCATATATAAATTCGTTAAGTTGCGAATAAGTATACTTTTGCAACCCTTGCAGAAATTTCATCAAACTAATTTTTGACAAATACCTTTTCTCGTGTTTTTTTATTTGATGGTCATTTGTGAATAGTTTTCATGTTATTGACACTACAACACAATACCCAGGAAATTTCGTACACAGAATTGATTCGTCATTGTTTAAAAAATGTATAATGTCAATATCTACACCGTCCGAATCGACGGCTCGCACGAAACCTACTACATCGGTAGTTATACCCTATTTTTTTTAAATATTCAAAAATCGAGTTTTGATGTGAATGGGGAAACTGGTGAAAATTTTTTATTTATAAATCGGCTCAACTTACGCAACTAAATCCGTGTTATATTATACTAGGTTTCCCGACCTAGCTCGAGGCTTTGTAAAATAATTTCAAATTACATTTAAAAAGTAAGTACACGAAGTTACATAAATTTGGAAACCCTGTTTCACCACCTTTAGGAATAAATTTCGAAAAACGATTTAGGGGTTGAATTTTGAACGACTGTGCTCGTTTTTGTTGTATAAGGAGGAACACCTGTGCAAAACATCGAGTCTCTAGACCCAGTTGTTTTGTGGGCTGTGCACGGATTCCTCAGTCGGTCTGTTTTCCTGTTATGTACGTACATAGATTACCTGTTATATCATTCAACCGGACAGTGGCGACCGCCCCACAGCACATTAATAACGATAATAAATTGAAAATGACAATTAATATTATAATATTGTCCAGCCCCCCCCAAACACCTCCGCTGATCTGTCGACTGTTCGTTCTACACGAGCCTGTACCAGATTGTACACACACACACACGCTACAAACCCACACATGCTCTTCGTGTATAAATACACACGGGCTTCGAGCGTACGAAATAATAATAATAATGTTAAACCGCGATGTTGTGCCATATTGGCGGATGATTGATAGTGGATTAGATTACCACCCGCACTTCATAAATCATCCGGTCAGTTATCGTCGTTTGCGCGCGCGTCCATACAACGTTTTGTCGTTCGAAACGATTCTCTCGTCGTTTTATTAAATAATAACATCGTCGATAATTTCCAAATGATTTGTCGTGTTGGTTAAAAAATTATCGACCGAACACACCCTGCAACGTATTCGACTATAGATTGTATGAGGGAAAGGGGCGAAAAAAGAGCCCTCGAGGAGCGGACATGGTCTACAAGCGCAAAATATACAAGCCCCTTAAAAAAACGATTTTTCAAAACGTATTTTAAAGACACACTTTAATAAACAGGCATCAAATCTTTTGCCATTGGCTTCCCAGATTTTCGACATAAATAGTTACAGGGTGAAAGTCTATCAAAATGATATTGTATCCCTTCCGCGATGCCTCTGGATCGAATTAATTTTTTTTTACACGTTATCAAATAAAATATTCATATTGATTTATTTTTATGCTGTTGTTCATAATCCGTTTACAACTAAAAACGCGATAGCAAAACATGAAACCATTTTGCAAACCACGTATTATTGCCTGATTCTGTTAAAATCGTACAAAGTCGTTGATTATAATCTCCTAAAAGAATTTCTTTAAAAATCGTGTTTATTATTCTACTCGTGAAAATTTTTTTCCCGAAAGTTCAAAAATGTACGTATTATCAACTTCTGCACCACGGATCAATGATGTCTCCCCATTCAAACGCACTGAACGCGGGTATAAATCGCCCACATTTTGCCACTTGAAACAATTAACATACTTTATCAACGAATCGTTGATTTGAAGTGATCAGAATATTGTATTTTTTTTTTAGAAATAGGTAAAAACATAACGTCGTATTATGTTGTAAGCAATATCGGACACGACGTGACCGCCGATGTTCGATGACCGCTACTTTTATTAAAATTACTGTTTCGCAATTCCTCCGCGAAAATGTGCGGTTTAATATCGTGGTAAAAACTATGTCGACGGCCGTCGTGGTGGTATGCGCGCGACGACAAAACGTGACGTCTCGCTGACCCGTTTGTCGAAAATGAAGACGCTTGGTTTTATATCACTTTTATTCGAACATAATAGTATACGATATGACTGCCACCGAACGATGCAAGAAAGTAATTTATGACCGACCTATAAACACTTGTCTGGAAGTTCGGAAACCAAAAATATAAAATATGTTCGCCCTTATAAACGTTAAATATTAAATAGAGGAACAAAAACGCAACACGATTTACCGCCCATAATTCTATTTGAAAACTATTTAATGGGAAATATTCCATTAGTTTGGTTGAATATACGCTTACGACGACCCTAAAATATATTTTAAAAATTTTTAGTCGGTTACACAACAGTTTAAAAATCGAAATTTCGCGTCTTACGTTCCGTCGCAATAGTAAAATTTTTGTAGTTTGAAGTATCGTAACTTTAAAATGTACATTCTATAACTTGATATACATACACTGTCGTAGTTCAGTTTTTAAAATAAATTTTTTTTTTTTGGTTATTAGGATTTAAAATTGACCTCGTTGTTGAAAATTAAATTTTATGAATAATTTTTTTAATCATCAAAACTCCAAAAAAATCTCGACGTCAGTGTATTATTATTGTGAATCGTAATCATTGTTCAAACAAAAATCAGTTAATTATTGTTTCAGTAGCGATTAGTGAAAGAACCAATATAACACGCATGTTCTATTTTTACAAACGTATTAAATTAATGTTTTCACAAAGTCACGTGAAACAATTACTACAATTACTACAATTACCACGAGCCACGGCAATAAAAAATATTCATTTTCATACTCAAACACATGAAATTTGTTATTTTTAAAAGTATTGTAAATCAGAAATTTTTTCCGAAATTTGTTGGAGTTTATAATAATATGTAATCATGTCTAAAACTTCTACACATTTAACACAGATTCTTGGAATCTTTTAATCTGTAGATTTAACATTAAAAAAATAAAGTTTTTAGGACATGCCATGAAGTTGCTCAGAGTTGTGAGGGTAAAATTCTTATTTTCACACGTGTTCATTTTACGCGTAGCGCAACGGTTCTAAATTATACGTACTCGATTATCACTACTAATTTATCAAATTTCTGATTAAAATTTTTACACTCAATTTTACTTTTAAACATCATAAAAGTAATCATGGATTATAGATATTATTATTAATGAATGCGTTTCACATCTGGGCTATACTATGACTTTTGCAACTCATTTTTATGTAGATTTACAACAGTTTTTTTACGGGTTTTTTTAACAAATGTGTGTGTTGTAGCTGTAACATCTCCGGGTACAACAACGTTTTCCGTTACTCGTAATCAATTTTTTTGTGTGGCTATTAAAAATAATTATGTTTCAACGCATTTACCGTTGAAAAATGACGAGTCCGCAATATCTGTGGTAAATTTTTTCACCACGTAAGTTATAAATAATAATTTTGTTATTTGTTATTAATTATTTTATCTACATATGCGATTGACCGTCTCCGAGGATCGATGTGTCAGGGTTGTTTGGTTCGCAAATAAAATAATTCAAAATGTGCTCGTATTGTTTACACACGAGTGTTGGCGAATTAATATATTATGATATTGTGTGCGGGTAAAATCCCGCGTCATCGTTCGGACTGCACGTCGTCCACTAATTAACAAATTTATTTATTTACTTAATTAATTAATTGATTAATAGAACCAGCTAATCAGCGACTAAACATATTTATGCTGTACAATAAGGGGACTCGTATTTCTCAAAAACGTATAATCGTTTTGAACCTTGCTGCAGGTACGAACGAACTTGTTCGTAGTTCGTGAGTTACGCTCTCTATCGTAAAATGATATCAAAATAATATGTATTAGGTACTTATCACCGTCAAGTTTTATTCACAATTAAGATTTTCGTAGTATTTTTCTTAGCAATACTATAATTTGAATGATAACCATTCAAAAACTTCAAAGACTTTTTAACTTTTTAACCACTGATTATTATAATAATAATTAGGTCTAATTGTACTTATGGTCCACAAGTTCTACTCCAGTTATTAAGGAAATATTTTTAAAATTGTTTTTTATTTTTAGTCACTTTCAATTGTTTAAAAATCAAAATTTTGCATTTTAAGTTATTTCTCACTCAATAGTTAAAGTTTTGCAATAAGAAGTGTGTAACGTTTAAATTTAGAATCTACACGTACTGCTTGTTATACTGTCGTTGGCCAGTTTTTAAAAATCAATTTTTTTTTAAGTTATTAGGATATAAAATTTACCTCGCTGTCGAAAATTGAAATTTACGAATATTTTTTTTAATAATTGAAATTTCAAAATAAAATCAACGTAAATATAAATTTATTATTATTTTAAACATTTTTTAAAACAAAACTTAGTTTATTATTGGTATATTATGACGTCATAATAACGTTTTTATCAATCAAATTTAAGGTTCGAGTACATTTTAATACGATATTGAAAAGTCGAAAACAAATAGTTAATAACTCTACAAAATCAGAAATCAACAAAGTACGCATGCCAATCTCGATTCGGCAAGTGTTTTTTTCAAACTTTTAGACTAAAATGTATTTTATTTACTTATTTAAAGTCATAGATAATTGAAGAATCGTAAAAAATGCACACAATACTTAAAAAAAAACTTAAATTTTAAAACTGCCTAGTCAACAATAATATACAACCGCCATAATATCGGTCCCAATACTAATAGTTACTTCTACATTATTTCATTCTAAGACATTAGTATTTAACAATATGATTTTTTTTTTTTTTTTTCAGATACACTTGTCCTACACACTACGGATCAATCGGTATGCATACTGTAAAATTCAACCAATTTTTTATCGTACTTAATGTACTAGAAAAACTATCGGTAGGTCCAGTTATAAAATATTTGCTCGGTGTATTCGTTCTAAAAATATCGTCAAAGTATCGTACGTGGTTGTTCTAATTACAAATTGTAATTCATTGCTGCGAATTGTAAACTCGATGTTAATAATATTCGTATGTCGCATCCGCGCCGATTTCTTTTCGTTTGCGTTCTTGGAAATCGACCAACGCGTACAACATTGTTCGCAAATTCAAAATCCACGTGTATACTTAAATAAATTATAATAACTATCGACGCAGTTTGTTAAACAACGAAAATATTTCAATCAGTCGAATGTTTAGAGAGCTG
This sequence comes from Hormaphis cornu, assembly GCA_017140985.1. Classification (NCBI taxonomy): domain Eukaryota; kingdom Metazoa; phylum Arthropoda; class Insecta; order Hemiptera; family Hormaphididae; genus Hormaphis; species Hormaphis cornu. The sequence continues at coordinate 21,602,727 of CM029359.1, forward strand.
GTAAGTGGAAGATTAATAACTTATTAGCTCGCAGGTATAGAAAACATTTTTTCAAGAGCTCACGTGTATAAAAAACCATATATTATATGATACAAGTGTATTACAATTTTAAACAAAATACAAAACTCTCAGATTTTTTAACGAAGGGAGAAAGAAAAAAACTTACTTAACTTATCGGAGGATTTACCAAAATACCAGACTATAAATGCGGGAGAAGGTCGATAATTTTGGATCAAATACGGTTTTAGATTCTGAGCGACGAGCGTTTTTACAGTGATGTTTCTTTTTTTTTTTCAATAACTTTTCGTATAGAAGTGCTCCGATTTTCAAAATCGGTAACTTTTCTAAAAGGTTTATGGACTCCGGTGATGTTTCGGTTAAAATTGTTTTGAAATTGCGCCTACTAAGCTTAGTTGAATTTTATTATATTTCGAGCATTTCTCGATATTTTAATCGTTTTTCGAGTGCCGAAAACGACGAAAATGGCGAAATCCGGCGTCAAAATACCTGTTACTAACTATCGTTAAAAAAAAAACTATTCTCCGTCGTTTTCGAATAAACCAATTTATAAAAGACGGAAAAAAGTTTTTGCCGTGTATAATACACTTTTTTTTTTTTTTGTTACATGAGTAATTCGTTTTGTATTTTCACCCGGCACTTGATAGCTCGCTCAGAATCGTTGCTTTCGGGTATTAAACAATACGGATAAACCGCAACTCTGAAAAACCAACGATCCTATCCGAATCGTAGTCGCTATTGCACCTTTACCGCATCGTTCTTTCTTTTTTGTGTGTTTGAACGAAAATTTGGTGCTACGTGACGACGACACGAGCGTCGTATTGAGTCGCTCGACGTATTATCGTTGTTATTATGCAATCATCGACGACAACAAACCGTTACGTACGTTCTATCGAAACGTTTTTTTTTTTTTTTCTTTCACGACAAATTATTATACAATATCGCGCGTGTGTGCGAATCTCATTCACGGTATTCAGACCTTCTCGCGTCGGACCCCCCTGTCGCGACACCATTAATAATAACGCGTTTTATGCGAATTCCTCCGCTCGAATGAAAACAGCTCTCACTCTTTCTTTCTTTCTCCTACCCCGAAGAATACGTGATTTTTTTTCGATTAGTCGTACGTACCCACGAACCGTCCGCCGTTGGCACACAACAACCTAACCGAAAAAAAAAACGAACGGCATCGAGTTTTCTCTCCGGAAGAGTAGTGGTGTAGGCGCGCAGAAGGTGCTGCGAGTGTACCGCCAACGAGCGCACGCTGCGAACGTTATGAATAAGTTAAAACGGTTTGTCCCTGCGCACGCGGCGTCGCGGTGCATTTCCCAAGCGGGGACCCGCCAACTTTATTGCATTAAACTCTCGCGCGGGTAGGTACGTAACACAGCTGCAGCGGGTCTAAATTTATAGTACGCTAGGGTTATTATACAGGGTGGAAAATGATGTACAGAACGACGTTTGGCGTAGAGTTGGCGAAACGTGTGAAATGGAATGGTGCGAGATTCTCTTAGTCATTAAATCCATACGCTATCCGTTCCTTCCAAAACGTTGGACACCTCAGTTGTGTGGAATTGCTATTCTGCTACAGCCGAGAGCGGTGATTTTATCAATCCGACGATCCGACGTTTCCCGCGGAGAATCGACTCAATCGGGGCTGCGCAAACAGTGTTCGACGTGAAACTGATTGTGGTGTCCCTTGGTCTCGAACCGTACAACAACCTTTACGGCGTTTGAATTACTCGGGGCATTTCGGATTAGATTGGCGACAAACTTTCAAATGCCGAACGACACTCTTTTTTAGCGTTGTAGTTTATTACACTGCTTGTCCGTCCGGTGTTCGATACGGTTTTGGGTCTCCGCCGTGCGGCGAACGAGCGAATGAGTTTTCGCGTGTTTCTTACTCGAAATTCCTCGCGACTGCGCTGGGCAGCCAGTATGATGCCGGTATAAAGTTTGCGGAAAAGGGTTGTTAAACGGTAGAATCGAGTGTTGCTTTAGAGTACACCCCAGCGTCTTGCCCGAACAAATACACTCTTTTTTACGTCTCTCTACCGAATTATTCGGCAAACGAGCCGTCAGTGTCGGACGCCAGTGTGGACGTCAATCATTCCTAAGATACATTTAACAATTAGTTATAAGTTTTCGATCGTCCGCGTGTTGTCACCTTGTTATCACATTCTTCGACATCGTGATTGCGAAACTGTACGTAAAAAAGAACCCGGCCCGTAGAAATATAATACTAAATAAAATAATACATAGGAGGCGTGGTCGCGTATGAATTTCTACGAGAATTATTTCTCGACTGAATTCGGGGGTGACACGTGAGACTTTTTTTTTTTTTAACTACGTACATTTCTCGAGATCACGTCTAGGAAAATGGTAGATTACGAGGGTTTCGTAATGAAAATATACCTACAAACATTTTTCGCGCAAAAACGTCGTATCGTGCTTTTTTCCACCCTGTGTGACGGGAGTACTCTTGTTTCACTTCTCCGGATCCGCTCGCTGTCCGAAATTCGATTCGCAGACCCGATCGGCGGACAACAAACCGACAGTGTCGCCCCGATAATCCACTTACGGGCCCGCGCTGGCCGCTTTAAATTGCAATTTGACGCTCTTTAGCGTCGATGTAGTCATTGTCGTTTCTCCTCGCGCTAGCGATGCGAGTCGGAAATATTATTTCGGTAAAGTAAGTACGTGTATTATACTGGCAAAGTACAATTTATACGAAATATTTTACGAATTTAACGGTATTTTTTCGAAAACCATTTTTTAGAACGTTTCAAACTGGTTTTCCATTAAATAATACTGTAATTACTACTGCACTTTGCGAGAAAAAAAAATCTAGAACTACACAAAAATTCGAATTCAATTGTACAAGATAAAGATTATTATCCAATATCTAATTACGTATTACATTATAATCCACTCGTTCAGTGTGTTATCTAAAATCCTTTTACTATTAGTCATAAGGAACCATTAAACGTTTTCAATGCAATTTAAATGTAGCGAAATAATTTCTAAATCGCTCAAAATTACTCGATTTGGGTTGAGATTACCAGTAATTTACCGGTGTATATTTCTCGATAGTAAATTACCGGTAATTTTACGTCCCTACATGCAGCAGGGCTAACGGTTTTTTTCAACTCGTCAATAGTTGAAAAACAAAAAGTTAAGTTAAAGTATAGGTCAATTTTTAAATTTTTTTTCACTTGATTAAAAATTGATTTACCGAAAAAATCAACACAAATTGAATAGTTAATATGGTTGACAGTTTTAATGTATACCTACGTGACTTGTTTTTAGTATGAATTTTCCCATACCCACAAGCATAAACATTAATATACATGCGTTAAACATTCACGGGAAAACGCTCAACCACAATAGTAATAGTTTATCTGTAAGCTTGTTGACTAAAGTAGGTAAACGTATTTTATCAAATCATATTTTCAACGGAAATACCGAATAAGTTATTTATTTCTTTCTTTCAACGACAGTAAAAATATGAAATTTTTTGCAGGTCAATTATAATTTTTAACCATAACTAGGTAGGAATTCCAAAATACGCTTACAGCAGTCGATTTTTAATTAATTTTTTTTTTTTTGTGAGTTGTTACCATAATAAGATTGAAAATTAAATACATACAGTATAAATAATAAGATTACTAATTTTTTACACGATTTATATTGGGAAATCACATTTGAATAATTTAAAATTGAATTTTTTTTGTTTTTTTGTTTTTTGAGCTATCGTAATATTGAATTATTGAAAATTCACTTGACGTTAACACGTTAAACTTAATTAAAAGTCAACTTATCAGGTTAAAAGTTTACAAAAAGAAAAAAATATTATAATTCAACCCAGTTTTGCTTGTATATTACAACGGAGCGACACCAAAACAGTCTGGGAGTATTTTAGGTTGGGGGAACGTTTCTGTATTGAGAAAAGAATATAAATTAATTGTTATACAAATAATTATCCGTCGTACGATTATTAATTTTAGAAGCGTAATATCGTACACTTACAAACGATTTGTGTTTTTGATATGACCACCAACAAATAGTTCTAAAATCGTTAAAACATAAAAAGTTGTAACAAATTTAATTTCGTTGATTATTCGACCACTTTAAGCTTCAGGTTAATTAGTAACTGGCACAAAAACGTGTTCAATCGTCCCAAAAACATCTGACAGTACAGTTGTATGAACGAGACTATAACAGCTGATGCGAAAACAGTACTTAAACAGACATGCGTGTGTATTGCATTTTGAAAATAAAACACACACGGCAGAACATAATATTAGGTCAACTTGTAACATTCGATTATATTTTTCTCAACTTGTCATAGTAACTTATACGTTTGGTTAATAGTCGATACCTAGATTAACTATAATCATGCTGTACAAATGTTTATCTCAAAACTCAAAAATTGTCCAAAACACTTACACTATTTTCATAACCAGCATTGATTACTCGAATCAGCATTCAGTTCTATAATAATTATATTGATATCTATCAATACTAAACTATCAGAATGGGAAATTTAGTTTTACATATTTTAACTTTGTAACCATTATGATAGTGTATTTTGAGGTCATTTTAGTATACACCATTTGATAATTGTCATCTGATAAACACGATTCTATATTATTGCTATTTAAATAACACAATTGTATAAACGGTGATTGCGTTATTTTGATATAAATGTATTTTTGGTTTTTAAAAAATTTAACTACCTAATTGGAAACAGTTCACTTATAGGTTGGCCATGAAATTCACAACGTTAATTTTAATAATAAGTAGGTGTAATACATTCGCTGCAGAGAAAGTGATAATATTGATACATTAAACTGAGATTTCATGATAAAAATAATTGTAGGTAATAATTTATTGTACATAAATCGGCGTGAGTTTCCACGAGACAAATTTCAAAAATTACCTACTATGTACCTACCGTATTACACACATCATTTGTAGTAAAAATAATTAGTTGTGACAAATTGAAATTGTTTATACAAGAATCAATGTATGTATTAGGCGCACAAGGTTTTAATGACACTGTATAGTTCATTCATCAGTCCAAGTATACTCAAGCCGACGATTAAACTATTTTTGAAAAATAGCGTCATCATCGATCGTTTTTGAAAAACAAAATGGTCTCGTCGTTTTGCTTTTTGATTTTTACGTGTTTTCAGACCAGAATGAAAACTAAAGTTTATCTTTCGAAAAGTCTCGTGGATAAGCAGATAGAATCGACGCGCGTTATAATACATATGGATACTTGCATTAGTTTCTCAACGATTCGTACGTTTTCTCTTGTAAAGTGGCAGTACAAACAATCGCGTCGTCTAATTATTTTGCTAATATTTACGTGCTGCAAAATGTCAACAAACAAACGATCTCAAACTATAGGAGGGTCGTGATGGCTTAACGAGCGGAACGATCGACGATATTGTATTTGAGATTTACAGCTAGTAATTATTATATATTTCTACATCGGATATTTCGTGCACGTACAAGTTTTTACCTCGTTTTTCTCCCGCAATTTTAGATTCAGAGCGTTAGCGTTTTTATTTTTTTTTACATCGCTAACGGACAGCATCGGCGTAACGGTCCATTTTTCCTATTTTCCGTTCATCTCGGACACCGTGCAGAGTGGAATTAATTTCCTTTTTAAATAGGGTAGCTTTGGAAGCAAAAGATATACTTTACTCGTTTTGCCTTATTGCCGTTGGTAAATATATTTCGTTTTTTGATGCTTTAGGGTGTTTGTTATGATTTTTTTTTTTTATCTCTTCTCCATTTATTTTATGCAAATCGTAGTCGATATCAATTTATAATGTACATTATGTTAACAAGCCACTACAATCAAAAGTTTATACGTCAAGCCAGAATGTGTACATGGACAAAAGCTTTAGGTAAAAATTGTTCTCCGAATATCTTGAGATTTTTATGTTAATTTGTTTGTTCATCGTGAAAATAATTTTAAATTATCGAAAACATGTATTTCAATGCTGGTGTATAAAGTTTTGACATTAATTGCATATTAATTTAAACTCGATAACTACTTGATTTCTTCGAATAAACGATTCTAAAAAACATTTCAAAAAAACTAATAACTGCTAAACAAAAACAAAATTATATTATTGATCAATTAAATAACAGAGTAAATAGAAAACATATCCGAACAGGTTATTTCCAAATTTACAAAAATGGTGTACTGTAAAAATGGTGTATTGTTTTTTATAAAAAAAAAAAAGTCGGGATCACCCTAGGTCTCGTATGTAGTTTGACGGAGTGGCAACTACGCTTTGGGTGGGTCACTGGATTGGAAGTTGTGGTTCAAACGTATTGTTTAATATCAGAAAGCAATGATAAATCAATGCCTTCGAAAAAACGATCCTGAGCGATCTCAGTTGCTTATAGTATACGTCCTGGTAAATTTTTCGAAAATTTCAAAGTTCTCCAATAGGTACTTAGCTCAAAAATTATCGTTGTCACTTGAATCTTTTACCAAATTGTATAATTGTATCTTACCTATTTGAATGTAATGTGAAAAATTCAGCTTGTTCCAAGAATTATTTAGGATGTTATATAGTCAAAAAACTAAATCGATGTATCTGATGACGATTTCTCCATTTTTGTCGTTTTCGGCACATAACTCAGAAAATGATCAAATAATCAAAAAATTCTTCGAATAAATTGAAATTTAAAGCCAAAGTCCCAACTTTCATGTGGTTTTCGACGTAACGGTTGAAGCACTACTTTTACCCGAAAACGTCATTACAAACCTGAAAATTTCAAACTCAAAAATTAAGCAAAATTTAAAAAAAAAAACCTTCAACTTTTACCTATCAGTAGTGGTACAGACTTTAAAAATATGAGCATTTCTTCTAGCCGATAAATCGTTGACAGACAAAAAAAAAAAAAAAACATCATTGTAAAAACAATACATTCCTCGCTGCTGCTCAGAATCTAAAAACAGTTTAAAGTTTAACTCATTAATTTCTAGACTTTCAAACGTTTTCGCTACGTAGTAAATTAATTTTTCAACATCCGTACTATATCCGACTTTGAAAATATCACCCGTTCGGTTTTAAACCGAAATATCGATAAAACATTACCTTATACACTTACGTGACACAATTTATCAAAACATCGGTTTAAGTCGTGAGTGATTAATCAAACTAACACTTTTTATTCGGTTGCGACTATTACTAACGTACGTAAAATTGGAATCCGAAATAATTCGATGACCGTTTGCGTGGCGAGTGAAATCGGACGATACTGCGGTTCTCATTCGATGACGATATTATGACGAGTGGTCGAACAAAATACACAATATTGTGAAATAAATGCACTTTTCTTTTACGGTTGACGCCGTGATTCCGCCTAAAGGTCAAAAAGTGCACCGGAATATTATTGCTTTTGTTATGATTATTATTACGAGCTTTAAAAATAGTAACGACTTCACGTATTTCTTCTCGCCGTTATATTTATGCGACGGACCTAAAAGCTTTTTTGTGTGCACCCCCAGGATTTGATATCATTTTATGGACTTTTGTTGTCTAGCGCGTAGGTACTGCAAAATCTCTAAATGCTAAATACTAAATAAACTAAGTGCGCCCCACAGGTCCAGGGATAATATTTATCTAAATGATATTTTCTTTTTTCCCGGGAACCCGCGTTACACAAAACATCGAAATGTATTATGTTTTAACGCACTATTTCACTCGGATTACCAACAGCAAATCCGATAGGTATATTATAGTTTCTCGTGTCAAAAACTTTCACCGCAGTGGTGTGTACATAGAATGAGCGGATTTTAGCAAATACTGAAAAAAAAAAAGTCTACTGTAGAACACGAACGACATGAATGAACAACTCCGAAAACACAAAAATGATGACAGTAAAACATACGACAATGGTATAATAAATCAATAACAACAACAAACAAATTATTAACATGTAATAATTAGTTGAAATTCTTATTTAAGAGTCTTTTGTCGCACTGGACTTCATAATAACGGTCTCGGCAGTTCCATAAATTAATAGAGGGATACACTTCATTCTGAAAACGGTCGTGAACTCGATGTCTATTATGTTTAATTACGTGATTATTTTTGAAAATATTTATTTCTTTAGAAATGTTGGCATTATGACGGTGTTTGATTAATATTAAACGGCCGTAAAATGAAAACTCATTTATTTGCAAAATAATCTTGTAAAAACAGCGTTTAGGTTCTTGTCCTCCATTCAACTTACCAGTGTTGGCTCTAAGCCTACTAAAAAAAATCACAATCATGGTATTAAAAAATGGCGTTGTTAAAAATAAAATGTATTGGCATGACTCAAAAGACGTTTGTTCTATTAAAATAATCATCGAGTGCTCTCGAATGTTTAACACCTACGTAAAGTTTCTTGATATAGTCACAAGTTAAGAACGATTTTCAGAACGAAAATTTGAAAATTACAAACCTAGTTGCGTCAGAAAATCTTTGAACTGCTAAGACCCTTAATAACTATTTTTGACTTACGAGCTTACGAGTTACGAATACCTACTATTCAAACGTTTTAATAATTTGGTAAAACACTTGCGGCTTTATAAGTTGAATTCACAATATTCTGATTACTGCGTGTGTCCGCCATATGTTGATAGTACTATTTTATAATAAAGTTACATTGAAATTAAAATCAGTATCCAAGTATTTAAATTCATTATTAATTGTCTTCGTGAAACAAATGCGTGTTCTAAGGAAAACATATAAAACACTTTTCTTACACGACGATAGTTTATAGAATCGAGATATAAGAATACAATAAATTTTACAATATTATACTAGGTACCGACAAACTGTAAAAACTTGTGACCTTTTAGTTTTCTTCAACTTACTACAGTATACCTCACCTGACATTTTCAAATTCAATTTGTTATCTAGTACTAAAAACAAAAAAAAAAAAAACATATGTATTGTGGTAACCTGTAACTAAACTTACATAATTAATTTTCAGTAGTCACGTTATCAAGCCTAAATATCGAAAAAGCGTAAAAAAATATCGTGTGACTTTTTCCCTTGGTATAACGTACCATTTATGAGAAAAAATTTCTCTCGAATCAATATTGATAACATTTTGACGTCGTGAACAAAAGCTGAAATCTGCCGCAATCCCACGTATACATTTTATATTTAAAAACACTCTCTTTCTCTCGTCGCCGACATTTCGACCACCGATTTTGACATCTGTCACGTACAGACACGTATTATTTTTCGGCGAATAAAATATATCTAAAAAAAAAAAAAAATGGCGTCATCCATTTCTCGTATATAGTCTTTGAGTTCTACCGTGTACACTGCACAACATCAAACTATACACCGGCGCTTGCCACGTTCTCGACAAAAGATCGTATCTTCGATTTACCGTTTTTCCAGAATATTTTAATCATCGCTCAAACAAATAACTCGAAAAATTCAACCGTATGGTTCTTGCGATGAACAATCAATATTTCCGGACACTCTAAAAGTCGTTCTTATAAGCAATACCTCACAGGGATATCGAGGAATCTGCGGGCGGGCAAGTTCCCGTTTGGAGCCACTTCATTTAAACCCAAACCTATCACGCAATTTATTAACGACAAATTTAAAAAGTAAATACGACATGGGTGATTTTTGACTTTACAAAAATTTTTCACATAAAAATATTGACGCTTAAGAAAAAAAATTATTCAACAATGAGAATTATCGATATTTTAAATTACACGACAATAAATTTAAAAAATGTATGGCATCCTCACGTTGGTTTCCCGAAAAAAGACTTAAAGTGTAGTTATTGAATTGAGTTTACAAAATCTCGATTGTAAAATTGCCTCGTAGCTATTATATTTTTAACATAGATGGCTTTAGAGTTGTACATTATGGGAACTATCAAACCTAGTCTCGCCCCCGAATCTCGAATTTCCGATCGGAATGTTCTGGGGTGCTTTGATGTATTGATTCCCGGGCCGAAAACACTCGATTGTGGCTAACCAAAAACAATCGCTGGCCGTTTGAACCGCTGCAAATTGTTACGCTTACAAACGTTTAATAATAACAATAATATACACTGTTATAAAGTCGTAAAACACTGTTACGACGCGAGATAAGTAACGGAATCGGAGATTCGGTTAATTGCCGGAGTAATTATTGCGTGAAACTTTGTATATTATTTAATAACAATAATAATAATAGTGTTACGCCGCCGCAGCTGTCGCGTTAACTGATCGCGGAACGTTTTTTGAGAGGTCGCGCGGGAGAACCGGACGGGAGGGAAAAAATCCACCGGACGAGGTAGATAAGCGGCGTTATTGCAGTTTAAAAAGTCTTCGTTTCGTTTTCCAGGACGCGACGAACCCGCGCGAACTATACGCACACAACGATAATAATTATTGAGTCGTGTAATAATAACTTATTGCGATAATTATTGTACCACGTACAAGAGTAAAAGTCAGAGTTAGAAGCGCAATATCGAGAAGTAATAGAATACTGGACTTGGGCAGGGCGACGCCGATAGTCGCCAATCGTTTTTAATCTATAGTTTTAGAGATCCGAGAAATGAAGAATAAGACGGAAAGAGATGATAATGGATAAAAATACCTGCTTCAGTTTGCTCGACCGAGCAGACGATTCACACAGTCCTACTAGGGGAAAAGGAACAAAAAGTGGCAGATTCGTGTTGTAACGGTTTTCCGGGTAAAACTCAAAAAGTAAAAAGTAAAATTTCAAAAAAAAAGCTTCAAAAAAAGTACTATTGGAGTACATAAACCTTTTAGGAAAGTTACTGACATTGAAATCATAGCCTCAATAGTTATGATCGGCGATACACAGTTATTTTTTTCTGCATACAAATAAATAGTGTGAATGTAATAGTGCTCGAGAAAGAATCGAAATCAACCGAACCGAAGACGACGACCATTCGATTGACATAAAGACCATTTTGTCTGGTATTTTAAGATGACGTAAACAATTTTTCCAACGTAAGTCGAAGGATTTTTCAAATGTATTTTCATTTCTCGTTTACACTCTGCAAACATAGTACCAACCTGTATATTTTTAAAATTAACAACTACGTAGAATTCTTTTGAATTTCCGCAAAAATCCATGCATAACACCGCTAAACAATCTTAAAATTATTACGTTGTTAACGTTTAAATTGGCAACACGCTGATAATATAACTGTCGCATGTTCGCACGAAAGCGAGTATTATATTTTTATGTTGAAAATGAATATTGTAATTGAACTTAACGACAAAACGGACGTTCGCCATAGGCCATCGAAGCGTTAAAACCACGTTCATTTGTACTGCCGTACCAACAGGAACCGAGTTAAAATTGACCTCGTTATTAAGTAAAATATACGAAGTATATAATATCGTACCAATATTTTATACTTTATAATATTTATATTTTGTACACATTATTAGTTTTGTCCAGCAGGTTCCAACAGGGGAAACGCTTCGGAGCTGTCTTTTAATAAACAATGATCGTTCGCACTCTATCGTTCGCAACAACGATAAAAAAGAAGAATCTAAAATAAAAAATGCAAATAGGTAGTTGAAAAAAAAACGTTTTGTCTAACAATTTGTTTTTTCTTCATTGTAGTTTGCGTACACGCAAAACACGCGCAATGATCGATATCGCACGTGGGCGCTTTGCTACGACGAGGTTAAAAAATATATAAATCGTTCTATTTTGTGCGACTACAATACTAAACACGTCTTGGTTTAACCTTCGGTTAATTCTCTTGATAATATTGTAATAATAATTTCACGAGGGTCGTGCCACACGCCATCGAGATATATTGTAATATGACAGCGGCGAGAGGGTAGGCTTCCTTTATATGCGTATATAACATGTTGTTTTAGAAGGTTCTCCTCCAGTGAAAGGCCGCGAAAATGTCAACCGGTAATAACGACAACAATAATGGTATTTAAAAAGCTTTTCAGAATCGTATACCGTATATAAACACACACACACAATAATATCATAACAGTATGAACCAACTACGCTAATTAAACCCATAGCCGTAATCAGCAGATTGCCATTTCGGCGCGTACAGAAAAGAGAGAGGGTGACTGCGACAAGCCCCCAGCTACCCTTATCAAGAATTAAAAACGGTAATCTTGTTTGCAAAACGTCCATCGGCTTTTAATTTTAATGGAACGCTCGGCGAAAGCACCGTAAGATGTTTCATTTTAATATAAAAAAATGTGGAACATATTGCAGCAGTCGGTTCCGTCAAAAAGTACGAGCCATCGGAAAATGTGTAATGTTGGAGAAGAGTTCCCGAGCCATTTTTCTCACGCGTATAATCGTTTAACGAAACCTGATCACCCGTTAAAAAAAAAAAAACAGCATTTGTTTGTCGTAATAAAATTGTAATACATATTATATTTTTCTCGTTCTTTTACGTATTCTTTAGCCATACATTTTTGAACCGACTGTTTTCATACAGCGTATTCTCGTGAGTACAAAGATTTAGGCATAAACTACAAATGGTTACTTATTAAAATACGTATTGAAATTGACCTTTTGGTTGTATTATACTTGATTAGACGTACATGTGGCCTGCCTTTCCCCTTCACCCAAAATAAAAATTTCTTATGCCGATAATTAGCATGAAACTCGCATGCCGATTTTCAAAATTTGCACCACCTCCATACTCAAAATATATCAAAAATAAGGAGGGTAACACGTGTCACCTGCCGCCCTCCTCCGAAAATAATTTTTTTGAAAACATTTTTCTGTGAATAAATAGCACGAAATTCACACACACCACGTCTTCTACCGTAAAAACCAAACTTAAAGAGAGGGACCGGCAAATTCGTTCGAATTTTGTGCTAATTATTTGCATCAGAAATTTTTATTTTGGGAGATGGGGGGCGCTGGCCACATGTACGTCTTGATTAGCTCGTGTTGGGGGTTAATAAAAAACTTTTTATAAAATTCTTATGCATACTACTTGCTTATTTAAAGCCAAATTTTATGTCGGTGAAACGCGTTCTTCTGATACAGTTATCGTGGAAAATATTCTCCTCCGGTCCTTCCCCGACGGCTGTATTATAGCGCGCTGTGCCGTCGTCGACAGCTCTTCCTACAAATTAACGATTTCACGGGTGGCGTCGAGTATTGGGCCCCTTAGTCTCTTTATTACATTGTTATCGTTTCTCTTTAATCAAATTATCCCGAGGGCGTTTCTTTTGAAGCTCAAAGGAGAATCGACGGGCCATTAATTAAACCGAAGAGCAGCGCATCGTGTATAATTTAATTTGGACGGGTTAAAGGAGCTGCACGGACGGCGGGCGTGGACGGACGGAAAGAAAGCTTACGCGAAGTGGAATGGCGAAAATTCTTCGGTGCGTATACAGCGACTTAAAACGGCGAAACAACCGATAATTATTAATATTATTATTATTATTGTTCGGCATCAAAGCGATTTCGCTTTCGTAAGACTTATACCTGAAGCGCGTCTTCTTGCCTCGATCAGGTACAACAAAGACTGCACTATCTCCCGATCGTCGGGCTAGCGATCGGTGCAAAATTAATGGACCGTGAGGATAATAATACTCACGAATAGTATTCACTAGTAATGGATACGACGACGATAATTTCGGGGCGAAAATTCTCAATTTTTCAAACCGAGTTTCGTCGGTTTTCGACGTTTAAGGAGTCCAAACAGACGAGAGTCATTACTGTCCGTTTATGTCACGTATAGACGATCAGTTTTGTGTGCTGAAAAACCAAAAAAAATGTCTACATCGAAGTCCATCCCTACACGGGAACACGTTTCGCTACAACGTCAACTATTCAGTTTATTAAACGTTTGTACGATTTATTCGATTCTTCCGTTATAATGTCGATGGCGCTACAATCCAACCCCCCAAAAAAAAAATATGTGCACACACAGTGATGGACGACTGATTTTGCCGTGGACGAGGTGAATTTTTTTAAATTTACATGTTTTTTTTTTTTTTTCAATAAATCATTGTTAAAATGGAAAACATGTTTTAAACGGTGTTGTGGACTATGAAATTGGTCACTGCTTTGGTGGCAGGTTAACGCTTTACAGTGGCAGTATCTGCGTATAAAGAATGTAGTTACATTTGAAAACAACGACGAATCAAAGAAAACCATAAAGTATGATTTTTAAATCGTTCTTCGCTGGTTTTTAACAGGTTACGAGGTACGCTCCAAACAACTGCAACAACAAATCAATAATATTAACAAACCCCGGTGCCGCGTCCACCGATCGTGAAATCGGCCAATACGCAATAACCGAAATCCACGATTACATCATGGGTACTTTCAAACGGAAATTACTTTGTAAAAGAATAAAAAACGTTTTCGCCGACCGGTTCCGTGATGAATTTGTTTTAATTGCACCACCTCGTACGTACCTGTGCGTTACGACGGAGGGTGGAAAAAAAATGTTTTATACGACGGATTGTAGTATGGTCTCTGTGGGGCGAATGCGAACTGCGCGCACCGAAGCCCCGCGGCAGACGTCCGTCCCCGTGTGTCACCGGAACACGTAATAATCGATTTTATAATAGGGGTTATACAACACATTGCGCATTAATACTCAGATAACAGAATTATGACACAAATTAAAATTCACAGACTGACAGCGTTTCGACGACCTGTGGTGCGGAGGGGGTGCGAATCGGGACAAAATGCGATTCTAAGCGGCCATAATTGTTTTCAGATTTGTTGATTTAGAAAAATAATGTGTTTTGAGGTTTTTCAAGCATTTCAAGAGGAATAATCAGTGGCGCCCCCCAGGTGTTATTGCGATCGCTACACGTGTCCCACCCCCGAGGGTTCTGGGAGGCGGTCCGGGTAATACTGAACTCGGGAGTAAACTTACAACACCACAGAGAACTCCAATCACAACTATTATTTAACTACACGGTAGTCTATTAGTCAAAACTCAATCAAGAGAAAGGCTTAATTGAAATTGTATAAAAATCATATTGCACAATGTCGCATTTCACGAACACTTCAAATATTTCAATTATTTGTAATACCTACGCTTTTACTTAAAGTTGACATATTTAATCGATTCGAATTGATAAAAACTAAAAAAAGGAGCTTGTATTAGTTTACAGTTGTACGGTTTAAGTACTGAGTTAAGATAATTAGTTGAGTATTGAAAATTATTAGCGCTTTTTACTTCGGGATGATAGATTTTAGTTGGGAAGGAGACTAAAAATGATTAGCAACACTTGAACAAAATCATTTACTGAGAACAATACTTAGGTATACGACTAGAATAATGAAATTTTTTAAAACAACTACCATTTTAAAATACAATGCGAACAATTTGTACTAAAATGTTTTAATATTATAACGAATTACGGAACAGAATAAAAATACTTTTATTTAATAAAAATTAGATTTACTTATTTCGCGCTATGATCGTAACTGTCAAATTCATATTTATTTCTTGATCATTTTATTTAGGGCAATTTAGAGCGGATCAAAGGTAATTAAATGTTTACATAACGCGATTAACGACACGAAAATGTATATTTTAGAAGTATCTCCTGCTTTTGAAAATCAAAATTTTGCATTTTAAGTTTTTTCTCACTAGCTTAAGTTTTGTAGATGAAAATCCGTAACTTTTAAATGTACCATCTGTAATAACACAAAATGAAGTAATGAACAAATCTGAAATTATACTGTCATCGGACAATTTTCAAAAATCAACTTTTTTTTTTTTAAGTTATTACAGTTTAAATTTGAGCGCATTATTGAAAATAAAAATTTCATTTTTTTTAATAATCGAAATTCCCAAATAAACTCAACGTCATGTCGGTTGATTGGTAATCAATTTTTACAACAAAAATTATGTAATTATTGTTTCAGTTGTGAAGGAACTAAGATTCCCTTCTAAAGATACACCCTATCGCTATAGAAATACAGTATCGAACGCGCTCTGGTGGAATTCGATAGCGACTCTTGCGGATATACCCCTTAAAATTGACAAAATCTCTCGATATATACTTACGATTAATATGTGGTTTACTTCCTGACGAATAAATCGCATCAATTGTTTTCAACTTCCCGGTGTACATTAGTTCTTTTAAAAATGGTCACCGTAAACTACTGACAGATTACGAATACGACATCATATTTTACGGAACATTTGTCGAGTATACTAATTGTCGTTATAACATCGTATAGTTATTTCCGAAATATAACTTTTCGTCCATGTAAATAGGTAAATAATAATGCATACGTGCGTGCGGTTCTCTGAACGCACAATACAACCAATAGTGTTGTATTAATTTAATTTTAATAGTCGTCATATTGCCTAGCACGGTTAGCTAGATTTTCGACCTTGTCTCCAATAAGTTGTACTTGCGCGAAGAAATAAATTGATTTTCTGTCGTACAATAAAACCACGCCTTTAATACGAAATATAAATAACAGTATGGAACTGATGTAGGTAATTTTTTTATTTTTTCTGTAAATATTAACGTACCAATATTGTAAAGACGAGAAAAAAATGCTAAATAAATCGTCTTGTAATTTGTAAATAATATATTGCGCTCAAAAATATTGTGTTCAATATACCATTGAACATTGGGTATTACAATATTTAAGGCGATTCACGAAGAAGCAGAAGAAAAATGATGAAATAAAGTTAACCTGTAATAAATATTATACATGTATATATATAAGCACCGAAATCGTATACCTATAAACGCATTTAAATCACAGAACGGTCGTAAAAAGAAATTTAATAATATTATAGTATATATCGAATAAATAATTGATGATTAAATAGCTAAGGGTATTTATTAGTGATTCATGTCAGATAAATTCAATTGATTTGTGATGCTTTTTGTGGCGTTCTTAATTAACCGTTTTGCGTGTTTTGTGATCATACTAGGGTCGGCTGTTCCAGAAGTTCTATTATAAAGTATGATATACGGAAAGAATTGTAAAAAGAAATTATAAGGTTTCCGGAGCAGTAAAGAGTTTATAAAAGAAAATTGTAATAAAAATAACGGAACGTAAAAAAAAAAAAAGTACTGTGTGTACTCAATTATAATAACGAAGCGAACTTTTACGGGAACTTGGTGTTTTTAGCACGTCATCCGTCACAGTTAAACACGAAGAGGCTTTGCAAAATCAATATTGACGTATGAAATTCATCACTGGAGGTAGCGTATAATATTAAAACATTTCAAAACACAAGCCAAGCGCTCGAGTAAAAATATCTTAAATCAATGCGAACACGATTTTTACTTATAAATCGTGACATTTTTATACTTACCGTAAATTGTGTTATGACTGACTGACCGGAGTACCTGGTTTATCGAACAAACGATCGCCATCGTCGCTGTGCTTCGATTATCGTCGTAGAAAACAGACCGGCTCTCATTATAAAAAAATTTTTTTTTGTTTTCAACTGCAGCCAACACAAACAATCGACGAAACCCGTTCAGTTTAAAACGTTTTCCGACGATTTTATTGACATCGCAGACTGGTGTTTAAAATGATCACATTTAAATGCGCATACCAAAGATTTATCGAATCGGATACGTAGTTCCGTCCAAAACCCACTCGAACTCAAAACGTTGAACTCCGGTTCTAAGAATCAACTCGTCCAAGTCAAGTTCACATTTTACGATCAACTCGTTTATCCGATTCAAACGTTTATTATGACTATCGACTATCGAGAGGCTTGGGCGTGGTGACGATCGTTTTGTAAACTCTGTTTTATTAGTTTTCGAACATTTTTCAAGCCAAGAGTTCGAAAACAATGCGAATTTTGAGTCGATCGGTTGAGTTAAAAAAAAAATCGACGGAAGTTGAATTCATTTTGGATCTTTGCTATCCTTCGGCTAGTCGAAACGGTTTGAAAAACAATCGCGTTCGTTTTGACGGTCGATCAAAAAGATGAAATAAGTTGATTTGTAACTAAATAGGCACAAGACGTCAGGTTAGAGAATCGAAATTGACCCTTCCCGACCCGACAGTCCGTCCCGTCGTCGGGGGGACTCGCTCGCCTAAATTCCCCTTGAATTCCCCCCGACACGAGCGCGCGGGGACCCGTTCTCCCTCCATCGACTCCTCCTCCACCCGTTTGTTGATTATAATTTGCGCGCGTCGCGGCGGATAAACAACTGCCGTCTACCCGCGCGGAGGTTTCGCGGACCGCGAAACACAGAAATAACCGTCAAAACAGCGCGAACGTGAAACGACCGCCGAAAGGCGTCTTGAAGGAACGCGACGACGATGTAATAATAAATTGCAGTTTTCGAGTCGACGAGATCGCAAACGTCGACACGGATGAAATCGCAGGTGGGTTAAAAACGGGGAAAGACGACGGGGGCGAATTCAATGGGTTTTAATTTCAACGGAATGCCGCGGCGGAGATCGGAGATGTGTTCGCCGCGGTACGTTCCGAGACGAGAGCGCGCGCGAGACCGATGTGACGACATTCCGAACGCATCGCGCGTAATACAGGAGCTATTAGGAGCGCGGCGGGGAAAAATGCTACAAACGTGGGCACAGGGTGACGTTGTTGTTTGTTTGGCCAGTCGGTCCGAAACGGTGTATTTTACACGTCGATCGCCAAATAATAAAAAATATCGACCCTGCAAAATCATTCTGTGTGTTTACAGCTTCTTCTTCACGACTGTTCCGGGTCGGCTACCCTCGTCTTATACCCCCAACCGTCGCGTCCATTCACACACAATCGTTTTCATCTTCTTCGGTCGTATTTTTCGTTAATTTTCGAAAACCACTCTGTCTTTCGATGTTCGTGATCGTATTGCTGAATTATTTCAACCTGCACAACGATAGATGTTACTACGATTAAAAAATTGTTGGTTTCTCGTGCCATTGCGTACCGTTGTAATAAACAACGCGATCCTACGGCAAACTTTGTTAATTTTTATAAACATTCCACGTATCATAATAGACTATTCCAACTCGTCGTGTTACAAATACATTTTTGTAAAAAAAATCTATTAAAAAACCGTACGCTATTATTTACACAGACCAGTCGTAAATTCAATACAATCGACTGTTGAGACGTATGAACACATAAATCGTAATAAGTCGTTTAATCGGGTAGGTCCTATACAATAAACGCGAAAAGAATACATCTACCGGTTCGATTAAACCGGGTTAAAATGTTCTTGAATTACCTGCAGCAAATAAGTATAAAATCCACAAAGTTCGGCGTACTGTTTAGAACTTTAAAAGATTTTACGACACCGTCGATATTATTGATATACACCGTGGGCGTCAATGTGTATACGACCGCGACTTTTAAAACGTGTCGTTCGGGTTTTATATTTTTCGTTAGAGAAACTACTGTACTGTAAAAAGATGACGAAACTTGGGAGGCCTGTGCCCATCCCGCCTCGCCCACGATTGTGATAACACCGAAAATGAGGAAAACGAAATGAAACCGATAAAAAGTAGGTGATGGTGGTTGACTGTAGAAAAACATCGCCCTTTTCTCTCTCATGGATTGCGTTCGCCCATCATCTCCCCCCGTACACCGTTTCATTACCTTCATCACAAAACACTCCGTCGACATTTGCGATTTTTTTTTTTAATTTGTTTACGCATTTTACGCTATCGTTTGGCCACCGTCGTAAATTACCGGTGATTTTTTAATTGGGTGACTCTATGTAGGCGAGACAGGATGGCGCGCGGCTGCGAAATTTTCCGAAATTAATTTTATTCGCGCTTTTGGCGATAAAAACGTCCGTCCGACGTAATAATTTATAACGCGCCTCGAAACGCGTATTATTAAACCGCGAAACGTTTATTCAATCTGCGGGTAAAAAACGAACATGGTCGACGGTCAAAACGCACTGTTTTGACGCTATTTCGAAATAATGTGAACGATTAAAAACGAAATCGATGGCCGATTGTAACTTATCATACATCTGAGCAAGCTCGTGAGTCTGTTCGAAACGAAATTCAAACCAACTGCATCGATCTCGAACGAAAACGGATAAAATATATATATTTTCGTTCTGATTATACGTATGTGCAATTTTCAAATAATTTAAAAGGAGCAGACGAAAATAATTGTGAAACCAGATTTATCGTTCGGCTATATATGGATATATTATATGGATGAAAAAATATGTCGTTGAGCTTGTCAGTCCCAAATTGACCAGACGTGTTACTAACGGCCGAAAAATCTCTGCTGAACACATCCGAAATTCACATTATTGGCGTTGCGATCGAGTGTATTTTTGCATACGTTTTTTGACCGGAAAACGAAAGAAAATTTAACATACTACCAAAGTCCCTCGGTCTGAACTCGATTTCGAAAATAGTTTCTAAAGCACTATATTTCCAGTGCGATTTTCGATTTCTTTGAACGACCCGTTGTTTGTTTATAGTAGTTATTCTCTAAAAAGGAAAAGGAAAGTAGAGTCCACAAGAGACACGGAAGCGGTATAGTCTCGAGCAAGGCTAACTCGTACAAAGTTAAAAATTTAAGTTAATTAACTCGTAAACTTTTTTTGTTAACTTAATAAGTTAATTCTTTTAAGGTGTTAACTTAAAGTTAATCTGCAGTATTCATTAAAATTGTTTTTAACTTTATTTAAAAAACAAATGTAGATAGAAGACCGTTATTTCAAGAGAATTGTTCGAAACGGAGGACATAATAACATCATAAGTACAAAACCATAGGGTTTAAAACCATCCGACCGATTTTGAAAATTGTTTCACTAATAGAAAGCAACATTATTTCTGAGCAACGTAGACTTTATTTGAAAGTTCCACCCCTAAGGGATGTCTCAAACACAAATGTTGTTGAAAATTCTATTTTTTTTCACGGTCGCTATGTGTCAGCTGTTTATTTTACCGTTTTTCTCCGAGTTTTTTTTTTTTTTGGTTTTTCGAGCGTTTCATTTTTGGAATTGAAAATTTGGCGAAACGTTATCCTAGCAATATCCTATAGGCTCATAATTATAAGTAAATTTTAAAAAATCGCGAATCTTCGTAAACGCCGTCGCTCGGAATGTAAAACGAAAAAATACAACTCTTTTTTGTTTTTCCAAAAAACTTGACGAGTGAAAAAGAGTTGGCACAGCGGCTCGGTGTCCAGCGTAAAGTGTCTGTGCGGTGAGATTCGCGGACGTTCGATACGATCTTCGGGTACAATCTGCGACCCGTCAATGTTTAATGTGACAACGGTTGACGGATCGCGGCCGCGGATAAGTCCGTTCGGAGACGCCGCTGACGGACAGGCTGCTCTAATGGTCAATCCTGTACCTAGTTACAGTCGGCGAGTTTTACCCGCGAGTTGTATTGTACGAGAACACGTAAGCAAAACCTTCTCGGAGGGTATTAAGCCTCTGTTAATTACATTGTTCCCCGGGGCGGATTATGATGACCGTCCGCGACCCGCTCGCCGCGCCAGAACGCGCATTGTTCCGCCGCTCGCACGGTTCTCGTCCGTCCGCAATAAAAACGAGCGGCGAAGAAGCCATTGGGCATAATCGTTGTTGGCACAAGCGTACGTTACAGCGGTACTAGACAGTTGTTCGAATCTGGCGGACGGAAAGATTTTTGGATCAGGAAAAAAAATATTCAAAAATCTCATAGTTCTGTACTTTGTTCAAAAGTTTTCGAAGATCAAACCCTTTTATTTTTTACCTAATACCGCGCGAACGTTTCGGCTAGTTCTGATTATACACAATTCTGGAAGTTGCGGCCAAAAAATCGGTTACGTCAAAACGCGTTGATTTTTAACGTTTCTCCTTATATATTTCGCCGAGTATTTTTACCGTAACTTTTTCAAAATTTGAACTTTCGACGTGCCGGCTCAGCCCGTAGGCCAGTCGAAAGAGATACTGCTGACTTAAAAAATCAGAGCATTTCTATAACACCCTAGGGGGCGTTCACAGGAAACAAAACATTCTTCGCTACTCTTAGAGTCTAAAAATAACGATATTCAAACAAATTTACTCACCATATTATACGTTCACCACGATATACGCCCCAATTTGTATTTTATACTTTGCGTTATTTTAAACCGTTTCGTGTTATATTTACTGCTGTTTGAATGTGTGTTTACCGTAACATTTTAAGCATCATTTACGTAGGTATAACATTATATTATAAAATTGGTTTAGATGTTTGTTGTTGAACGTCTGTCGAGCACGTAATTTTTTTTAATAAATCGATTTTAATCGAATAACCGCAATGTATTTCGATACTACGGAAACAAACGAAAAGAGGATTTCAGTAATTTCAGTGTTAAACGTACAAATATATATTGTAATCGAAACTAAAACGCTGTAGAAAAAAATACGCTTTCTTTGCTCTATTTTGAACAGCCGATTACGTTCAATCCAAACATATATATATAGTAGGTACACACAGTCGAACTAACAATTTTATTTGTGTTGTACACTATAAACACACGTGAAAATAAGTTTTGATAAAAGTGTTAAAAGTGTTAAAAGTGTTTGCACACAGAGTTAAGGGTACTCAACCGACACAATATTATATCGACGAAGTACCTACCATAGTACAAATAAAAAAATACGGTACAAAAATTGATTTGAATGTTAGGTATACTTACGTTTAAATTGTTTTAATTTTTAACGCTTTTTTGACATTAACTTTATTTTACAATAAAAGTGACTTTCTATTTGGACATTCAATGGTTTTAAATACTATTATAGTATTGAATACCTAATTTTTCGAAAACGTGATTTCTTTTATTGTTAAGTTTGTTAAAATATATATTTTTTTTTTGTCCCTCAGAGATGAAGATGAGCAAAGTGGGCAACCAGACCAACTCGCAAGATCCTCAGGCCGTGAACTCTCGGGTTTTCGTGGGAAATTTGAACACATTTCAGTGTAGCAAGACCGACGTGGAAAGAATGTTTCAGCGATACGGTCGTCTAGTTGGTGAGTGTTAAAATTAAAATAAAGTGTCACAAAACTTATCAGTATATACAGTGAAAACCACTGCGATTTCTAAAAATTTGTTTTTTCGATATCATAAAATATTGCAAATTATTACAATAACCAATACCGAAAAATGCGTCTTGAAGAATAGCACAAAATATCGTAAAAAATGATTTGTGATGTCTATTATGAGGTCGAAAACCGGAAAAAACTAAATTATATTTGTATGGTAAATATGATTTCATGGAAAAATTCTAAGATAAACGTTTCTTACGAAAATTCTCGATCTTTATCCAAACATAATTCAGTATAGTTAAAGGGTTAAGTAAAAAAGTGTTGATCATGAAAGTAGGAGTGTAATAAGGTTATGGACTCGAAAAAGACCTGACTTGGCCAAAATTTAGATTATATCACGATTTTCCTACGCCAAACTTTTTGCGAAGAGATCGGCACCATCGAGGGCCATCCTTTTTTAACAGTTAGATTTTTGTTGAAATAGAATGCACGACTCACGTTTATAGGTAAAATTCTTACACTTTAAACTCAATTTGAATTTTAAACATTACCTAAATCGTTAAGTAATTGACACTGTATATTGTCAAAAACCGGAACCTTTTTTGTGCGCCTCTTACCATATATTATTACATCAATACTTGATTCCCGATATTTACGCTACGTAGTCATTAGCAAACAGTAGTATATACGAGTATAATACTGAAATTCATTGTAGCGAAGCATCGACTAAATTTGGATTTTAATTTATTCTTAAGAAACGCAAAAGTCGTCAAAAACGTGTCGACGATGTTCGGTCAAGTGCCAGCAGGATCTGAATGTGTTCTTTTCTTACACTTGTACATATTATAATATTTGAACGCTGAATACAAATCAATATGTGATTAATATATTTTCATTCAGTAGGTACAAACTTTGTGTACATTTGACAAACATAAACGTACGGAGTACCGTCTGGATTCTCTGCTCTTGAGTTCTCTAAAGTAATAGACACTTTGTTAAGATAAAATCTGGTGACATTTTATTAAATTGCGTCGTGTTATTCAGTGATTTTGTTTATCTGCACGTTGAAATCGATAAATAATTACGTATATTCAACTGCATTTACTGTACACAAAAGCTAAAACGCATACTTAAATTATTTCACTCTTAACATTTTCGAGGTCTAAATCGTATTTAACACTTACTTATAACGTTGATCCAAAATGTTTTCAATACACACAAAAATATTCTCAATTTTGTGTTATAAAGTTGATCTTAAACTTCCAATTTAGTTTTAAATACCCACCACTAATTATTGCCGGTACTAAATCGAATCCAAACATTTTTCTTTTTTCTCGAGAGGGGCCGAACAGTTTTCCTGATCCACATTGATTCGTCCCTTTATAGAATTTAGTAGAAAAAACGATAAATTAAGCGTTTCCCGTTCTCCAAAACCAATACGGTTGGCGATGTCTTGATACCTGCACCAGCTACTAACTCTTTATAGTAATTCGTTCGTTTTCGGCCGATGCGCCTACTAAAAAGTACTAGAATTTTCGAACAAAAAAAAAATTTAATACATCGGAAATTTTCGAAGGGGCTTAGGTCTCCGATCTGGAGATACTACTGGACCACAAACTGCAGCAGGGTGTTGCTGCGCGTATAATTCGTTGTTGTTTTTTTTTTTGTTCGCGATCTAAAACAATGAGACCGTCATCGGCATCCGGCAAACCTTAATTATTATTATTATTATTACCATAGCGTTGTTATTATTATTATTATTTGTCAGCATCGAAACCAATAACGTAGTTATAACCGAAATAAAACGCGATACTCCGCAATCGTACAAACCATACCGTGATAATATTGAATAATTATTATTATTATATTGAATGACCATTTTGTTTGTATACTCGAATGACAAAGTACGTGCAATAATATTATATACACTCATATTCGATGTTCTCATTCGATATTCGCATACATTATACTGTTATCATCATCGCGGGCGTTTTGTAATACGCTTCGACGCGTAAATTAAAACGAGGCGAGCGATTTGACGGCCGCCTGGCACAATGCGGCGGCATTAACCGCGCGGACGCCGATAAACGGGGGTAGCTCTCACCCTCGTTGTTACCCCTAAATCGCGGACGAATTCCACCCCCCCTCGAGATAATGCCCGTCGCCGCTGCACGCGTCCGTCCCGTGTGTAACAATAATAAACGGGAAGAATCGATTATTTTTTTCTCCTATCCAAAAAACAAGCATACGGGAATAAACGATAAGAATAATTCTGAAAACTGATTTGAACGCGATCGACACGTTCCCTGCACGTTTTCGATTCCCTTCATTATTACAACAAATCGCATTACGATTTTCAATATTTTTTATAGTAGCTGTTCTTCTTCTTCTTCATCTTCGCCCCGCTTCCAACTATTCGGGGTCGGCCACCCATGTCCTATACCTCCACTTGTCACGATCAACAACCCTCACATTAACAACCCTCATATCACTTTCAATCGTTTCCATCCATCTTTTCATACGCCTCTCTCTACCTCTATGTCCACCAACGTTCATAACCATTACGACTGCTTCAGTTTCCTCTCTTCTCATCACTTGCCAAAACCATCTCGGTCTATTTTCTCTCGTCTTATCCACCATTAACACCAATACTTCCTCTTACACATTCGTTTCTTATTTTATCTTTTCTCGTTACTCCACCCATCCATCTAAGCACTCCCATTTCCGCTCTATTTTCCTGTCAACCGCCCAACACTCCGAACCATACACAACACGGTTGGTCTCACCACACTCCAGTAGAACTTGCCTTTTAACCGTATTGGGGTTTTTTTATCGCGTAAAACACCTTCCTTTCATCCAGCCACACTTGATCCAATAATTCACATCTCTCGTTAAACCCCCCCGCCGTCCCTTGTTACAAAGGATACTTAAAGTTTTCTGCTTCTTCCATCACGTCACCGCTGATCTCCACACTCTTCTCGTATCGTTTTTTTCACCAAAATTACACTCCGTAAACACTGTTTTACTTCGACTCGTCCTCGAACCCGTCCCTTCAAGGGCTAAAAAAAAAAACTTGTTAAAAATGCTTCGCTACACCTGAAAAAAATTACTCGTGCGCCACTGGCCAGAGGAATATCGACGCGTACACATTATTTCTGTAAAACGATTACCATACGGTGTACGGTAAAAAAAAAAAGGGACCCGCGCCAAAAGAAGCCGGTTATAAATCGATAATTGCCAATTTATATCGAACAGAGAGGGATAAAACACGAAATTACGTATTGCGTTTTACGCCTGTCAAAAGAGACCTCGCCTGCTGTATCGCGGAAAACTATACGCCGTCTAAAGTGCCTATCTGAGCGAAAAATAATTCACGTCGTGTCCGTCGAGACGATCGGCTCATTTCGAATGTATGGATCGACAAAACTTGTTAACGTACTCTCCGACGGTTCGCAGTCGGAGGAGCACCCTTATTACAGCACACTGTTTATAATACACGCGCGAGCACATCCCTTCACCGCCGACGGACTGACTGTTTGCGACCGAACCGCACACGCCATACCATCGCGACCCCGGTACCGATCGTCCCAACAACAGCAGTAAGACTATATCTTTAATACATAGTATACGGGCGCACTTTTATTAATAATATTTTATGGTAGAAATCGTGAGTTGTCAGCGACGGTAAAAAAAAAAAAAACGAATAAAAAGATGGAAGTAAATTTATTGCTCTCCTACGAAATTACCACCGTCACGCGCGTACATAATTCTATATTACACCCCTGGGGGAACGTCAAAACATCGCGCGCATCGAAAATACCCTGGGGAGATTATTGGGGGATTATTAAACACGTCATATTAAAATCATAGTATAGCCCAGGTAAATATCGTATAAAAGCTTATAACGATTTTTTTTTTAAATAAAAATGTTTGTAAAAGATGATTTTGGACTGAAAGATTTCGTAAGATATTGTACGACCGCAAAAACTTATTATTATTATTATTTATTCATATCGTTGTTTGCTTTTGAGGCTTCCAGAAACGCGATCCAGTTGGAGCTATCCGAAAGAGTTACTATCCGCCGGAGCGCGTTTTACACAGTATTTCTGTAGACAATCTTAGTTCCTTCACAACTGAAACAATAATTAACTGATTCATATTTTATATTAAATTTTAACTTACGTTTTTTTTTGTTTTTCAAATTTCTATTGCTGAAGAAATATTCATGAAATTTAATTTTCAACAACGAGGTCAATTTTAAACAGTAATAACTTTAAAAAAAAAAAAATTGATTTTTATAAAACTGTCCAACGACAGTATATCAAGCAATACGTATAGATTGTACATTTAAATTTAAAAGTAACAGACCTCCAACTACAACTAGTTACAAAGAACTTAAAAATTTCGATTTTTAAACTGTTGTAACTGACACAAATAAAAATATTTTTTAGGGTCATCGTAAACCTGGTAGTAAGTAACTACAGGTATGCTAAACATTTAAGCAAAAAAAAAGGATATTCCCCTTAAAACGTCAAGAAGAAAAGAAACACTTATTATTTAACAATAGGTAAAATGTATGTGCATTATATTTCAAAAGCAATAGCTGTTAATTATTACTTTTATGTGTTGGCGCCTATGACGTGATAAATGCAAGGTAATGTCGTGTTTACAATCTCAAAAGCGATTTGAAGTGACGATATTCTTTTTCCGTCCAGCGAATCGTGGAAATTCGGACGTTTTCTGTTCACAACCTAACTGTGCAAAAAAGATTCTGATGACTCGAAAACTGCTTTCTCAGACTTTTCACTTTTATTCCCTCCAAACGTTCACGATGACCAGGTAGGAAAAAAAATATTTAAAATGTCGTCACAAGTATAATCCAGAGTTCCAATCGCACACGGTTATGGACAGCGAAAGAAAATCGACGCTTCCCAATTGCCTTTAGTTCGCAACGAGATTTAGCCGTAACCACTCGCAGACAGAGTAAACAAAACGTTAAAAATAAATCGTTTCCAACGAAAAAACACCGTGCACGTTGTGTTATTAACAGTTATATAATATTATGCAAACAACTCGTAACGATAACCGTAATTAGAACAATATACATGTACGTAAACAGTAACAGCACAGTCGAGTGAAGTAATATCACGCGTTGTTGATCGAATTTGGCGGCGGCGAAAATGTTTCGTTGGCACGCTGCGCCCGACAGCGGTCGGCCATCACGATTTGAACGCCTGAATCCCGGTGATGGCTCGACCCAGAACCAGCCCGTGAATGTCGTACGTTCCCTCGTAAGTGTTCACCGTCTCCAGGTTCACCAAGTGTCTGATCACGTGGTACTCGTCGCTGATCCCGTTTCCGCCGAGCGTGTCCCTCGCCATCCGCGCGATCTCCAACGATTTCCCGGTGGAGTTCCGCTTGATCAGCGATATCATCTCCGGGGTGGCCAGACCCTGTTCCTTCAACCGGCCCACTTGCAGACAGGCCAGCAGACCGATGGATATCTCGGTGACCATGTCGGCGTACTTCTTCTGGATCAGTTGCGTGCCGGCCAACGGTTTGCCGAACTGTTTGCGGTCCAAGCAGTACGACCTGGAAACCGACAGGCAGGCCTCGGCCGCCCCGAAAGCGCCCCACGCGATACCGTAACGGGCGTGGTTCAAACAGCCGAAAGGACCTGAGAACGGGGAAAAAAGTGTATGCGATAAAAATCGATTCGCCGCAAAACCACCGCTGGTTAAAATTTTAAATCACCGCTATACTATCATGAATCCTTTCACATTTCATCTTCGGTTTATGGATATTTTTCGTTTCGTCGATTAAAGACTACCGCGTTTGTAGGAAAGAAATAAAAAAGTACCAGATGAAAACAGTATGGTCATAACGCGGCATGCGGCTTAGAATCGGGGGCTATAAATTGCATCGTCTCGAAGGAGAATAAAATCTTTTGAAATGACCGAAAAATGCTACGCGTTCCGTGGAAAGCTCGCAGAATAAATGATACTAGAACAACTGAACGTGCACGTAGACAGTTACACAACTCCTGCCCTCAATACAACGTCAAGTCCATACATTTGTCGATCATATTACCGTACGGCGAGAGATGGCGCGGGAAAAAAAAGAATAATTCGAGAAAAATTTACAGAGGTTGTCCACCTTCTCGGTTTCAACAGAAATCATATCGTCAGCAGGATATGTTATGCGAAGAATAAAAAACTGGGTGCTTTGGAGAACTGTCGTAGCTTGCTTTGACGGTCATGAGTTTCAAAATCTCGTCATCGAAGAAAAAGGGTAGTAGAAGATACGTTATCATAGATCATTTTCCATTTGTTTAGCGTTTGACTCGCCGAGCTCACTCACGCTGATTATAATATAATCGTCGCTTTTTCGAATCAATTTAAAAACGTTTAACATTATAAACCGGGAGAGAAGATTTTGAATAAAGTCGATTATCGCAAACGTTCTTATTGCACAAAAATCAATCCATCTACTCGTTTTATAATTCGTGTTAAACAAACAAAAACGTCTACTGGTCTAATTTTTTTTTCTCTATACATATTTACCATCACCGAGCGTATCGTAACAGTTTTGTCCAAACGCCTCTCATTACATTGTTCGTTCGACAGTCGTACTGCACGTACATTTTACAAGACAATTGTCTAAACTACATATTATGCATGTGATAATCTAACGGGGGAAGGCTCGTAAGACAAGCTTCGTTCCGGTAAAACTCTGTACGCACGCGACCGAACGAAAAACACCTGGATTAGAGATTAGGAGATAGATACGAGATTAATATAGAGAATAGGCCATGTCGCAGGAAAAATAACGTCTCACGCACCGCTCATGCCCGCGACGCCGGGCAGAAGACCGTCCTCGGGCACCGCGCAGTTGTCCATGTACACCGACCCGGTGCTGGACGCTCTCAGCGACGATTTCCCCGGGATGACGGCCGTCGTCAGCCCCGGCGCGCCCTTCTCGGCCACGAATCCCCGGACCCTGCCGTCGTCCTCGCACCGGGCCCAGATCACGAACACGTCGGCCACCGGCGCGTTGGTGATCCACGTTTTGGCGCCGTTCAGCACGTACGTCCTGCTCGCCGCGTCCCACTTGGCCCTGCTCTGCATCGTGCCGATGTCGCTGCCGGCGTTCGGTTCGGTCAGGCAAAAACTGCCCACCAGATCGGCGGCGGCCAGCCGCGGCAGGTACCGTTCCTTCTGCTCGGCCGTCCCGTACTCGTTGATCGCGTGCATGACCAGCGAAGACTGGACGCTCAGGGCCGACCTAAAACGAGAAACATTTTTTGTTATCGAACTCGTCGTCATTTGGGCGTGTTTTTTTTGTTATGTCGCGGCTTGTAAAAATCTCGTCAAAATTACGCCGCTGCGGTACCAACGATGTTTGAACGAAAATCGGTCGACGTACCTGTAAGCGCTGTCGACTCTTTCCACTTCTCTGGCGATGAGACCGTACCCGACCTGGGACACTTTGGCGCACCCGTACGCGCCGATTGTGCACCCCAACGCGCCCATCGACGCCATTTCTTTCAGCACTTCTTTCTCGTACACGGCGTTGCGGTTCGAGTTCAATATCCTGGGCATGAGGGCCTTCTGACAAAAGTCCCTGAACGAACACTTCAACTGCCGCTCTTCGGCCGTCAGATTGTGGTCGAGGTTCAACGCGTCCTCCCAATCGAAGCTCGAGGACGCGCTCGAGGCGTAACGTCTGGCTGCAACGCGACGCTGCAGCAGGTACCGTCTCGCCGCCATCGACGCCGGGTTCTAAACGCGTTCGATCGGAAAACGATCAGTTTTCAAAAATATATTCCACTACAAACTCGTCCGCGTTTTTGTTGTTCGATAAATGGCGAAATCTCAGAAGAAACCGAAATAGTATTGAAAAGTATAAAAACCGGCTTGAACAGCCGTAATAATCGTGTTTTGCAGGCGAGTTGATTTTTTTGGTAAACAGTTTGCAGCATTGTTTGCAAGCCCGCGTGATTAATATCACAATAATTATGGTCTGTTCGAAGAATACACGTATCAAATGATAAACAATTGAAATTAAATTATAAATTAGGTATGTTGAAAAATCGTGTTCTTATAATTTTGTCAATCGCTGAAGCATCAGTAAACTGCACCACACACATGTGTCTACTAAAACGGGCTGTCGAGAAGTGCATTCACGCTGCAGCGAACAATCGCACTAAACAATATCGCTAAGACGCATTGTTCACTGATAGAGTAAACTGTTTGCTAAAAATTAACACGCCAAAACACGCTTATTTCAATTCGTTTTGGTGTTTATTTATTTATTTTTTTTTTTTTTTATTTGAACAATATACATTGTTAATCTCTTAAGCAGAGCTCGTGTTGGAATTATATAAATAACACATTGCAATTCTATTACGTAACACATATTTTACAGTAGTTTTACTTACAAAAAAGATCTTTACCATAATTTAACAATTAAATACAAAAGTAAGACCTAACCTAACCTATATTTGAATAAATTTGCAGTTTACGCTTGAAAATTGGTGAATAATTTCAAAGGCGGTATTTTCGTTAAGTAAAATCTAATGTGCTTCTCGTTAACACCTATCTTCGGAAACAATATCCAAAAAAATGTCTAATGTTACGTAAAAAACAAATCAACGCTTTCTGAATCGAAATAAAAACGATGAACGTGTGACGCGAACGTCATCCGTATACCTCAACAATAATCCGTCCGACTAATAACAATTCAGGTAGATACTACATTATAATATTTAAATACGTCTAAACAATAAATAACGCGTTGGGCGATCATAGCGTTTGTAATTTATAACTTGTAAAAGTACTTATATATATAACTATGAATTTTAGGAGTAATTTCAAACGTGGGAAAAATTAGAAAACAATATAGTTAAGTGTAGGTGAAATAATAACAGTTATCATTACAATAATAATAATAATACGTTTTCTGGTAAAATTATAGGCTATAATAACACTATTTTACTCGACTCGTAGGAAGCACACGATAAAATCTTCTTCTGCCGTTTGAAATTAAGAACGAATAATATTCAAATAGTAAAAAAACGAAACAACAGAAAGTTTGTGTTTGCCGCCGTATCGCCGAAACCGCAACGGAAGACAGTACAAAGCAGAAATGAAAACGTCAAAAGCAGTATCAGTTAGCCTGCAGCGTTTTACATGTTTTAATATATGTGTCCGAAACACGCGAAGAATGAGCCCGCACGACTTGTTTTTCACCACCAATTCATCACTACTGAAATAATCGTCCGACTATTCGTTTGTATGTTTTTTATTCAAACAGCATTGCTATTGAAATCCTACATTCTCTTAAAATTATATCAACAGTTCAGCCGAATAATATCTATCGCGGACGAAGATTTAAGTATAGCAAATAAGTAACGTTTATTTTATCCTCCGCATATTTTGTTTTACGACCATTCGCGTATTTTTAGATTTAACATCTTTTAAAATGTACTTACTAAAAGCTATTATGACGTCTTAAAAAGCGCGAGATGATCGTCGTGAACAAAATATTAAACCTAACTTGATACGTTCTTGAAAAATTGAAGACGAGAGCTGTTAAAATAACAAAATAATTTTGTAACAACGTGCGAAATCTTAAAACGTAAATAAATTCTTTAAATTTCTACTTGAATTTTGTATTCGTTTAAAAAGTTTGCGAACGAACCGTAGATACCTGGTCCTGTTAATTCGTTTGAACTTTGCTGCGTATATTATACTCGATTACGGTATATTTCTTGTGCAAAGAAGCCATCAAAATTATATTATATATATTTTACATAAACAAAACCACGTAATCGTTACTTGAGATATAGATAAACTGCGAAACTAGGTAAACATTTATACGACGTCACAAATCGTACAAAAATCAAAATCGATTTTGTTTGTATAGCTTCAAAAAGACAATATTATTTTCCGAAAAAAACGAAAAAAATGTTCGTCTGATCCTCCTCGGGTAGTTTGGTGTTTAGAAACGTCTGTAAAACGCCAAAAAAAAAAGAAACTCATTACCTACTTTGTAATCGAACGAAAGTTTAACAATGAACGATCTCATAGATTAATAGTCATACTAACTTACGTCGGCGGCTCAGTTACATCGTCATCGACACGCGTATTCGCTTAAACATTAGAAAAGAAATTTTCGCGGCGATCTGTTTTTGTAAACGTCACGAATTGCACGACACAATATTGAAGAAAAGTTTGTACCTGCATCGCAATGGTTCGCGCCGTGGACGCGCGAGAGGCAAAATCAAACAACTGTACTAATACAGAATAGTAGTCGAGTAGATTTAACTCAAACTTTTAGAGTAAAAACACTCGGGAAAACGACATTTCAAACGACGACGACGACGACGTTATCAGAAGAAATAAATTCGTACGATTTTGTGATGTTCGTTATCAGCCAGCGTCGACGACAACAGGTCAACAACAGCTGCTGCGGTGATAAAATCATCGTTTGTTACACACGCGCGTTAGGTTACGTGTTCGTCAGCCGCGTTTGCGATCGGCTAGTGTTGCCAACGCGCCAGACGAGCGACGAACGGCTCAGCTGCTGCCGCTGCGAAAGAAATATTCACAAAATATCAAAAATTACAGGAAATTTTGGCTTCTACGATGGGCCACCTCGATTTTCTCTCTGTTTGTCACACGTAAATCACAGGACTCGTATAGACTGTTTTTTCCTCTGTTCCAACACGATCAATTTATTTTTATACGATCAGGAATCCGATATGAACTCTTCGAGACCGTCAGCTTTGGATATTTCGGGCTACATTTTTTATTTTTTTGTCGTACTTTTTTTTTAAGAATGGAAAAAAACAAATTTGTTTTTTTGTAAATTTCGTATCTAAAAATTTAGAAGATAAAATCGAAAATGTGCCTCGAAATGAATATGTCGTATCACACAAGTGCAACTAGTTGATACACAGTATTGTCAAAAAAAAAAAATAAACCGTTAGGTAAGTGTCAAACCTTAAATAATATTATAATTACTATTGACATTTTGTGTGTACATAACACAGTGCGGCAACGTTAATTATGACTGGGTAAGAAAAAATAAATAAGACGAGATGAAATGTCTCTTGTTAAAATTATGAATTTGACGATTTAATTTCGTTGTTGAAATTTGAAATTACTTTATAAAACCAAATGAATTAGAAAATATTACGGAATTTTTCGTTCAACTAATATACTGTTTTTAAATATGCTAACGACTTTTATTTTTACACAGAATTTGTTGATACGTATAAAACACAATGACGGTTTAAAACGACTTAATTCTTAAACTCTGTACGATTGCTTTTTTAAATAAACGGACACAAATGCAAACCGTTCTGCGGATATTGTATCTATAATCTTATACTTTAGTATATTTAAGTTAGGATATTATCTTCTAAAAACATTCTTGTAAAAACAAATTTTTTTTTTTTTTAAAAGTTCACTTTTCCAATTTTCACAAACGTGTGTATATAACCGCGAAAAAAATCCTATGCGTATATGCTTAGAAAACGCGACTAAACAATAGATAGGACATTTACACGAAGTTTTAGGATAAAAAATATTGCTAAAAAAAAAACGTCAACAGTATCGATACGAACATAAAACGAATAATGTGTACACGGCCGGGCGGAATGATATTTTATTTTATATTCTTTTTGTTTTATGTGTATTCTTTGTATTATTTTTTGTGATTTTTAAGATTTCAAACGGATTCGACAGGCGTTTACGCGGTGTATTAAAATTGCTGATATTGTGCTGTTATTGGCACCTGAGTACGAGCGCATGTTTCTATATACACTTCAGGTACAAACGCGTGGCGATTGTGGCTATTGAAAAGTTGCATTTTTTCGGTTTTTTTTTTGTTTTTTGTTACATCAAAAAACAAATTGCAATTCCTCAGAAGTCTTTGATACGAGTGTTTTTTTCTTTTTGCCCGTTTCAAACGCACGTTGTTTAGTCGTGTACATAATACTACACCCTCAGACGGGTAGCCACCCCTCGTTTACTGCCCATCCGCTCGTGTCGACTATATTTTTGTTCTTTACCGTATGTACAATAATCGTAAAACCGCCACCGGCATTTTCATTCTCTTCATTTTTTCCAATAACTGCGCTTGCGTTTATCCATTTGTTTTTGGTTTTTAAATTTTTCTCAAGAATGACACTTTATTAAAGTGAGATTTAAAAAAAAAAAAAAAGCCGAGATCACTCTAGGTCGCGTGTATAGTTTGATGCTGTGGGTCACTGTTTTGGAAGGTTTATATAGAAGCTTAAAATTAAAAATTGCTTACGAAAATAACGATTCTGAGTGAGCTGCAGTGACCCAAATAGAGAAATAAAGAAATTACAAAGTTTAGTTTAGTTTATAAATGTAAATAACGTGTGAAAAATTTAAGCCATTCGGACCATTACTTTAAGTATTATTATGTTTTTAGTATCAATTGCACAACAGTGCGTAGAATTTCATTGATATAAAAAAATAACACAGTTTTTCAATACTTTTTCCGTATACGCGTTTGGAATCTATTGAGCCGATTTTTTTGATATTCAGATAAAACATTTTATTTTACATAACATATTTAATTTTTAAATCTTCAATAAAAAAATTTTGCGAGTAGCGAATTTTTTTCTCCAAAAATAAGAAGTCGTGACGGACGTTCCAGGCAATTCCATACAGTACGAGTTTACCGAATATATATAGGTATCTAAGGCGCTTAGTAATTATAACGAAAAAATATCCGTAAAAATAATCATAAATATTCTGCGCAAAATGAATCAAACTATACCAACATGAGACACGCCATCACAATACGAATTATGTACTTAAAAATGTAATAACGTTCATTTTGTGATTTATGATGAAATTGCAATTTAAAAAGAGATATATTTATACTTTTTTGCATTCATCTATGGCATAGTTTTCCCTTGAGTTCACTATTCAAGAGATTTCAACCAATATCACCAATGCGATTTTATATATAATATAGTCGACTTCCTTTACAAAAACGTTATTTTATTATTTTCTCCCGGTATACATACAAAATATATATATTCGTGTAATATGACGTGTTTTCAAATATTTATTTACTTTAGTTTTTAATATAAATAGGTATACATGTTTTCTTTGAAAAATTGTCTTTGCTTCATGACTTTTATCAAACAACCCGCAGCGGATATACCTACTAATGATTGCGTACAATATTATATATTGATGTATAAAAGTCAATTAAGAACATAAGTAAAATCGATTTATGTAGTAATGTAAAATTACGGTAATAATATTTTTGGATAATATTCTCAAAAATATTCAGACATTTTCTTTTTAACCCATTTGTTTACCAATTTGGCGATAAAGGAAATATTAAGTTAAAAATGTTTTGGTATAATTTATGATGGTAGTTATTGTTAAATAACCAAAGTTAAATAACAATATATTTTATAGACAGCTTTTATTAAGTATTTCCTTCATTAATAGAATTTTAATATTAAATAATAAATATACTTATTTTGTATTTCAGAGTATTAATTGATGATTTCAGTTTATCACCATGAGAATATTTTTAAAAAAATTTTTTTGAGTATATACTCTCGGCTCACATCACCAATATACTATAGGTTATAGCTAAATGTCAAACAGATGGACACAAGTTATAATAATATATTGTGACAAATTATTAAGTTTTAAATTAGGTGTATGTATATAACTTTGAAGACGTCGACGAACCAGTTGTATACTTGAGAGAAAAGTGATGGAAGCTCCCCTCGTGGGCGTAAGATGTATTTTATAAGCTGTCAATAATCATATTGTTAAGAGTGAGGAAAAAAATTATTTAAAATCACAAACTGATTATTTATACTCCATAATATTCTGATCTTTCTACATAAAAAGTGTTACATATACTTGTATAAAGATCCAAACAAAAATCATGAAGGTAAGATTACATACCTATTAACTGAATTTTTGGATTTTGAATGAAATTTTAAACACATTCGCGGAAGTTACCGAATCGCAAATTAAATGTATGTTAGATTCTATGCATTTCCTACACTCGTCGTCAAAACAAAATGGATTCTACGTAAACAAAATGTTTGTCTTTCGACAGAGATTATTGGAGAGAGGTACCTATATTATTATGAATTAAGAGAACGTTGTCGCAACTAAAATAATATTATAATATC
>CM029359.1:21640317-21681029 GCA_017140985.1 Hormaphis cornu
GACATTCAAACTTGTTATCATCATTACGTTAATGGCGGAGTAATTTAAATAAGTCAAATATAATGGCCCGGTCTTAATTGTTTTTTTTTTCTTTGTTTCTGCGGTCCAGATTCGTTCTTAGGTATATACTAGGTATCAGTTTTCACGATGATCACTTGGAGGTACCTATAATTTAAATTTTGATTGAATAATTTATAATTGCCGTTATAATAGGTAATAATGACGTGTCAAAAATTTGCTGGAAACGTCCCCAACCATTATCGTAATATTTTTAACGTATACGTTATATGCTACAGAAATATTAATTATTTACTATATTGTTGTTATCGTAATAAGTTCTAGTATTACTACTATGTTGTATGCATATCGTATTTTATATTAGCCGGGTATCGGAGGGATTAGTGTTTTGAAAATTGATGCTTACAAAATCAGCAAAGGACTCAAAGTATATAAGTATGATCAGAAGTATTGTGGGTCTTCTTTGTAGAAACCTTATAGCACAAAAAAAAAAAAAAAACGTCGACGTTCGTAGCGTAATTATACACGCTGCTGCTGTAGTTTAATGCCATTATATTGAATAACGTATTTAAATGTAATTTTACCCTCTTCTTCTTTTTTTTTTTTACAGTTCAATCAATTGACGAATGATGAATTAAAAAAAAAAATTGTTTTTTGTTTTAATTAATCTGATTGCAAATAAATTTACCTTACCTATAAAACAACAAATTTCTATTCACAGTGCACAAACGAAAATTTTTAGTACGCTGTTTGCCTGTTCTTATACGGTTGAATATCGTGTTTCCTCTACCAAATTCAGAAAGCTTTTTTCATCAACTCTGGCCTTGTAATGCTCTAACCTATGCAACAAATGTATGTTTTGGTCACTAAAATATTACACACTTCTCATTCCAAATTGTTATTACAAGTCAACACTACATAGACTTTTTATTTGAAATATAAGCGATAAAATAAATAACGCCACGTGCAATTGAACCTCGCAATCAAAATTCAAATATTCATTCATACGTAAATAAACTAAAAACTAGCAGTACTTACTAAAATACCTATTGATTTGTTTTCGTCATTCGCCATTTTCTTTCTTCCGAATCAGTTAAAGTGTGTTGTTCTGTCTTTTCGCGTACCTACGTACGCATCACTCGTTCAAAGCGCATAGTGTTATTGCGCTTTAGCCCATCGTTTTTCCCGTTTTATCGCCATCAAGCCCTCGTACGATTAAATATATTTTTTTTTTGTGGAGGAGGAATTGATAATTTTTTTGAAAATTTTTTAATCGGCATAGTGATTGATTTTAGCACGTTTAACGTCTCGATGTATGAAATAATTTACGGTCTTACGGGTAGTGTACGAAAACGTAACGAGCGACCAGCAGAACTCGCCGCATTTATAGCGTATTACTATACGAACCGCTCGGAAACAATAGGTTTTTTATTTTAGTTTTTCTATTCATCCGTTCGCACCTTTATTTATTCCGCACATTCACGACTTTCTCGATCGTTTTTCTTCTACATTCTATTAGCGGTCGGCCACCGCGTGTGTGTACACGCATTCGAGCAAACTCGCAATTCCATGCATATTGTATGTAGCCGCTGCCCGTATAATAAAATCATAATTCTTTTTTTACGGTCCACTCCTCCTCGTAGGTAGGTAGTTCTTTCTTTAAACGTAACTCGGTGGAGCAGAGCAGCAAATAATATAGACCGGCGAAAAAAAAAAAGAAAACGCTAGTCGGCTTCTCACCTGAGAAACCGACTAAACCATCCACCCCCTGATGCAAATACAACTTTTAATAAAAATATTGATCGCAATATTCGTATGAGTTTGTATACAAAAACTCACTGTTCGAAGTATGAATAAAAAAAAATTTTCGTTTGAAACGTTTACAAGTTGTAATTTAAGTTGTAAAAAGTTACTATATTTTCAGATAAAGTTGAACAGTATGCCAGGACATAATTTAAGAATCGGCAAAGCGAGCGGTCTTTAAGATATTGTCCAATAAAAAAAAAAAACTCAAATACGTTCAGGGTTAACTCGGCAAATGAATTCTACATTTTATCGGCGGTTTAGAGGAGTACACTAGTTCTGACAGCTAAGC
This sequence comes from Hormaphis cornu, assembly GCA_017140985.1. Taxonomy (NCBI): domain Eukaryota; kingdom Metazoa; phylum Arthropoda; class Insecta; order Hemiptera; family Hormaphididae; genus Hormaphis; species Hormaphis cornu. The sequence goes on from CM029359.1 coordinate 21,642,431, forward strand.
GACGCGCTTTAACTCAAAAATAAAATTAATTTATTATCTATGACGCCATCATCGTTTGTATTAATAACCCCCTAGAGTTGAAGCGGCCGTACGATGAAAATTTTTCTAAACACAATATTTTTGAAAAAGTTAGATCTACAGCAGCGTTATCTATCAGCGTGCCCGTATCAACAAGAAACCACCGAGTGTAGAAACTGCAAACTTTATCCCTTAGTTAAAAATTAAAAACTCTTATGGTACAAAATATACTGTACTTTACTTTATATTATAATAAACTAAAGGTGTTACTAAAAAATTGTATTTTTTCCCACCATTTCAATGCCGATACCCCCTTTGAACCTACCACCTCCCCAGAGGGACGGAAATTCGCCTAAAGGGGAGGTGTACCGCCCCCGTTAAAAGAACCGTTGAACGGATTTATTTACGAATACTAATACATTATTATTATTTTTGTTTGAATTAACGATCATGTACTAAGAAGACTTATCATCAAATGAATCAAATTTCGAGTCGTACATACATTTTTCGCATTTTCCCGCCCGTCAACGCGGCAGTGTCACCCGCGGTGCTGCACGACCCTCGTCGTGAACCAGGAACGGAGTCGCGCGACCCGTGAGAATTTAAACAGTTTGGCGGCGTTGTGCATGACAGAAACGATTCAAAGTTTCGGAAGTCGTTACGCCCTTTAAAATATAATATATATATATATACAAATAGATATGACGTACCATTATATATATGTATACACGCACAGCAGAAGCGTACAAAATGACGTATATTATTATGCGTATACAAACAGGGATAAGGAGAGAGGAGGAGGCGGGGGCGCAAAGTGCCTGAAAAGTATCCGAAGATAATTTTGCTCACTTTGACTTTGCAGCAAATTATTCTGCCCATTTTTTTTTTTTCTTTTATTATTGTTGTTAAATTATTCGCCGCCACCGCCACCGTCGGATTTATTGCGCACGAACGCGTGAGTTATTATTCAATCGCGGGGCTGGCTGCTGCATGTGCGGGTGACACTATAAACAACTGGGAAAAATGCGTTTGCCTCCGGATCGACTGTTGTTGCGGTTGTACGACGACATTTTCCGGCCGTCCCGCCGGAATATTCAAAAACCCCAGTCAAACGTGTCGTAAGGGGTTTTTTTTTCCAAACGAATTCAATTATAACTGATTAAAATTCGTACGAATAAATTGTAAATACATTATGCACTTTCAATACGAACACTACGAGAAATCGTGAAGGCTGCGGGGCGTTAACTCGTTAAAAAGTTAATTGTTGACTCGTTTTTTCGTAAACTCTTAACTTCCTTCTCCAACAGCACGAACCACTGAACAATATGACGTACCGAAGATAAATCGAAACAACATAACGTACTACTAACACCTTGAATAAATCATACACGTTTATTTTGATCAGATGTTCGATATTTTTCGTAGATACAGTTTAAATCTTTTAGCGTATTACAAGTATGTGTATATTATATCTTGTGATTAGTGTAAAATTTTTTAAATTAAAAGTTAATTTTAAATTAAAGTTAAAATTTTTTATCGGATCAACATTTGAAAACGGAACATAACATTTATTGCGTGATCGTCGTCTGTTAATTAAATTTATAATTAAACTCGCCTCATTATAATTACCCGCATTGATAAACTACCAATTAATTGCTTTGTACATCGAACGCCGCCACGGCTTTCTCCATACGCCATTATGATGGGTATAAAAGACCGTGGCACCCGTCGAACCGATACCATTCCTCGCCCTTCCGGCGCCGTAGTAAGACCTCCTACCCAGGCAGACTTGCGCGGCCCGAAAAGGTAGTCGTCTCCCTTCCGGCCGCGACATACGGTACCGGTATCCATGGTGCAATAGTCGGGTTTATTCCGGCATCGCACCGTCTCATACCGTACGCCTCAGTCCCATTTTTTCGTACGCTGTTATTATTCGAATTATTATGATAATTTGTTATTGAGATCATAACATAATAACGTGTCGAATGAAGCGCTTGAAATGAATCGTTTCCGTGACTGTACGTGTACATAAACGTACGGGAGTTGTATTGTTTGCAACAGGTGCTCCCCCATGATTCGTGTGTCGTTTTCTCCCCACACTTGTGCGAAGATCAGTCGATTCCCGAAAGCATCCAGGAGAGCTTGACGCGTTTGCCCCCACGCTGGTACCGGGTCTTGGTTGAATTCGGCTCGACCTTGCATGAAGGAGGCCGTTTGATACAGCGATTTACCCGTGCGTTGGCCGTAGATTCTGGTGGTGACCACTACTGAACAAACTGTACCGTCGTTGGAGACGAAAGGAAAAATATAACACTCGAGGAACGAGTATTAGAGGCATATCACTACAGTACGTGGTATACGACTGGAGTGTTGGGTTGCGGTTTTCTTCTCATGTTAATCCGGCCCGAGGGACCGAATTACGTTGGTGTTCGTAGAACGGTCTAGAAAATACTAACGCGTTTCACAGTAAATAACAATTTTTATTGTTGAATGTTTACACGAACAAAACGAGACACAGAAATAATATAACGACAACGTACGAAAAAATGGGACTGAGGCATGAGACGGTGCAACGCCGGAATAAACCCCCGACTATTGCAGCATGCGTTGGGTAGGTCTTACGCCGGAATGGTATCGGTTCGACGCGGTCTTTTATATACCCATCGTGAGGCGGCAGCCGCGGTGTACTCTCTCAGGCGATGGAGAAAGCTGAGGCGTTCGATGTACGAAGCAATTATAATGGGTAATTTATTAATGCGATTAATGGGTAATTATAATGATTATGCATTATAATATCGTCCGTTGATCAGCTTCATTAGACCTGAGCTCGATTAATTCATCGAATATATTAAAATTCGATTCCATCAAAACACTTTTTAAACATGATTTTCTGGGAAAAAATGTACTTTGCTGTAACAAAAACCCTATCACCAACCTCATGTCACGACTATCATAACTATGATATGCACTTACTTAATATTATAGTAGTTTGTTAATTTTCGTTTTATAAATATTCAAGAAAAAAAAAAAACGCTAGTGATTTGGTTTTCAAACAATAAAAATAGGGGGTAAAATAATGATTTTTATCCATCAAAAACTGCTGCGTGGATTATTATTTGTAAAAACGTTAGCGACGACTCAAATTAATGTTCAGATTGGTAATTTATTTATTTCGGAAAAAAATATTCGTTATATCCGCCAAAATAAAGCGAATTTCAATCAGTTACTCCTAATTCAATTTAAAAAAAAAAAAAAACAATAAACGTTTATTCCTTATTATACACCGAAAACGTTGATATAATTTGGCCAAGTGGATTGGAATTTCTTAACGCGCATTAGGAATGTATCATAACAATCTTTCGTTTTCATTATTCGATTATTGTATGATGAAAACCTTCTGGCGAACCTTTGAGGACGAAACATTGAGAGAAATAAAAAAATGAAACTCGTCATAATATAAATCGTCTCCTTTTTTTTACGGGTTTGCGTTTCCCCGCACGCTACGACGTCATTTCGATTTAATGGTCATTCCGTGTTCGTGCCGACTGTGCGGGGACGAAACCCGCAGGCTAAAAGTGCACTCAATCTTCTCGCGACCGTATTAGTCGGAAGTATCCGCACATTTTCCTGCAAATTCATTCCGAATATGACGCGTGGTCAAATGTCTAAATTATAATTATTACTTTTATTCTTCCGTTTAGCCCTAAAACTGACTTGAAATCAAAATAGTAGCCGTGACACTACATGGACGCAACGTTTGCAGTGTCGTAGGGATAGTATCTTGCGTATGATTCCACGTTCGATGACAGGCGAAAAAACAAAAGGTTCTGAATTTCGGAAAATATCCATAACCATTAGCGAAATCCGAACGAAAAAAACGATTTTAAGGGGCCTCTCAGTAGACCTAAAACGTGCCTGGCCAGTTTCAATTTCGAATAAATTATGAGTACAATAGATTTAGATTCAAGTCTTCGTTTTTTCAATTTTATTTTTTTTTTTTATACTTATTTATAAATTACTCGAATTGTTTCTTGAATTGTGAGTGATTGATATGGGTGTCAGATCACTCCCAGACACACAACGATTTTATTGAAAACTAATCAAAAAAAAAAAAAAATCGTGTAAGAAATTCGCCTTAAAACTGATATTTTTAATCAAACCAATGCATTATTTAAAATCAAAGTATTAAACGCGACTTACAAAATGTTTTTAATTGTCGGTAAAAAAAAAAAAAATAAATAATTTCGAACATATTGATTTTATGAGGCAGGAGAACTTTTTCCGCGAACCGTGTTCTCGGTGAAAAACGGTACCTATGGTACATTTATATGCCGATATATATTTTAAAATGGTTGATTTGATTACTGTTTGACAAAACAAATCCAAAATAATTTGAAGTCACGCATCGTAATATTTTTAGTAAAATCGGTCGAACGGTGTTTGAAAAAATCAAGTTTGAAGTTATCACCGATTGGAATTGTGTGGTGGTGAACAACTTGTCATTTTGTCGATTCAACAGAACAAAAACGGTTGTTTTTGCTGAAAAATAAATCTATTTATACTTAATGTTTCGATTCGCGTTAATTTTTTCGGAATCGACGGTGGTTTTTTGAGAAGATTGAGTTTAACAAACGTTTCGCATTGTGTGGCGGCGCGTGTGTAATTCTGTTGTCTCGACACAGATAAAACGCCAATTTCATTCGTGGTTTCGAACAAAAGCTATTTAAAGGTGTGTTCACTCACGTTCAGAGTGGTATTTTTTGAGAGACGATCAAGTCGAACGTGTGGCAAGAAATCTACACTCATCACCTGTAGGCACTGCCGACGGGATTTTTTTATTTTTTCAAATTTTTTAATTTGTGCGTATGTGTAGTAAAGTGTACGGTAAACAACCGTCAAAACACGGCGGCATTAAATTTTGGAGGATTAATTCCCAAAGATAAGCGACCACGTGTGGTCGGAAGTTTGCTATCGCGACGGAACATCTTCTGGCGAAAATCTATTTGAACGCGTGTCGCGAACAACGTGCGCGCACGCGTTTAAAGTTTATAAATCGTTTTATGCGCAGTCTTTTTTTTTTTTCTATCTATCTTTTCCATTAAAAAGATTTATTATCATTATGCGCACACGCGTGCTCGCGATTGTACATTTCTTGTATAAGTTATAATATATACCTAGTTCAGCCAAAAGACGACGTATATACTACACGGGGTCGCTTGCACGAATAATATTGGCAAAAGTTTAGACGAGGCGGAAGTTTCTTGTTCGACTCACGCATACTTATTTTGTTCCTTACGAAGCGGTTACAATTATACAATAATAAGTGGGCTTACAACCTATATATTAATAAAAAAATATGTAATAGAAACAATGTTTTAACCACACTAGAATCAATATAATTAAGAATTTCCTGTATATTTTTTAATTGTTTTTCTCGAAATACGAACTTATTTATAACACTGAGGTTCGGACCCTTTGCAGATGATTAAGTGTGTTTTGAAAATAGTATATACGGTTAGAGCTTTGCGCGATATCTGCGGTGGAGGCGCAGCGTGAAAATATAAACACATAGGGATTATATAGAGCTTGTCGCTTTTCTATAACCGTAATTATATACGTATTATATATTCCCGTTATTCATTTATTTAATTTATATAAAAATAATCTTAATAATGTGATGTCGTGTAAATATGGTCTCTCTAATCTGTAAGCTGTTTCCGTGTAGAGATGTTCCAACAGCCTAAGATTCGTTTTATAATTCGGCCATACCTACCTATAACTTAATTGCTAACTGTTGAACCTATTACTGTGTAAAAACTAACCAACATAGAATGATACTGTAAGAACAATACGTTCCCGTTATTCATTGATTTGTATGTGTAACGATAACAAAAAAAATAAAATAATTATAACGCCATGTGTACGACGTTTTTGGTGATAGTATCAATTAATATCGAGGCGTTTTATAACGTTACAACAACAGCTGTTCACTCACAATTTTCAATTTATGATAATTTTATGTTTTCCTCCTCGAATCGCAGTCGGGTGAAAGAGAGGTCCGATCAAAAATTGCATCTTTTCCTTGAACTATACAGGTAAAGCATCGCCAAAAATCCGAACCCGATTCCGTCATACAGGTAAAATACAGAAAAGATAAGGAGAAAAATGTTGTTTCGCCTTTTTAAAATTGACACAACCGCGCGAAATGTACCTACAGATGTCAGGATCGTTTGACTAATTATGAGCCGGTTGTGTATTGTTAATTACTTAACTTCGGACGAGAGACTTTTCATTATGTGCGCCGGGAAAACGAGTGGGTGAGAACGGGGCGTTTAATTAATTAAAACGAGCTTGTACTATACAGAGGTACTGTATATACATAATAAATAACGTGTTTTATCAGCTTCCCATTTTCGGCGAGAGAAAAAAAAAGGTTTTACATAGATTATTATTATTATTACAGTGTATAAAATATCATTATGCACACACCTGCGAGTCGAAAACGCGAGGAGAGCTCGTTTTTCATTTTGGGATTTTTCGTCTTTTCGCTTTCCATTCAGACAGCTGGAACCACCCCGATGGGGAAAAAAAACCAAAATATCCTATCGTTGTTTTCGACCGACCGCAGATAATATCGAACCAGACAGATAATAATAATAATAACAGCTCGTTAAATCGCTCGCCGAAAAATTATAAACAGTTTCAACCGCGATGTCGGTTGTATATATATACATAATATATAATTTGTGGGCAACGATCGGGGTGATTTATGTAACCGTTCATTATTGGAGTATGATTTTCTATATAATAGTTGTAATATATTTTCGTGCACTCGTAAAACAATACCTACAGACGAAAATTCCGCGTTTTTTCTCCGATAAAATAAAAACAATATTTTTTACACTGTCCAAAATTCATAACTTTATAGGTATGATATAATCCACTAAAGAGTATTTGGAGAAGTAAAAAAAGATTTTCTGTGCGTAAGTCGACGCGATTGGGAGAAAATATAGAATTTTGATGTTGTAATAAAGATGTGAAATCCAAATTCTGTGCCGAAAAGGCACGTTGTTGAAAAAGTTCCTGAATTTTGAGTTTAATGAAGAAGTGAAATCAAATACCAAAATTCTGTGCCTCAACTTAAAAATATCAGTTGACAAAAATGTCAAGATCCACAATGCTACAAACATTGAAAAAAAAAATTAGCACAGAACGGCGCGAATTTCAGATTGCCAACAAAACCGTAGAAACGTTTCCCCAGCGCCCAAAACTGTGTAAATGCCAAAAAAGAAAAGCTTTTTTTAAAAACACGTAGGGCCTAATTTGTTTGAATTTGTTTGACCATTTTCGAAATTTTGGTTGCCACCCCGCCTACACCAGCGGTAGCAATTTTTCCCCCGGGGGGGGGCTGTAGAAACGTTTCCCGAGCAAAAATGTGGAAACGACAAAAAAGAAAACTTTTTCTTGTAAACACATAGAGCCTAATTTGATTGAATTTGTTTGACCATTTTTTAACTTTGTTTACCACCCCTACACCAGCTGCGTCAGATTCCAATATTATATAGTTAATAGTGCAATTTTACTATGATTCCAGTCTCAAAAATAATGACCCGCCCAAAGCGATAACTTACTCCAATCAACTTCTCACTCAACCTAAAATAAAAATCCTTATTCGTTATCTTTTTTCACTTTCCGAGCGTAATGATACGCGAGAACGTCTGAATTCGTAACTTTTTACAAAAATAATCGAATATTTAATTCAGAACGAATTAGTATAATTTTCGGTTTTGTGATATCGAACTTTAAAGTTGAGAGCACACCCGAAAATAATAAAAGAGGCGGGAACATTTTAACCATAAAACGCAACATGTCAGGGTTTTCGGACCCTAAAAGTAATCGAAAACGCTTTACCTTTTAAAACTTTTTTTTTTTTTATTGTTTTGCGTGACACTTAACGATTGAATCGCTATTTTTTGAAAGACTGTTCTCGCAGGAGAAAAAAAATTTTAATTTGAAAAACTGCAGTACCTAAAAACGACGTGTTTGTCTCTTCCTCTCCCCTCAAAGTCTCTCCACGGGAACGCCTGTGCAGTGTATAATAATATGACGTGTTAAACCGGGTCAATCCACAGCGAGTGTATTATAGGTAGGTACTTAAATACGACGACTCGTTCGTTTTGTATAATATATACCGGGCTACGACGACTAACTTTGGCGGCAACGGCTGCAACCCTGTTTCCACCCCTAACCTTGTACCCGGTAACAACAGCTACAACGATTACCGGCGTGTAACTGACAACCGCTCGTCGTTATTAATGGTTAAGTTCGGTCGAACCGGCATGGCGCGCACTCCACGCGAGCTCGTCTTGTCCGTCTTGCTCAGTGCGTCCCATATAATACATATATACGTATAATAATATTAATAAAATCATGTTACACTGTAACTATTATATTGTTATAATTACGATTATTACTAGCATTAAAACACTATATATTATGCTCGCATCGTACTTGAACGGTTCCGGGGCAACCGAGTTCGAGGGCCGTTCGCCAGAACACGCAGCGATACTTCCGTTTAAAAATAAAGCTTCGTTTTTAACGTTATATAGAGGTTAGGTTAAAACAAAATAGCAAACTATCGGAGATTGAAGTATTACAAAAAAAAAAAAAAGGAAAGAAGGGGAGTAAATTTGAGGTCATGTGAGAAGTTGTTTGGCGTAACGATTACGCTAGTTGGAGAGAGCTATACGAATCGAAAAATAGTGTTTTCCTGCTCGTTCCGCGGCCGTTTGAGTATAACACTGAACACTTTACTACGTCTCACAATCCAGTGGTCTATAAATACATTTCGACTTCGTTTTCAATAAACTTATTATTAATATTTATGTTTTAACATTAGATCGATTTCAGTTATTGATCAATTCAGTTGTAGGCGCTCGAAATCTTTACAAATACTTAGCTTGTTCTACTGTAGCTTTTTTTAGTCCTTAAATAACTCTATTCTCGATAAATATAATACTCAATATAAAAGAAATAGCGACGAAAAAAAAAAAATGTTTTTTTTTTCCTTATAGCGACTACCAAATAGTCTTTTTATAAATGAAATTGAGCAAAAGACCTCTTGATTAATTTGATTTAATCGAAAGCATTTTTCTATAAGCTTATGACGTTATTTATTAAGTAATAATTTTTCAGCAGACCAAAAAAATATGATATATATTTTTATAATACGCGCGGTAGCGAAAGGAAGTTTCTGATTGAAAAAAGAAACGACAAAAGGGTTTCTCGCAATAAATCGCATACAGAACGTTATTCTAAAGTTTGGTCAGAACTTGCCATTCCACCCTTTATCATATTCAAACGTTTTTATGTATATGCTCTTGTATTAAAATGTAAAAAGCATCGGAGTCATTTCGTTTATCAGATCGATGGTCGTATTTTGTTCAATACTTCACGTCAGATTCAAATGTGAAAATATTCGCTGAGCTAATAAATGGAAAGAAAGAATTTTAATATAGTTTTTAATGGGTTTGCACCTCGTGATGACATTAGGGGAACAATATTAAAAACGCAATTTGCAAAAGATACAATCGCAAAACAATTACCAAATCACCTTCAAAAGTGATCAGTACTAATATTTCGTATGCGTATAAATTATGTAGGAAATATTATTATAATACGTTTTTCGCCACGAAAATTAACAGAAAAACACCAACTAACGTTAAGAAATCATATTCGTCCAGTTTTCAAAATACCGTTTGAATAATTCGATTCCACGTTTAAGTTTTCGGTTTCACTAAATTTTCGCGTTTACTTTTCATTCCGTTGTGCTGTAGAAAATTTTGGTGCAGAAATTAAAAAAAAATATTTATAAAAACATTAAATTATACACAATAGTTCATAACCACGATGTAAGAGTAAACACGGAAAACGTTTAAAAATGATAGTTCAAAAATGTATATCACTATATAGCTGCTCTATATATTCCTTCGGAAAAACATTTTTATCTTAGATCTGTAATAGCGAAAATCGAAAAAATCGAATTTGATCAGGAAAAAATGTTTTTGATTTTTTTTTTTTTTAATCAATTCCAAATTCAACTGTCCGTGTCTTGTTCTTCAGATTTCAACATTAACCGAAGATCGTATTGTTTTTACATCGATATTTTTCTAGTTGTGCGATAAGATTTTCGTGTAATAAAATAATCTATCCAATCGTCAATTATGACCGAGATGGTAGAATTATTTCGAACAGTTCAGCTCCAAAACAGAGTTAGGTACATTATATAGATGAAGAAGATAGATCGATGGATGTCTACGACTTATAATAAAGTACACTCATGTATTCACCTACTCGATTCTACAACGTGGTGAATGGTCTATATCAGGAGTACTATCACACTATGCTACACGCAAAATCGAATCTTTGACGATCAATAGTTAAAAAATAAAAGAGAAAACTCGGCACGTTCTGGAGAAATCGACTAATTTTGAACTATTGGTAGGATTCCTCCTCTGGGGTGGGAATGACGACTGCGCGAGGGGAAGGCGCGAAAAACCCGACAAAACTATAAAACGATAATACGGCGAGAAACGTATAAAAGATATAACATCGCGGAGAACGTTTCGCCTGCCACTGACAAGCGAACCGAGGCGACGCGAAGAATGTCGTCGGCATTTATTCATCACGGGGTCGAACTCGAGTTATGACCCTTTTTTGTTCATTAATGGTCTCGTTTCCGCGAGGTTATCATATTTGACTTATTTGCTTTGAACGATATGCCGTTGGCGGAGAATATTACCAGCTCACGCTTATTATTTTTGGTACATTCGTCGGAACTGCAGCGAACGGAATACTGTCTCTTCCGATCGAAACTTTCGCGTTTGATCCACGCCGTGCAACATCCGTCGCCGAAAACTTTTCTTATTTTTTCCGTCATGGTCCAGTGCCTAATATCGTTGTACGGATGGGGAGGTGTTGAACATCTCCCGCCAAAAAAAAGGAAAAAAATGATCAAGATTTATTAATAAACATATAAGATTAGTTTAAATCGGACAAACAAAGTCGTGAAGAAAAAAAAATATCAGGGTAATAGGGATGTTTAAGGGGCCGTAAGAGTTATCGCCATTGTTTGGCTGTATCTTTTTTTTGTACGACGTTTGAGCATCGTTTTATTTTTGGGGTCGTTTGCGCGTTGTCTACGTACTCTACTCAAATTTGTGTACTTACATAACTTGCGTATCATTTAGTTTACGACAATGATCAACTCAAATAAATAAACCAAAATTCGTTCATCGATAACTGTAAAAAGTCTTAAAATAATCGTTATTAACGCAGTCTCGATGAGTCGTAGTAGTAGTATACACATTTCAATTAAAAAGTAGTAAATTTATGAACAAGTAATTATGAAATATGTGTTGATTCGAAATATAATAATACAAAATATTCATTTAAGTTTGTAGCTATCAGTCTTAAAAGCTTGCACAAACTTACGAGTATGTAAAAAAAAAACAAATTTAAATATTTTTACATTACGTAATGCCCTTGGTTTTTTTTTTTTTTTTAATGTATTAACCCGATTGATAATTGTGCAACGAAACGACTGTCTCGCGATAAAGATTAATCAATTATTTTCAGTCGTTTTGAGGATTTCGTATTGTTCGATGAATACGCGACTGGTGTGTAATTTTTCGGAGCAGATAAATGAGTAAACGAAAACCGGCGGTTTCCCCGAGGAAATGAGAGATGCTTAGTCGAAAAAAAAAAAATTACCTGTATCAAAAATTCTACGTAAATCGACCAACTTTTTATAGTTCAGATACGACGACTCTATTATATCTGCTGAACGACGACAGTCGAAAAACGATGTTGTGTAAAAACTCGAACGTTGAACGTGGGCGAAAAAGAAAAAACTATTGCAGTTTTGAATCCTGCAAGAGACCGAATCGCGCGGTGAAACGCGTGTAAATAGTAATTATAATATAATTCCCCCGTATTTTACCGTCATCATTTACGTGGTCAACGGAAATAACGTGTCTCGTAGGTACAGCGTGTTTTTGATTTTTTTATTTCAACACCGTTGTCGGGTAAAAAAAAAAAAAACAAACCAAATAAAACAGTTTTTTTTATAGCTGTCCGAGGTGTACCCGAATCATTGTTGTCACACGCGCATTTACGACGTGCTGAGGTCGTATATTATCCATTATTCGGAATAATAAATAATAAACGTGCACGTCGCGCGCGTATTATTATTACACGCGTTTTATACATGTTTGGGCGGACAATAATAAAAAAATAAAATAATAGTAATACAATTACATATTATAAACAACCGTTCGTTTGCACGACAGCGACAGCAGCAGACGGCTACATCACGTGTCATCTCCTCTTCTCTCGACTGTGACGCTGAAAAGTCAAAATGAAACGAATTGAAAAAAGAACGGTCCCTGCCGTACGGTAAAGGTGCACAAGTGACGACTACGCACTGGGTGGGTCGTTCGTGGTTTCAAAGTTTCGGTATATCCGTATTATTCAAAAATTTTTAACTTTTCGACTTGTCTAGATGGTTGTTTTTGTTTTTAACTCGTTAACTTATTCCGTTTGGAAATGTTTTTTAGTTCATTGACTTTTTTATAATTAGATCATTTATTTTCCTAACTGCACAGGTTGAAAATAGTTAATATAGATTTGGTAATTTAAGACTAGTGAATAATTAAAAAAAAGTTAACTTTTTACTATAACTGAGTTAGGTTCATTTTATTTTCTATTTTACCTAGTTGTTTTTATTCGCTGTTAACTTAAAATTTTTAACTGAAGGCAATTCAATCGAGTTTACTAAACTTATCGCAGTTAATAATTTGTTCACCGACCTGCCCAACATTGGTATTATATAATATCTGAATGCAACGATAGATCATTGCATTCGAAAAAAACGATTCTGAGCAAATCTAGTCTAATAAGTCTTGGGTGAAAATAAAAAGATCGTGAATTATTCCTATTATACAAACGTAAAAAAAAAAATTGTATATTGTACCTAGCAAAAGCTTTTTCAATCTTTTATAACGTATTAAATTAATTTAGTAGGACTATACTGCCGGATTATTGTATATTGTACCTAGCAAAAGCTTTTTCAATCTTTTATAACGTATTAAATTAATTTAGTAGGACTATACTGCCGGATTTGGCGATTTTGACATTTTTGTCGTTTTCGGCACATAATTCAGAATATAATCAAAGTATCAAAAAAAGTATTCGAATGTAATAAAATTTAAAACTTACTTTTATGTGTTATTAAACGTAACAATTTGAGCACTTCTTCTACCCGAAAACGTCATTACAAACATGAACATTTCAAATTTTTCTCCGTAAAATTCTCGATCTTTTTTTTTGGAATTTTGGGTAAAACTCAAAAAGTATGTAAAATTTCAACAAAAAGAACTTCAACCAAGTACCACCGGAGTCCATAAACCTTTTAGAAAAGTTACTGACTTACTGAAAATCGGAACATTCCTTCTATACGAAAAGTTGTTGACAGAAAAAAATAAATATATCATTGTAAAAATAATACATTCTCTCTCTCGTCACTCTCGTCAATCGAAAAATAAATAACACGACAACCTAAAAAATTATATAGTATGTGAAAATTAGCGATGGTTATCGATTGTTTTGTGCAATCGAAATCAATTGGCCGGCGTTACGCGTAGGCAAAGTCAGTACATCGGTGTAATACGATAAAACGTTGTCGATGCACGATTGTAATCGGACACCTATAATGTTTTAACTCGGCAACATGTTACAAAAACGAATAAAAAATATTATATGTTTACCTAAAATATACGTAGCCTGGTGCATTATTTTTGGTTTTAAGTAACGACCGGTTTCGATTTCAAGAAAATTATTGTCAGAAAATAAAATAATTTTACAAATAAAAGGTTTTAACATTCTTGCATAGAAGACAAATTTATTGTAGTAGAAGAGATCGTTTAAGAGAATCGTAATATAGGTAGAAAAACCATATGTGTATACGATATTCTTCAAAAACTGAATTATAATAATTAATATTGTTTTGAATTTTTAATAATATTCCTTTTTTTTATTTTTTTGTCATTTTTTGTATCGAAATGTATGTTATGATTATTTTCTAAAACATATCTAGCGAGATTTCAATTAGGAGCAGTTTTTTCAGTATTACTTCAGCAGCGCGTACTTTATATCTAGTTTTATAATTTCTATTTGCTTTACCATTATAAAATGTTCAGCGTTATCAATGGAAGCAGACGCCTTTTTGAAGTGTTTAGCTGTAATATTTATTTGTTTCATCAAGTTAGGTATAATCATTCGTTTAAACGGCAACTTAAATATTTTTTATATTACTGTTTAAAATCCTAGCAGGGTTGTTGAAAAAACATTGTGATACTTCAAATAGTCATCAATGTTTTTCGAAGTACTTTGTTTTAAACGACTGTGGATTTTTTATTAGTATTCAAATTCAAATTATTTTCATGGGCTACATTATAAAACATAATAGATAGTTATGATTATTTAGAGGAATTCTTTTCTTAGTACTATTCGTTAATATTTGAAAACAATTAACCGAAATTTAATAAATACTAATTCATAGCCATAATAATATTATAAAATGTATATTTTTTAATGACGAAACCTTTTATTTTTGAAGTTTTTAATCAATACGATGTTTTAGTAACTAATAAGAAGTTTTTGTTAAAAAATTTTATTTTATTTTTCAAAGTATTAACATAATTTTATCCTACTTTGGAAATCATTTAAAGATTTTTTTTTTTGCTCTACCGGTGATTATATACAAAGTTCAATTATTTTTAAATAATTGCATTAAATATATTGTATAAAAATTCAATGAAAAGTTGATCGAATTAAAGAAATTAGTAACTCAAAAATAAATTATGATTACGCAAAAAACACAAACGTGTTTTTTTTTTTTTTCCGTAATTGAGTTTGTATTTTATTTTTCAATCAGTTTTGAATTGTAGATGTTTTTTATTGGACAATGAACAATTGTTTATTGACGTACTTTTATTTCAAAATCATTATAAAACACTTGTGAAGAAAACAATTTTTAACCATTTGATTCTAAAGAAAAATAAATTAAATTAATCATGAAACGTTAAGTAATTTTTTTTTTTTTAATTGAATATCTTAGTAATGAATACATGATAAAAGTACGAAATTAAACAAAAAACAAAAAACATTTCAATTATTAGTGTGACAATTAAAAACAATTTCTTTTTAAACAAGTCCTTCTCAAATAGTTATACACTCGGTGAGTCTGGAATTGTGATTTCTTTTATAGGTTGATCATTTGAGTCTGAAAAAGTCTTTTTTTTTTTTTTTGTTTGTTAGTTGAAATTACTTAAAACTAATGAGTTAAACTTTGTAATAATGTCTTGAATTTGAACAACAGGCATGATGTCAATAAAATCAGTTTTATACGATTTGTAGGGATTCGTTGAAAACGCGTATTTCAATGACGCGACCAAAAGTGACTTTTTAAATGAAATAAACTTAAAAACAATTTTATTTCGCGATCATATTTAATGGTCATAGTATAACATTTAGTAATGACAAAATTAATATGTAGGCATCACAAATAATTATTTCTATTTTTATACTTTTGACCACTGACAAAATTGTCATCCTGTATACAATAGTACATAATACGGAGTACACACAAAAAGCATGGATGCGTTTTTAATTGGAACTTTCGGAAGAAAAACGAACAAGTACTTATATATGTTATATATATATACAGAAGTACAAACGGAATTTCTCGGATGTTTTCTTTGAGAGGAACAGTAGTCGTAGTCTCACGCGGTCTCTGTCGCTGACATCTCATTTAACGCGCCTCCAGGTAGAATCTAGTCGAAAAACAAAAACGTCAATCTGTGAGAACAGAAAAACGAAAAAAGCCAGATTTCGTTATTTGTATTATTAAAGTCTCGTTTTTCGGAATTTTTTGTTTGTTCCGTTCCTTATTAAAACACAAACTTTTCGTGCGTTTCTTATACAAACCGTAAGAGGAGAGACATATGCGATCGAGAATAGTAAGAGAGAAAAAAAGGCGCATCAAAAGATCAAATGACCGGTCGCACGCGCGTGTCTATTGAAAGTTAATGTACTGAGCCTAATGCCGGCCAAGAAGGGGTGGAAAAAAAGAAAAATTCCACGATAAGGAGAACATTTTCCCCAACCAACAAATCATATCAAATAACATTCGCTAGGTGTATTTTTTTAAGTCATAAATCACGCGTACACACGGTCGTTTGTTTTATTTTTCGGTTCTGTAATGTGGTAAAATTATAATTGTATCGTATAACTGATTCGAATGTTACTCCAAAATCAATAAATCCAAGACACGCGCGTTGCTGAGGTAAGCCTATCCTAAAAAATAGTTTTAAAATTAAGTGGAAAAATTGAAAAAAAATGTTTATTTTGTTAATTTTCTTTGCAAATGTTGTACACACATGTTGTAACACTGTGTCTATAAATATAGTACATCATTATTTTTTTTTTCTCTCAAACACATATGTTATAGTGACATCAGATTTTACTAGCCTTTCAAACTCTGACGAATAAAATGCCAGTCCATTTCCAATAATTCAATTTTTTTAAATTATATGTTGAATGTTGAAAAATTTAACGCCTATTGGATGCAAAAATTTTAATCAAATTTCAAAAATTAATAAACTTGGTGTACTTGATTTCACAAATCCGAGTTAAAAAAAACAAATAATTATTAATAATAGTATTCCAAAATTGTTTAAATCGTCATCAAATTCTATTTCAATCTAAATTTATAAATCTACTTTATTCTGTTTAAATCGGATAATGTATGAATATTAATAAAACTATACACTTTGATTTGAACAGAGATTAAAATTGGTCTTAACAAATTTTGTAGATTCTAAGCACAACCAAGAATATATTGTTTTTACAATTTTTTTTTTTTTTGTGAAAATTTTTTCGGGTAGAAGAAATGCTCCGATTTTCAATAAGTCAGTAACTTTTCTAATAGGTCTATGGACTCGGGTGGTACTTTAGTCCCATTTTAAATTTTGCTTACTTTTTGAGTTGTACACCAAAAACCAAAAAAAAATTGAAAATTGTACGACAAAAAGTTTGAAACGTTCAGATTTTTGTTGACTTTCCAATCTTAACGTTGAATACCGGGAAAAAGTTGAGATTTTACCTTAAAATGATTTTATTTTTTTCTAATATTTTTTTCTGTGAACACTTTGACAGCCAGTCCCGTCGAAAAATGTCATAACACAAAAAATTCAAAATTTACTTAATGTTATGTTATAACATAACATAGTAAACGTAGTTTTTCGTAAAAAAAAAGGAAATGAAAGGAAGTAAGTTTGAGGTCGGTGTGACGTTAGCGATTAGTTAAAAAAAAAAAGTCGTATTTCAGGTAGCACGTTAAAATTTGTTTTTACCGGGACTTGTACTAGATAACCGGGCTCGTGCAGAATCGTTTTTTCAAAGTCGTTGATTGCTTTCGAAATATTAAATATTACGTTTGAACCACAACTTCCGAACCAGTGACCCGCACCCGAAGCGTATACGCCACTCGGTCGAACCACCCACGCGACCTAGAGTGATTCCAGCTTTTTTTTTGTTTTGTTTTCTGTCAACGTGAATTATTACTATGTTTAGCGATTTTCCGTAAACCGCTTTTTTTTCTTCTGTTCGTGCGACACCGCGAGACCTCGGCAAACGCGCGTTCGCTCGTGCGTTTATTACGGCCCTCGAACACGCGAGTCGGACTGTCGCGCGTTTGATCCGATTAATTAAAAGAAAAACGACGTGCTGGTATTGTAATTTGTGTACAAAAAGCGTAAAAAAAAAAAACATACGTTTTAATTACCGAAGACGTAGAAAAAAATTTATACTTTTTTAAAAATACCGCGCGCGCACTTTGATGTTTCGCGTCGGCTGTCTCTAGCGAGGGCTCCGCGGCAAAAGAGGGATTTGCTGTCGGCGCACTCGTAATTATGTATTATTTAAAACGGATTTAATACGGAGACTTGAATTTATACGATCGCAGTGCGCATTAGTAAGTACACACGCTCGGTTTAAAGCTCGTTATCAGAAACGAACGGGATATTATAAATTATTATTGTGTAGCCGGTACAACGTTTAACGTCGTTGCCATCCCCCCGCGTGGTAAGAGGGTGGAACAATTTGTCCCCCTGTCATTGTGCGCCAAAGGCTTGGCTGCATCGATATTGCCGTTGTTCCTCGGAGTTTTTCTTTTCAAACAATAATTCTCTTACGCTTATATTATTATTTTTTTTCTTCGTTTTACCGTATAAATCGTTAAATTATAATATATCAATACACTTTTGTTCCGACGAAAATCGAACGGTATAATACACGTTAAGCGCGCGCTCGCGAATACGCGGTCTTACGTGAGATTTTCATTGCGCGCACGTTCGAATAGGTTTTTTCACGATTTTCTCCGTACGCCGCGATCGCTTTTCGTTCGGAAGACGACTGAACTCGGCTGTTTTTTTTTTTTTCACCGATTGTACTCGTTTTCGCGATTTCACAAAACGCCTATAATGTAATATAATACGGCACGTAATCACTATAGTTTTGTTAGTTTTTACCCATGGCAGAAATTGATAGATACATTTATTAAACTTTTAATGTTTAGAACGGAAAATACGATTTTCAATGAAATGCGTACGTTCTTTTATTGATTATAATCAATAAGTCCGTATGATTATATTAGGCCATAAATTGGTTTTCAATCAGTTCTCAAGTTACAAAAAAAGACATGTCGTGTTTCGCCATCGTGTATTCAGTTATACCTGCAACAACTTAAAAACAAATTAATGTTAAAAATATTAATATTTAATATTAATTTAATTTTATCTATATTTAAATAATAAATAATTATAATTATAAAAACCTAATAATGACGTATCGAGTTTTGGCATCAAATATAACAGGTTTTGTTCAAAAAATTGCTTATCAATTTTACCCAAGACACATAATTTTTTGCCAGCACTTTGACGGCAGTTGGCAACACCGTCGCAGAGATAAGACTCGCGCGCTTGTGTGGCGAGGCAGAAACCAAAGTTCAACATGGTTGCCAGTTAGCCCATGACGTTCAACCACGAGCTATTAGCTGGCGCTAGGGCTTTGCCCGCACCTTTGTGTTTTTTTTAATTAAATAAAGTTTTGTCATTTATTTACCTGACTGCTGTGTTTTCTGTGTTTTACTTATTATTCTAACAACTTGAAACGTGCGATTTCTCAACTATCCACATGACAATCGCCAAAAATAACATATCAACTTTTGCCATCGCTCTCAAGCTAAACACAAGCTTAGGTAAATACATAACCTGTTAACTCGTCGAATCTCAGTGTTATTGAATAAGTTACCGAAAAATTGTCAAGTGCAATTTAAATACGTACGTTTTTTAAAGCAGTATACACGTCGTAAACGAAATTTGTATGATTTTTTACGTCGCGCGCACTTTTTCACGCACCAACACGTCTAACAAAAATTTTTTTCTGTGTTATGTGTGTTACATTTTTTATTTTTTCTAAACAACTACCGTGTGTGACGTTCAGAAGTACGCTCACGCGGAGTTTTCAAGACAGACTCGTTGTATTTTGCTGTGTCTGTTACACGATTTTTTTTTACAGACGTTAACCTAGTGGCCGAACCGAAACCCCATCAGACCGGTAGGAAAAGGCAAAACTTATCGAAAACCGGAAACGATTGGTAAGTAAAACAATTTGTTTTTTGTTCGTACAGTTCTTTTTTTTTTAGATTCTGAGTGAAACGAAGAATGTATTGGTTTTCACATGATGTGTTTTTTATTTATTTTTTTTTTTTTACCACTATGTAATCACAATAACTTCTACAATAATGCTCCGATTTTTAACTTCAGTACGTCGAATGATAGGACACAAATGGCACTTAGGCGTCTGTAAAATTAAAAAGTTACAATCAAAAATCTGAACAAAAATTAAGGAAAAAAAGGTTAAAAATTACGGCATACGTGTTTTTGACGTAATACATTTAGATTTTTTGCCATAACATACACAATAATGATCTGAATAATCTGAAACTTTCACACACTATTAAAATTGGTAAGATACAAGGCTGATACGAATTTATAAAAAAAAATATTGAGAAACGGTGTTATTTTGATTATAACAATGAAATTAAGCACTGTTGTAAAGTGATTCCGACTTTTAGGAAAATTCTTAAAATAGAACGTCCAATTACTCCGTGGTATTCTTCGATATTATTCGTTGGATTTTTTTGGTGTCCATTTTAAAATCGTTTTCTCGTGGTGATAAAATTAAAATTCTAAAAAATTTTAAACTGTTTTCGCTACATTTAATTCTTGCGCCTAATAAAAGACGACTAACAAATTCTACTGTTGCGGCACGATTTTTATAGGTTTCACTGACCTCACTCGGAATCGGTATTACACAACTTCTATACATAAACCTTCCAAAACAGTGACCCACAACATCAAACTACCCGCGCGACCTAGAGTGCGTCCGGCTTTTTTTTTCAATTTTATCATCCCTCAGTTGTCGTCCCGTTTGCGGGTATAAGTAAGCGCGGAATCATTATTTATAAATATATCGTAATAATTGATACGTGTACACACGATTTACGACTTACACGCGCAAACGGCGGGACAGTATACAGTGTTTTCCTAACCCAATCACGAGCAGTATAAATTGTATTTCCCCCCTTACGACAGTACGAAAGTCGGCCAATTTTTCCACGATATATATATGGATTTATAGTATTATATAAATTTTATTATAGTACCTCGTGCTCGGTGCGTTCGATGGTCGTACTGGCCCTTCTAGACTTATAATAGCTTATCGAAATATATACCTGTACCGACAATACGTATAATAAACCCGACGAAATATGATATCGGATATCCATCGTACTGCGGGTGAGAAGGGCGGAGGGATTTCGAGGGTGCGGATGGTCAGGGATCGTCGAAGGGGAAGAAGGGTCGGGGGTTCCGCTGCATTCGTCCGCAGGGATCGCGGTCCGTGATCCACATTATAAGTCCGGAGGACCAATCTATTCACCGCGTGCTTTTGTACACAAATATACAACACGGTATTGTATGGCGGACTACTCGTCATCTCTCCATCGCTCGGGCCGCCAATACAATCATTCTTTTGATGGAGCTCGGGAGATGCACGCAAATCATCTGCAGGCTGATCGGAATGCGCGCGTCGAAACAGCAGGTACGAGCTGTTTGTTACGTCCGTCACGACCCCAGAGCTTAGAGTGGAAAAAAAAACCGTCGGCAGGGCCTAGCGAATCGAAGTTAGATTTCTCGCCACACGTATTCGATTAAATCATCTTAAAAAGTACACTCTGTACGAATGTTTTAAAAACAAGTGCGAAACTTTGAGTGTTTAGTTTTATCAATCGAAAAACAGAAGTCAAATCGACCGATGTATCATGTATCCACCGCCGCCGCCGCCGCACAATATAAATCGGCGATAACGTTAAATTCAATTTTCTTAAAAATCACTCACATCGATTTCGGGAAAATAGGACGGTGTTTAACATCAAATAAACCGGTTTATTTCTTCGGAAAACGTAAATCCAATTGGTTCGACCGTTTTTGCTCTGTCGAAGTAATAAAATTACGCGCGTAGGTACTTACCACCACACGATTCCAATCGGTGATAACTCTTCAAACTTGATTTTCTCAAAAACAACTTTACCGATTTCGATAATAGCTGTTATTATTATTATACGACCGTTTGTGAGACATTTTTGAAATCGTGATGTTGTACTTTTCTACGTTCGGTATCGCGTCTAAACTATTGTTTTTGGCATATCAGCATGCAGTAAAATGATATTTAATTATTACTGTCGTGTAATTCATGATTTTCAATTTTCGATAGCTAATAATCCTACCGACACGATAAAATGTTTGTGAAACTCGACTTGTACGGAGACGTTTAAAAAAAAAAATTGCATATTGTTTACGCCCTTAAAAAATATATTAGACAAAGCGCTACAACTCAGTTTTATTCAACCATATGATCGACCGAATGATTGTGTTTTAAAAAACGTACATCGGCATAACACATTATAATATATTACCTACATGATCTCGCATCATTTTTATGAATACGAGTAGTTTCGAACGAATAGCTTTCGGTGCATAAAATATGATCCAATTGTAGAACTGATTTGAACGAAAGAAATATTATTATATTAATATTATTCAACTGGTTTTTTTTTTTTTTTTAGATAATATATCTATTGTGTTCTTGCGCGAACTGAAATTCTTTCCTATTTTCTTTTAAGTCGATCAGCGTTAATCTTAGTTTCTTTTTGAAACCTTTTACAGTTATATTTGGATATATAAAACCCTTTTTTCTTTTTTGCTGCACGCAATTATGTATTTTTGCGTAAATTACATTCATTATGAACATACAATTTTTATCAAATCCAAGTAACCTATATCAAAAAAAAAAAAAAAAATTAAAAACTTGTTACCTACTTTTTATTGAACACTTTTGGTTATTCTTATTAGATGGGTTATTGATTATATGATTCTTAAGTTTCGTTTAATCTACCGCGTATACACTAAACGTAGTTCAAAAATTTGCATCAGCTGAATATTGAAAACTTACGAACCCATCTCGTTGTTTATTTTTACAATCATTGAATTTTCTTAGTCTTATGTTTATTAGTAATAAGTACGGTATCCTTCCTACAGTTAAATTGCTCGGAAAATGTACTCTCATCCTGCACTAAAGAAATATTGGGAAATATCCACGTTTTAAACTCCTCCCCTTGTTCTATATTTATGTGAAACGATCTTGTCAAAAAATTTATTTCAACGAATTCGATACCCCGATCGAAGAAACCTGATGCTGTCGATGACAAAAGTTTTAATAGACTTCTCGTCCCTTGGAAATTGCCGGCAATAATAACTTTCCGAAACCGCTGACCAATTTAATACCTGCAGTACACAGGCATTGGACCGTTTCAAAGTAAAACTTGGTTCCTCTTAGGGGATGTATTTCATAATATTGTACCGTATACCGGTACACGGTGTATATATATATTGATGAATTAAATTGATCACGTACGAACATCACGACGGTTGGTAATTAAATTTGTTCATTTACAAACATTTTATATGTTCTATGATAACCATTGGATTAAAATTAAAAAGCCGGAATTAGTAAAGGTCGGGTGGGTAGTTTGACAAATTAGCGACTACGCTTTGAGTGGGTCACTGATTTCAATGTTTGAACTTTGTTATTTAATATCTAAAAGCCTTCGAAAAAACGATTCTGAGCGAGCTGTGTAATCTAATACGTCCTGGAAAATGTAAGTAGTATGTAAGTAGTAGAAGTAATTGTAACTTTAGTTTTATAATTATTATAACGTATGACATAGGTAGTTAGACACAAATCGTCTCTACCTATATCCGTCATAGGCATTGAAACCATCCAACCGATTTTGAAAATTCTTTCACCAATAGAAAGCTACATTTTTTCCGAGTTACACATAGACTACTTTTTATTCGAAAACTCCGCCCCTGAGGGTCGTCTTAAACACAAATTTCATCGAAAATTCTATTGTTTTTTTGTTTATTTATGGTTGCTTTGTGTCAAATTTTGGTTGTTTATTTGTTCATTCGCCGTACTTTTACCGATTTTTTCTAAGTTTTTTTTTTTTTTGGGTTTTTTGGTTATTACCTTTTTGGAATTTAAATCTTGGCAAAACGTTGAGTACAACGCATTGAGGATATAAGTTGGGCTTTCAGAAAACGTTTCAAACGTCAAGATCGGAGCAATATCCTAAGCTCTGTGCATGTCACAGACACAAAAACGAAAAAATTTTAAAATTTAAAAAAAAAAACACACCTTTGTAAAATCAACTCCTGCCGCGCTCTCGCTCAGAATCTAAAACGTGGATCATTAACCAAACGCTTTTGATATTTTTAAGTAACTTTTAGCAGTCAAAATTTTTCAAACCAACACACTTAATTCGTTCTACTAATCTACTGTTCTTTTCACCGTGACAATGAAAATGATACACTGTGTTTTGTGTAGTATCGCAACAGTGTTTCGAGTTTTGACTCATTGTCCTGGTCACAATCTCGTTCACTGCTGCACTTTTGTTAATTTCAGTCGTTCAATCTCGTCGCTGATTGTACCTTTTTTTTATGTACAATGTTCATTGTCTCTGCAGAGATTTTCATACAATAACGTGATCCGCGCACAATTTCGCGGTCAGATAACTTCTCGGCGCGGGAAGTAAACTCGTCCGTTGTGCGCGCCGACGTATATTCAATTCCAGATAATCAAGTCCGAAATTATATCTCGTAACGCCGGAAAAAAATAAAAGGGTTTAAGGGTGCCGGGAGTGGTGTCGCTACACACCGAGTAATTACCGTGTGTATATATATATTGTATTATACACGCGGGTGCCGGACGGGTTTTGAGCGCGCGGCGGAATTCCAGATAGGTAAATAATGTAGGTAGGTACGGCGAAGATAAAAAAAAAAGCGTACCTCCGAAATTGAATAAAAAAAATATAAAAAAAAAACCGACCGGATTTTTTTGAGGGCAACTGTGATTTCCCACGAGACTGTGGTGTCGAGGGATTTTTAATTCATTCGTCGTTCTTTTTTTTTTCCTCATATGAAAGACTGCATAGCTGTTATTTATTAAATACAAGATTATTCAAAACGTTTCGTCCGATTTGAAATGCTTTTATTTTTTAGTTTTAGAACAATACGTTGTGCGTTAAATTAAATATAAATATATATATATGTATGTCGAGCTTAATCAATCGGACCTGTCAATGTTCTATGTGAGCACCTTTGGTCGAATAACATCTAGTCGGTAGTAAAATTCATTCCATACTTCTATCTTTTGTAATTGACTCCATTATTCGATTTTTCAACTCATCTAGGGTTGCTGGTAATGGTGATACGTACAAAGTATATTTAACATCAAGGTGGTCAGTTGAAAATATGATTTCAGTATTTGAAAAATAAATTTTTGTTTACTTATATAGTATGGTTCTAAAGGTTTTTATAATTTTTATTTTTCTTGTTTTTTTTAAATAAGTATTTAAATTGTATTCAACATTTGCTAAATGGACTTGTACGAAATCGATTAATCATCACCCGTTAAAAACGTATTCCTATCAAGAGGTCAATCACGCGACGATTTGACGGTGAGCCAGAGACGCTAGTGTAAAATACCAAATGAGAGCACGATTAAAATTCAACGAATAAATAATTCGAGAAAACTCTCCATTATTATATCCGAGTTTTAAATAACGTTGAAGCGTATACTCCGGCTAAAAAAATATTCGATAAAAACCTCGGTTTTAAGTGATTTCTCGTTAAAATTATTGCCCAAAGGCAAGAACACAACTTAATTATTCTAAATTTCTCTTTGATGCACAAACAGTAATTTTCGCCACCGAACATTTAGTACGTTTTTGTTTTTCATGGAAATAATTTAAAGTAATAAATAAATCCCTGAAACATTTTCACACTTAATGATCTTTTAAATTTAAAGGCAAAAGCTCCGTCAATTTAATTTGATATTTGTTTATTTTTATTATTATTATTATTATGTTGTATGAAAACTAGTAATATAGACCAACATTATTATCGCAAAATGGATAATATTTTTACAATTGTCGACAATGGAAACGATTTAATTCAATGATATTTAGTGCAATGAATCTAAACTATAAATAAGTAAAAATTCACACCTATATCTATTCTATGATAGTTAAACAAGTATTAATTACTTTTTGATTTATAACAATAATAGAAATATAAAATTGTTTTTTATTTTAATAGCTACTTTTAACATCTACTTGAAATCTATGATGAAAAATGAACTTAAAAATCGTTTCAGTAAAAAAAAAAAAAATTATATTTACTACATTATACTGTCTTGTCCATAGATAAAATAGAGATCTATACTTCCAAAAGAAATCAGTTTTTGAGATAAAAAAAAACTAGACAGAAAACTGCAGTATAAATGGGCATAAAATATGAGTTCTCGTAATTTTAGGGAGAAAATTGTGAATTGGAACCAGTCTTTATTAAAATAATTTTTTTAACGACTTATAAACTTTGAAATTTTACTAATGATATTCTCACAGCTCAACTTTCATGTTGAATCGCACACAATTTATGATCAATTTTATGGTTTGATAAAATATAAAATATTCAATTTTTTTTTATTTACTAATGAATTTACTCCTACTGTTTGGTTTGGCAAACCTCAAATTCTTTGTGTACAGGTATCTAGTTATGACTTACGTTACATATAAATATATTTCCTTTATATTTGTTTCAACAACTTTTCTAATAGCTAACGGAACATTCCCCAGGCTCACATTATTTCTTTAATGTTCACACCACTGTCCTTTTATACTTACTCATAACAGTAATGATAATAACAATAACGACCACGTAAAAGTTTTTTCACTCCATAAATGTATGCATTGCATTCTAAATAGAAAAAACGAAAACATCCACACAGGAGTCCCCCTCATTGGCGGGCACGTTTAAAAAGTCGTAGACAGTTTTAAATTTTAAATCAGTCGTCAATATTTATTCCGTTTGAAAAGATGGTTCTGAATGGAACTCAGGATAATATTGGTTGATCCACCTGTACTATCCACTGACTGGTGAAGAACACACCACCTAAATTACAAACATATAAAAAAAAAAAATATTAACCATAGGAGCGACAACGAAAAACAATGTAACACGTGAAGTATAATCATATTATTATGTACAAGAGACAACATGCAATATAATTCTGGTTTTTCTTACAATAGAAAATGTATAAAATAGATATAAATGTAAAAAATAGACTTTCTTTGGTGACGTGGAATAAAGATCACAGTAATAATAGTTGTTCGTTCTCACGTCCATCGCACTTATTGATGCTGTCAAATTTTAAAAGCTTTGTCGAGTTTTAAAGAGTCCAACGGCTTCACAATATTATCTCTAACACTGTCACGAAAATCGTGCAGTTATGAGTTAGGATGCATGCTAGTGTAGATCATTATTCATTACCATCAAATTAGGATGAATTATTATAAATAATAATTATTAAGACGAGGCACCAAACGAAACGATAAGTTTTTATCAAGACCGTTTTTGTTCAGTTACGATATCGTGATATAATATTGATGAGAAACACTAATTAAAATATGATTTCTTAATCTACGAGTTGATACTTTTGCCACCAGCGATAAAAGCGCCAGTTACGACATACGCATTAACTCTTTTTCTTACATCATAAAATAAAATAATAAACAGGCTTTTAAGTGCAGTGTTTTTATTTTCAATGGATTTTCGTGACACGTATAAGGTATAGCGTATATTTTTTTCTGATAATATTGTTCGCATCAAAGGAAAAAATTTAATATCGATGACGGGTACAAAGAAAAAAACAAACGTCTCGAGTTAACTTTACACGACGGCACGAAGAAACGTTATAATACAATTATGCATTTGATAAAAGTTTAAAAAAAAATATATAAAAATAAACGCTGATCGCGTTTTCTATAGATACGACCGGGTCTATTACCTTTGAAACGATAAACGATAGTTTGTTAATTTCTATTACGCCAAAGCGGCACCAGACGCTGTGTGTACACAGGGACGTCTTGTTTTCCTTGTCCTTCTCCTCTTCTAGCAGGGTCACGTTCATTAAAACGCCAAGGAACATTTTGGCGCCTTATCTGCCCTAAACAGGTCTTTCTTCTTGTTGACAGAACCACTGCATCTCGGGGACGGGAAGGCGTGTGTGCAGACGACACGGCTATATGTATACACAGTACATCGTGTTTCCTCCCTTGCCCGAGGGTAAACGTTAACCATATCCTGTAGGATATTTTAATACTGAATAATATGTAGGTACTCACATGTGTAATAATAATATTTCGTGTAAATACCGAACAAATACCGTTTAAACCGCAGTCTTGAGTGCGATTGTAGTTTATTCGTGAAAACCGGGGGGGTGGAAAGCGAGACCGCGTGAAACTGACACAGGTACCTACATAGGGGTATCTACTTACGGTGTGAAAAGATCACACGTTTTCACAGGGTGACAGATGTCTTCCCGACATCAATGTTCTCCTCCGGGATTTGAAAAGTTTTTTTTTTTTAGATTATTATGACACAATTTTTCAGCAAAATAGAACGTTTAAATTTTTGAACTTTGCGATTTCCGCACCCGTTTTTGTTTCCTGTTTCGGTTGAAAATTTCAAAAATCAATTTCAATAATCCCTAAAAAAATGATTGAAATCCGTTTACACGCTGTCGATAAATTGAAACGTCACCATACGACAAATTTCAACTATATTTGGAAGCTAGTATAAATATGCGCATACTTGAGATTTTCAATCTGAACCCACTGATCTTGTTTAGAACCGTCAATTTCGTGAACGACGCTTTTTCGTTGTTACGAACTTAACATCATTTAATAAAATACCTATACCCGTGGTTCGTTATTATTTTTTTCTTTATTCGCCGTCGAAAAAGTTCTTTATTTCATTAAATTTGGCAGGAATATTCCAAGAAGAAATTAAGTATGACTTTTAGAGAAAAACAATTTTAAGCCTTGTTTTCTGTGTCGCCCATACTCGTGTGTTTCAATACTTTCATACTCGTGTATTTTTAGGCATGTTTTGTTATTTTTAATCCAGTTTTAATCATGTTGAACACAGCGTAACGATAATGTCTCGAGGGAATTGATTTGACAACTCTAAGCACTTTAGAGGCTTATCAAATTAAATCACCCTATATAATATGCAAAGGTTCTGTAGCACAAGTGGTTTTATACGTATTTAAACTTGCCGTAAGACACTTGTGCGTCTTACCACAACAGTCTCCAAGTTCACAGTTGTCGCGGGAAGTAGAGACACACAAAATAGATACTCCGCGAACCGTCTTACTACTAATGATTATTGCAAACAATAATTTTCGCGAAAACAGCGGGTGCCAACATCAAACTGCCAGTTCACGTATTCAACACGGATGGTAGAGCTCTTGAAAAATTTTAATTCGCTAAATGATGATGAACAATTTTTACGACAAAAAAATCACAAAGTAACGGTTCTCAATGCGTATATTTCCAATGGATAGTTCACAAACAGTTCCTTCGACCTCGTATTGACATAAAATGCACCAAAATCATTTTCTATTACTAATTCGTGCGACCAAATAATTATTTTAGTGCGTTTTTAAAGTGTTAAAACCAATAAGTAAGTTAGCACATTTTTTACTTCAATTAGAAATCTATAATAATCGTGTAAGTACTCTTCGATATATATGAAAAACTAAAAAAAAAAAATGATTTTGAAAATGTGGGAAAACAATTTCCCCCCGTACGCCATTTTATACTATTTATTGTTATAATCATTATTATTATTATTATAACCTAAGCATTTGTACAATTTTATGTGTAAACTTATTTTGATTTTGTTTTTGTTTCAGGGAATACTATTACAACAGGTAGGATATAGTGTGTGTGTGTGTTATATATATAAAAATAAAAAAAACTAAATTACGTAGTGCTTTTTAAGAGAAATCGATTTCGCTGTTTTTACCGTCTCCCCGACCAGCTGGGGTGCCGCGGGAGACGGCGAGATAAAATTGAAGTTTGAATGTAAAAAAGGAAAGAAAAAAAAAAATGAACAAATAAAAAAAGTAAATAAAACCTCGAGTGCTCCCGAGTTCCGGGGGATATTTAAATTTAGTAACACTGTTAAGCGTGTATTTTGTTCGCCGCGCAAACCCGTTTAACTCGCTCCGGAGGCAACTTTTTATCGCGCCAAAAAAAATATATATAATAACCGCGGCCGTCGTCTCGTTCGTCGCACGACTGCAAAGTTTTTCCCCTCGACGGTGACGAGAGAAAACCAATTTTTACTTTTTTTCGACGATATTCGTACGCCAAAAGATTTTTCGCTTTCACACCTCTCGCCTCCTCGGCGCCGGCGACACAACGATAGAACCGAAATGATTGAAAATCTGAGAAATAATTGAAAACAACACCGGTTTTAATACACGCGTATTTCGTAATAACAACGACGAGACGACGGTGATGACGTGAATAATAATAAAATAGCATAAAAACAACATTCTATTAACGATGAAAAATGCTGCAACGTCCGTACGAACACTTTACTAAGATTATGGGTATGTATACTTAAATACTATTCTGTTTTATACGATTACAGCTTGTTGTGAATGTACTTTCAAACAGTGCTTTATCTATAGAAATTTGTTTTTTTATCCACACGCAAATATAAAAATATCCGTCTATATTTTCATCCGAGATTCCTATTATAAATTTATCTGAAAAAAAAAAATAAGTTTTTCGTTAGAAAAATATATTTTCGGAGCGAATCGTACAAAAATATTTATTCTAGCTTAAAAGAAAAATCTACAGTCATCTAATTTGTTAGAGTAACGTATACCTATGTTATAAATCATTGTACAACTTAAAAATCATAACAATTGTTTGTTACTGTTAGTGTTGACGATTGTTCTTTTGTATAGTGATCGAGAATAACATTTACACAATTACAGAATTAACTGTAAATAACTTGATTACTAATCAGTAGGTAACTAAAACATCGACGTACAAGCTCAAAGTTTTAGGAGCTTAGCTCTCATGGCCAAAAATTCACAAATTAAAATCAATCCTATACAAACATTTTGGCTCCCTAAATTGTGCCAACGCTCATCAGCTACGATCAATCAAAATATGTTAATTAGGTACCTATAATTTTTTATCTTTTAGAACCTGACCAACTTGGTACTTGGTAGATATATTTCCAATTTTTTAATATATTTGAAATATTTATTTTTAATACGGATAAAATTATCTTGCGGTATTTACAGCTTCATATAAGTGCATAATTAAGTTATATTTTTGTCATCATAATATGTTTTACTTATTTTTATCAACATAATATTTTTTTTTTTATTATCATTAGACAACACTGCAGTCTGGTAACTAATTGTATTTTAATTTTAATTTCTTCCCACAAGCAGTCAAAACTAATAGACTCTGAGTGTTGATAAACAAATTAAAACATTGAGTGTGCTCATTTAAACCATACATTTTTTTGAAAAAGTTATCAGTTTTTTATCTAGACATTTTTTGTATCTATTGTCTAGACTAGATGATTAAGAATATTAAACTCATTCTCTCGTTAAAGTTACGACCACAAAAAGAAGAAAATCGTGGTTTTACTTTTGTGCGCTTACATTTTCGATTTAAAAGAAAACGTATACGCCTGAAATCACATTGTGTACACTGTACAGGTGTATAAGCGCGATTAAAATTAAGTGTTAACTTAGTATACTAACATTAAAAATAATAAACACAGATTTTCAAAAATTTCTTTAAAAATATCAATAATAATGTTAAAATGTTTTCAAAATTATTTATTTCAATACAACACTAATGACAAGGGCTGGAAGGTTTATTAAAAATGGCCATCCTGATGATCATTATTTATTATTATTTTTACTGTCAGAAATTTGTAAAACGTATAAAACATTAATTTTTATAAAAGTAACGGATTGATTTTGTCATTGAAAATCTAAAACTAAACTCGCTGGAATTTCCATTCTCATTTTTCGTCCATTAAAAAAAAAACTAAATTAAAGCACATACTCTAAAATTAAAGAGTTTGTCTTAAAACTATTTTTTATTATTTTCTTAGAAATTAATATAAAATATTTAATCATTGCATATTTCCTTAAATGAATGTGATGCATATTTAGTGGATATAAAAAGCGAATTCCTGAAATTCTCTTTTTATTTTTTTCCATTTTGCATAACGATTTTTCTTTTCATACACGTAACAGCTGCTATTAAGTGTAAGACGCTTTCGATAACAATACACACACTAGTTTTTTACAGAAAAAAATCCGTTCAAACTGTTTTCCTAAGCGGTGCATATATTAATCACTATAAAAATTAAAAATCAAACAATATACCTAAATACTTAAAGTAAAACTAAATTTTCTAAAATTTAAAAAAAAACCGATACTTTTTAATCGAAATATCTTTAGATAATATTCATTACGCATATTATATTGTGTATGTAATTAAAGTAATTTTTTTATGGTGAACAAATGACAACATTCTCGTTATTAAAATATTGTTTGGTTATTATATTTATGTTTTGAATTTTTTTTTTCTCATCAAATAATAACATACAAATTAGTAAACGATAAAAGTACGTAATAACAATAGAGTTAACTATTAAGTTTCAGCTGTGTTTAATACAAAAAACTGTTTAGTCTCGAGCCTATTTTAAGTTGTTTGGTTTTGGGCTTGATATAATGGACGCCTCAATCGTTTGGTTCTACGAACAGTGTATCATGTATGAAGCCCAGTTTGACTTGAGTAAAAAAAAAATGTGAGCAGTTTAGTTACGGTTCTATAAGCATAAATAACTAACTTTTTGACTGTGCAGTTTAATTTCTTTGAAACTTTTTGTTAGATAGAGTCAATCACCACAGCTTATTCCATAAATAAATAAAAATTAACGCGGGGGACGGTTTTCTCGAAAATCGCATTTCGTATCACTTGAAATGTCGACTTAAAATCAATTGAAACGTCAACATCTCGAAACCTCAGTGGAAATGCCATGGTAGAGATCTTTTTTCGATAATTTGTAGACTCCGAGTGTAGCGAAGAATGTATTGGTTTTAACATGATTTGTGTTTTTTTTTTTTACCACTATAAAATCACGACAACTTCTTTAATAATGCTCCGATCTTTACACACAGTACCGTTTTATGGTAGATACGAGACTTTGTCACATGAGATCATATTTATTTAAGCGTATAAAATTGAAAAAGTTCCAATCGAAAAATTAAGCAAAAGTTAAGGAAAACACGCTAAATATTACGACAAACGTGTTTTAGACATAATCGATTTAGATTTTTGACCATTACTCTTACCATTTTGACCATTACTACTTAGTATTAAAATACGTTTAATGTACAGGTCTGATACAAGTTTCAAGAGGTTTCGAAAATGTTTGATTTAATTATAGAACTTTGAAAATTATTTTTTTACTTTTGTTCGATAAAAATGTAATTTTCCAGAAAACATTATGAAAATTTAATATTAAGTTATATGATACTAGAGAATTTCGAAAATTCGTCATGATTTGTTTTTTTAGTCGTTTTAAGATGGAAAATTTTCGAAAATCGGTCATAACTGTAACTTATTTTTGGAAAAACTTTCGTGACCACACAAATTTGTTATTTAAGATTTGAAAATTAATTATGTTGTTTAAAACAAAATTCACTATGTGCGTCAAAAAATTTTAAAATAATCCGTCCAATAGATTATGAAAGCGTACAAAAAAAGTGTTGATAACACGGTGTCATTTTGATGATAACAATGAAATTATACACTGTTGCTACTTAAATTCTAAATTAAACTCCTCAAATTGCGGTCCAAATGGTTTGAAACTCTCACACGTTAGTTAAATTAGTATTCTTTATAGGTCAGTATAATTTTCAAACCATTTTTAGGAAAATCCCAAAAATATAACATTCAATTACTCCGTAGTATTCGATATGTCTCTACGTGTTTTTTTTTTTTTTTTGCTATAAGTAACCGATAAGTAGAGAAAATTTGAGACGATAAAATTAAGATACTGAACAGTTATGATGATTTTAAAGCGTATGTTCATTTTTCACAATTCTAGCGCCTTATATATTAAAGACCCTAATAATACATTCTATTGTGACAATGGCTCGATTGAATGAACTAACTCAGAACAGTCATCATCGTAAGCAACATTTACATTCGCTTACAATTTATAACATACAATTGAACCGTCCAAAATACAGTGACCCACCGCGTCAAATTATCCACGCGACATAGGTAGCGATTCCGGCTTTTTACAATTTTGTAATCTTCTGCCGAAATCCGTTCGACGTGACGACGCGTTTTTTTGGCGTTTCTCGTGCGAAATTTGGCCACCTCCTCGGTGTGCACAAGAAACGAAAAATCTGCGCAACACGGACGTGCGACCGAGGAGGCTGTCAGTGTATAAAAGCCGACCAAGAAGTTGGTATACGTTTGAATATTTATGAGTTTTTCTCTCTTTCGCCCGATGATGGATGACGCGCGCGACATTATTCCGACCGCGGCAGCAGCAGCAACAGTCACGGGGCACCGTAATCAATTTAACTGCTCCAGGAAATTCGATTTTCGCGTCTTTTTCGGAACGACCGCGGTCCGTGACGTTTTAATTATTATCGCCGTAATATTATTATTATTATTATTATTATTATCGACCGCTGAGAACGTATAGTGTAGGTACTCGATTCTACTCGGATATTTACTTAGGTAGGGCGAATTTGAGCGAAAAATTTACATGAGAAATGTATGATTTAAAGGCACATTGTTGAAAAAGTTCCTCGAGGTTGATAAAGAAGTGAAATCAATCCCAAGATTCTGTACCTCAACTTGAAAAAATATCAGTTCACAAAAATGTCGAGATCTACAATACTACGAACGTTGGGGAAAAAAAATTAGCACAGAACGGCGCATATTAATGATGAAATTAGCCATAAATCAGAGTTGTCGAATTGTTTACGAGTTAATATGCCCGTCTCGAATTCTCGTTGGCGATCTAAAATACGTTTTGTGCTTGATTTTTTTTTCAATGTTTGTAGCATTTAAGGTCTTGAAATCTTTGTGAATTTATATTTTTTCAAGTTGGGAATTTCGAGATTGATTTCACTTCTTTATTAACATCGAAATTCTATCTTTTCTCCCAATCGCTTCAACTTACGCATAGAAAGCCTTTTTTACTTCTCCGAAGTACTCTTTTGTGGATTTACCTACTACACACAAGAACACTTAAATAATTTGGGTGTTTAAATAGGCCTCCTGCTACCTACCTACTCGCATACACTGGAAACGACAGAGATATTGTTATTGTTCTTCAAGCGGGACACATTTCAAAACACAATTTTTTTTTTTTTTCATATTTTCATACTTTCATTTATTCCTGACGAGCAATGATTTCCTCATTCTAAATTATAGAACCGATTATGCTATAACTTCCCATGAGTTCATCGACAATAATCCAGCGACTGCGAGAAAACGATCCGATAAAAAAACTCAACGTTGCAATGTAAATGCAAATTATAAGTATAATATTTTGAGAACAAGCGTTTCGAACTGTTAATAGTGATAAATACACATTACAGTGCTGTAGAGAATTTGTAAACTATCGAAAATCTTAGCCTAAACGTGGCAATTATTACTTGACTCACCATTGTATGTACAACTCGATCATCGTTCATCGTCTGTCTTCGGTGAAAAATAAAAAAATCAAACGTAGGCGATCCAAGAACAATACGCGATCGTTAAGAGCGGCGCAAACGCAGAACGTCGGCGGTAAATGTTGTATGCAAAAGAAAAAAAAAAAGAACGAACGAACGAAACAACGCATTGAATTTTCATCAGCTCCTTTCGACGGGTCGTTTTCCGTAAAGCGGTAAAGGGCGAATTACAAGACGGCAGGGACGACCATAATATACATATATATAAATATTATAAACCAGCCACCCTTTGGAAGAACAAAACAAAAAAAAAAAAAAGGAAAATGAAGAAGGAAATAATAAATAAATAATAAAATCTATTATTCAAAACAGACAACCCAAAAAACCGCTCTTTGGCGCTTCCGCGCCTGCACGCTGGTGCTGACGAGACATTATATTTTAAACTTAATTGAATTCGAGACGTTCGCCTTTGTGTTTGCCGCGTTCGCGTCTAATGGATCGTAGCCGATATACGTTCTCACAAGTGGAAAAAGGTGTCGATTTTTTCTTGGTTTTTATATTTTTGCTCTCCGTTTGCGTAACTTTACCGCGTGGTTAGTTCAGCCGTCCGATGTAAAGTGATCCACGCCAGTTGTAAAAAAAAGAAGAAAAAACGTTTGATTCCGCGTCAAAAGTATACCTATAACGTCGCGGTTGTACATAACTTATCCGCAGCCAGTACTACGTTGATCAATATAAAAAAAAATGCTACTATCTGCGTAGTAAAAGTGTTAATATGAAATACTATTCATACTGAAAAAGTGGATTCCTAAACTCACACGAATGTGTAAACTGGCTCAAATTTTGCATATAATACAGTTTCGGAACCGCAGTAATTTATACAATATTATCTTTCCGTTTTTTTTTTTTTTTTTTTCATCAACATTGTTCTACCGTGACATAACACACAAAATGCCTTCTAGCAAAGACGCTTTTATAAATTGCAGTTGAAGCAGGAGAAGTGAAAAAATATTTTTCAATCCTCGTGTATTATCTTAAATTACTTAAAACTTATGAATGTTGTACACATTATGAACAATCATTTCTTTTACAATCGCATAACGTTTGTGCTCATAAAAATCAACATAAATAAAATAAAAACAAAGGTGAGCAAATCTCAGAATCGTCACAAAAAATATTAGGATCCGGTCACAATTTCGGTGGATCTCTTTTTCAGGAATAATAGTATTATATGTTGTATACAAGTTTTTCATTAAATTCAAAAGCAATGATGAATAACAATTAATATTAAAAAATTAATTCAAAGCGATTGAGTGAAAGTACTTAACATATCGAAAATTTAAATTCTAAATTTAACTTCAAAATGGTGGGAAATTTTTGAGTTACGCGTTTTCACGATCTGTTTATCCTATTCTAAAAATATGTAAAAATTTCAATGAATTTGAACAGCTTTTATCGGGGACCTTATAAAAAATAAAATTCAAATCATAAAAGGTCGGTTCTGAAAGTATCTCCCGAATTATAACTACATTCTCTAAGTTTCTAACAAAAAAATAATCAAATAATTACTTTCGATTCACCTTTAGATTTTACGTATAATCATAACAGCTTTATTGCAATAATTGACAGCTTAACAAGTTATTAAAATTTTCAAATGTAACCTACAACCTAATTTATGAACGTTATTTAATTAATAATACACTATAATCAATCGTTACTAAATTTCTCTATAAACTTTCTCTATGATTATTTAAAATAAATGAATTTTTTTTAATAAAATATACATTTTATCAGCTGTAGATTAAAACATTTGCATGCATAGCTTAACATTTATTTAAGCCTCAGTGTACCTCTATACGTGATTACTATAGTTGGTATAAACAAATTAGTAAAAACTTAATTAATACATAAAAATAAAATAAATCAGTACTTATAGCAGCTATTTTATTTATTCAGGTATTTTATAGCAGCCACCACACACGTTGTTAATTTTTAAAGAAATTTTAAATTTAAATACAAAAAAGATTGTTGTATAAACTATAATTTTAAAATATAAATTCATTCATAGAGTCAGTGTAACGAATGATCATACACAACGAGTAAAGTATTACTTAAATAATATTTTAATTGATTGTTGTAACGTGTATGATATATCATTTAAAAATTAAAACGAGCTGTCGCTCTATACCTGAGGGCCATTGAATTTAAATAAATTGAGTGTAAATCTGTTGTTGCGTACAATTTACGCTCAAAGATAATTGGTCATTAGTCTTTTATAATAAATGTTTGTTAATAAAAATCAAGTTTGTTTGTACTTGTTAGCAGAGATTTCGAAGTATTTGAAAATTATAGCGTTTTTTATTGGCATTTAACTCGAAACGAGATTAGTCGAGAAGCTCTCAAGCCAAAACATTTTTCTTTTTTTCTGCTCTATATATAAAACTGAGACCTATAAACCATTAATAATTATTAGTCTAGACATTTCGTTAAGTGAAGTTCCCTGTATTGGCTCTGCGTGAATAAATTTTACACGTATACACGTCACCACCAACTAAATCAAAAATGGTAACCACTTAAACATTTTTCATGTATAAAATGTCCACAAAAGTTAAAACACAAATCTATTTCCAACTGTTCAGCTGTAGCAATTACATAAAAATATCTCGAGTACTTTAAGTAGAACATAATATAACTTATAAATTATACCTGCTGTTTGGTCACATGAAGAATTATTATAATAATATAACTTAACGTACTCTACTAGCGATTTAACAAACGTGTAATATATTAAGAAAAAATTTACATTTTATTTTTAATATATTATATTGATAAATATAAGTACCTAAAATTATTTAATACTTAAGGATGGTTTTAGTCTACAAATATCCTAAACATTTGTTAACAATTTTCAAATATAATAATATTAAAAATATAAAAATATTTTAAATCATCAATTACGAATAAAGTGACAGTTAGGTAGCTAAAAAGTTTATAACAAATTGAGAATAACTTAATGTATCAGTTTTGTTGAATTCTACTCGGATACACATTTAAATGCATATTTTAGATTGGAATTCCAAATAAAAATAATTTTTTGAAACCGTCAAATAAGACAACTGCGCGTTAAAATAAACAAAATTCAAGTTAAAATTACAAAATTGTTTTAATATTTATTTAT
>CM029359.1:21690596-21781236 GCA_017140985.1 Hormaphis cornu
AAAATCTGTCGACAGCTACTTAACGTGTCGCATCATAACGTTGACGTCGCAAACTTCCTGCAAAGTCGGGTCATAACAATATTATTGTCGCCGTTATTATAGTGCGATGTTTGCCGGGAATAATATTATACGACATATTAATATTAATATCGCTGTATATTTTGTCAAAATATGCAAATGTTTGTATCGCGTCCCGTCAACAAGACAGTTTAGCGTGATATATTTGTCTCCGCCCACGTGTGCGGCCGGCGTGCAGTGTAGGTAGGTGTACTTAATGTGTCTCCGGCCTTTTTTCAACGCGATAGGTATACACGAAGAAAACGTAAATTAATTTTGAAATTGACATAGCAAAATATTTTTTTTTTTTTTTTTAAAACCAATGCTAGAAAACAGTATATATAATGTATAAGTCAAAATTTTGGGGGAGGGTAGTGTTTGAAATGCTTCGTGAATTCTTTTAAATTATGGTCGCAAGCATATTAAGGAGGAATATCCGATAGAGTTATCATCGAATTCCGCTAGAGCGCGTTCTATACGTGGATATTTGACACATTTTTAGGGGATGCTATTTATAGTTTTTTTTTTTTCTCTTTTGGAGTTGCTAAGTCTTCCAATCTACGCTAATTCCCCTCGAAAAACACGTGCCAGCCTAGAATAAAACTGACGCGGGTTTAATCGATGTAATATGTATGTCGTGTAAGTCCTACCTATACTTACCGAGTGAACACGACGGTCGCGCGGCGCTGCTGGAAAACGATTGTTTTTAATGCGGCCCAAGAGTTATGATCCGGAAAACGGGGCAGACGTGATATCCAAGAGCAATTTCGAAAACCCGATGAATTACAACCCCATATTGTGTTTACGTGCGCCGTGGCGGCTTGTAGGGGATGGATATAGCTGGTTCAAGAGGAGGGTCGCTGAAACGTCGAGGGGGTGTACAATCGATTTCGTCGTAAACGAAACCGAACACAAAAATAATAATAATTGAATCCCCGTCTCCACGCATACAATGTGTATAGGTACTTAGTACCGAAAATCAGGAAATATTCAATCATGCAGCACCGCGTCGTCGGGTCAGTGCCATTTTGCAGTGGTTGACTTTGGAGATTTAACATCTTCATTTCAAAATCGACATAATTTGTAAAGTATAAATACTTACCTTACGTATTGTACATACACTCGTAGGAGCGATCGGGCTAGGGGAGCTTAGTCCACCCGAGCGTTAGCTCCACAAAATTCTACAATGACGAAACTCTCAAACATAAAAAAATCACAATCTTGTATCGATTCGCTTTTTGCTTTAAATGACTCGTGAAATTATTACAAGTGGGCGCGAGCACGGAGCCTCAGCGTGTTTGGTGTTTTTGAAAAAAATTCGAAACTTACCCTCAAAAAAAAAAAAAAGAAATCTTAGTTGTGCCTATGATTGTTCCCGCAACATTAATCAAAGCTGGGTCGCAGTATTCTACCCCGAAAATACGACAGCAGTCATGAAGGAGGAATATCCTATTTTTTTTTTTTTTGTATTTTGCTTAAATGGTTTAGTATACCTATAGTTTATACTAGGTTTACGATGATCCTAAAAATTATTTTAGTCAGTTTGAAAATCGAAGTATTACATTTTAACTTCTGTCTCACTAGTTTACGTTTTGTAGTTAAAAGTCTGTAACTTTTCAATGTACAATCTGTACGTCATATTGTCTGATATACTGTCGTTGGCCAGTTTTTAAAAATCAATTTTTTTTTTTTTTAAAGTTATTAGGATTTAAAATTGACCTCGTTATTGAAATAAATTTCATGAATATGTTTTTAAATAATCAAAATCCAAAAAAAAACTCTACGTCAGTATACGGGTATTCTGAATCGTTATCGTTTTTCAGAACAAAAATTAATTAATTATTGTTTCGATTGTATAGAAACTAATATTCCCAACTAAGATGGCGTGGGTAGTATGACGGAGTACCGACTTTGTTTTGTAGTGTGTGTTTCGGTAGGTTCAATTAGAAGTTGTATATTAAGTTTGTAAGTAACCGTTTACGAAAATCTAACGATTCTGATTTCTGAGTGAGCTCAGTTAATCTATGTCAATTGAGCCGTAACTATGGTATCTATTATTAGAGTCTTAGGCACTATCATTAAAAAGGGTGGATTTTTTTTGGGTATTAATTGTATCATCGTGAGAAAACTGTTTTAAAACTAATGGGTGTATATACTAAAAAAACGCAACGGACAATATAAAATACCACGGAATAATATTGAACATTCTATTTTTACAATATACGCCTAAAAATGATCAGAAAATTTAGAAATTTTTAAATTTCAATTGAAAAAAAGTTGTAGCCATCATATTAATATCGATTAATCAGTCGCGTTTTTCCTCAGTTATTACGCAGCTTCGTCGTCCACAGCGTCGTTGCTGTCTGCCGTCGCATCCGGCAACAACAACTGTGGCGGCGTCGGCGTCGGAGGTAATGGCGGAGGAGGGTCCAAGTCTTCAAAACGTCAAAAGGTCAACCATCAGTTCTCGGCGAAGAACTGCGGCCGGAACCAGACCGGCGGAAGCGGACAGCCGGCCGCCGGACAAGGACAAAATGTATTGCAATCGCATCACGCCATCGTGCCGGATCAACTCAAACTGTACAGTGAGTGTGCATGCTCGTACAAAAAGAGTTACAGGTTTTCGTTGGTTTCTCGGGTCCGAAAACTACAGTTCGTTCACGTACAAACTACTCACGTCTTAAAGACCGCATAGGTACTCTTTATCGACAGTCAAGTTTGGCGCCCTTTAGGTGGACGCCATGAGCCCTCATACATACTTATGTTTCGGACATAAATTCATACGATTTGGGTACTAATTTATAATGTGTTTTAGGGCTCGAATTTATAGGTTTTCGGCCACGTAAACTATACTTAACGCGATCCGTCCGTTTATATTTTAGGCAATCCGGACATACTGATATGCGGCAACTGTCGGGAGATGTTCACCGATCTTCAAAGTCTGCTGGACCACAAAAAGGAATACTGCAAACTCCGATTCGCTTGCAAATGTAACACCGCTGCGTTCAAGCCTAATTTCAACAACAACAACAACAACAACAGTACGGTTTATTTTGACGTATTAATTTTTTTTTTTTTTTTTACCTAACTTAAATTTGTTTCTCTTTGGTAAAAATCTTGAAACTCTAAAATTTTTCGCTCGTGTGTTGCAAGTATGAATATTAGGTAACAAAAGTGTGTTCCTTCTAAATATATTTGTGTTAGAAGATAAAAGTAATGTTACTAAATCATAATACTTTGTGATCTATATGTGTTTCTACTCTTATACAACTATTTTTCTCAACTGGTAGTCTCAAAAGTGTAACACCAACTCGTAAATAAACTATGTAATTATCTAACGTAGGTAATTAAACAATATTAACTCGACGACAAATAGTGGTACAACATTAATTTATCTCCGATAACTGTCTCGACTAATAATTTTCCCTATTTTTTTTTTCTGACTTGCATACGTATCTATTATTTAATGCTAATTGCAAACCAAAATTATGAATCTTTAAAATGCAGCTTGTTGGTGGTACAGTTTAACTTGTTATAATTCACAGTAGCAGGTGAAATCATTTATCATTTGGACATAGTAAAAAACTAAAATTAAACTGTCGTGAGTATAACTTTTGATCATAACATTTGAGGAAAGGCATGATCTTCTTAAAAAATAAATTAAAAACGATTCAAAACAGTTCTGTACCCGCCTGCAGACTGAAGACAAATTATATATAAAATAGGGTATGGTAATATTTCAGTTTAGCTTAGTTGTAATACAGTTATAATTTTAGTTGTACGGCCCAGAACGAAAACTCTTCAGCTGCAGTATCTATAAAATATATATATAATATAAAAGTATTAATAAGATTAGAGTAGGTATTTCTTAAAAAATCAAATTTTGACATTCGTAAAACGTAATTAATCGTAGTTTTTCAGTGTTTTGACTAAACAATATATTATTATAATAAATTATTTAATGAGATTTTCAAAATGTTTCAACCACGTAATATTGGTTATGATTTATGAATGTATGGTTTGAATCATATTTAAGTTAAAACATTTAACAGAAAATTAAAAAATCTTATGAAAATACTTGCGAAATTCTGCAAATTTCAAAATTACAATACTCTGTTAAAAAAATATTCGAAATCGATTCCCATTTCACACAAACGCATTGTACCATTCTTAATGATGTGTGAAAATTTCAAGTTATAATTGAATTTCAATTAAAAGAAAGCCGCCAATTAAATTATTGCCATTATTGCCAACGACAGTGTGTCGATTTCTTTTCCACTTGAACGGAGTTTCCAGGTGATTCGGCAAACAAACTGTGTATTGTGTCTTGTTAAACTCTAATAACAATTTTCTTGGGGAACGCAAGAATAGAAAGTCAAGTACTTATGTGGAACAAACAATTATCAAAAATAAATACATGTGGCCATATTGTAGTGTAATTAAAATTGTATGATTGTTTTATTCACATTTTGAAGCCATCAAATATCAGCGTACTCATTTATAAATAAACCTATTATAATATTAGAAAAATTCTTATTTCTGACGTATTATAAGCAATAAAAAAGCCAAAAATTTCTAGGTCACGTGTAGCTTGATGCCGTGGATCACTGTTTCGGAAGGTTTAGTTACAAATTAATATATACGATTAGTAAGCGATTAGAAATCACCTGCGAAAACAACGATTCTGAGCGGAGCTCAGTTTACTCTTTAAATATATTTTAATATCGCATTTGTATAACTTCTATGTACCTACCTACTTTTTAAATCGTAATTACCAAACTAATATACCTAGTGAGTAAACCATATAGGTACATTTACGATCGTAAATTTCGGGTCTTTTCGATCATTATTTTTGAACCAAATAGCTTAATCGATTTTGTCAACATCGTGTTTACCGGTTTTATCGAAATTTTGTTTTTGTTTCTCCTGTACAACTTTTTTGGAATTTTTAAAAAATCAGGTAGTATAATAAATCAAGGATATTATAATAGGTGGGCTATCAGAAAATGTTTCTACTGTAAAGATCAGGGCGATTCCCTAGGAGCTATTCGTGATACAGACACAAAAATAAAAAAACACACATCATTGTGAAATCAGCAACTTCCTCGCTTTGCTCAAAATCTAAATTGAGTTTTATGAGCTACAAAACACCGTGAAAAACGATTATTATATAAATTTACCTTCGTGAGTTTGAATCACGCCAACCACACAGTATAATAACCACATAAACCAAACCATTATAGTTCCACTTATCTTTG
The DNA here is from genome assembly GCA_017140985.1 of Hormaphis cornu. Lineage (NCBI taxonomy): Eukaryota > Metazoa > Arthropoda > Insecta > Hemiptera > Hormaphididae > Hormaphis > Hormaphis cornu. The sequence continues at coordinate 21,695,912 of CM029359.1, forward strand.
TGGTCTAGAAAATTACTAATCTGCCAACTTCACCGCTACAGACGTACAACGAAACACAACAGATATTGAATATAGATCGTGAGGCGGAGATTTGAATAAAAAAAAAAATTTTTTGGGGGGCTTTTAATCCTTTTTGATAATAAATGGCTATTAGTTTGAAGATTGATCAAACATTTTGAGGGGGTGGCTTTTAATATTTTGGAGGCTAAGCACCTCCCAATCTCTGCCTATGGCATAGATTATAGTGTACATGCAGTTTTCTCATGCCGTTTCTTTATCCAGCAGAATGGACGGGAAACTTGAACGAGGGCAACGTGTCTCTGGTGTGTGGCCAGTGCAGAGAATCGTTTGACAGCGCTTGGGATCTCATGGTGCACGCGCAGGCGGCTCACTTGATGAACGTGTACCAGCTGGCCACCAGGGACCGGGTTACGGCGTCGCCCGTGGGTACGGAATCAGAAAACGGATCCACTGTAAGTGTCACGGTCATTTTCTACGCACGTTACTATTCTTTTCTTCTTTTTCTTCTTCTTCTTCTTCTTCTGTATTCAATCCATTGAATCGGGATTGGTTTGCAGCAATATTCTCCCCTGTTCCCAGCTGTTTCTTGCCTTTTTTCTAGTGTTTCTTTATAAGAATCACACCCTTGGTCCATCACCATCCGTCACATAAAACGTATTCCAAACGAGGCCATTCCCTAAAATTTGTATTTTTACAAAATTTCTAACATGTTATTCTAATATTTCTGTAATATACCGTTATTAACATTACATATTAATACAAACGCCTGCAAGTATAAAATTAATTTATATTTAAATTTACCCATTGATCGCGTGGTTAATTTTTTCTATCATTTTAACTGGAACAATTAAGTCTGTAGGTGTTAGGATAAACCGAAATCGGTTTGATAAATGCGTCTCGTTCTACCTGCACGTCTACTCCGGACGCAGACGGTTATAAGATGAAATAACAAAAATTGATTGGTTTATTTCCATTTCCATTTTTTATTTTTATTTTTTTTTTTTTTTTTATTGTGTTTAAAGTCAAATATGGCGGTGGTATTAGAGCGATATTATAAAACGTCAAGATTCGATTTTAATTATTGTGTGATATAGGCTTTTATAAAGTTCCTACGCATTATACATAACAACATGTCTTTGTTCACGACCGCTGTGGTGATTTTGAGATTTTTACTAAGTAACAACTAATATATGAGTAATCTATATAGGATAGAGCGGTATTATTTCTATTCTCAATTGTAATTTATTATATTTTTTAATGTTTTTTTTTTTTTTTTTTACGTTTAATTATATACGTTTATATATTGGCCAGAACCATTAACGGTTACTTTTGGCATTTTCGCAGAGACGCTAATTGTAAAAGCGCTGTTTATTCGACTTGTTACGCGCGAACCGTGGACGAATTATTTATTATCCAAAGCCGTAAAGTACAATAATAATTGGTTTTTATCAATCGAAACCGATCAGCGTAAGTTTGTTTGCCGGGAACTCACAAATCAAAAGCGCGTGTACTTCGGCGATCCTATACGTCCTGTAATTATTACCGCGTTAACCCAAATCAAAAATCGATTTTTCCCGCTCGCCCTGGGCCCGAATAAAATATATATTGTGTTTTTAATCCCAGCACTTTGCAGGCCACGTTTTTAACCAAAACATTTATCTAAACATCGGAATGAATCGTATTAAATTCCAAAAAAATCACAAATAAATGAAAAGCAAACTTAAAAGGTCCGAGACCCGTATTTTAAATTTTAATCGACCATTATACAATGACAATATTTACACAGTAGGTATTATTTTCAATGTTTAATTCGACATATTTTCAAACACAATACATTCGTTTACTTTCGAACGCACCCATACTGGATTTTAACTCAATACTTTGCTTGCGTTTTGACCTATAAAAATAATGATTAGTTGTACAACTTGCGACTTTTTGTTAAAAACTTGAACAATTTGACTTGGTTAGTTGACAGCGTAGATTCTTCGAGTTTATGAAAATGTCTACTCAGACTTCAAAGTTTATAGGTATTTCAGTTTATCATTATTCATTTTAAAAGTTGTAACTTTTCAAAAACTTCTCAAACTCTAAAATTAATGACAATTGTTATTTTGTACGTATGCGTACATACTAGTGAAATCACGAAAACGTCTTTTGACCTGGAAATTGTTCGTAATGCGCAAAATATTTTTAATATCGCGTTACTAAACGATGTTCAAAACGTAACGAAAGAATAGGTAACGATAAAATAAAACACTAAGAATACAATTTTCACGAGCTTTCAAAGTTTGTTGGTTCACATCAATATGATGATACTCGCAATAGTTCTAATGTTTGATAAATCATTGCTTTCGAAAAAACGATTCTGAGTGAGCTCTGCACTGTTATCTAGTCGACGTCCTGGTAAAAACTAAATTCAACATTTAAATGGTCCGAAAACTCTAAAAGTCGTATCCACGTATAAAAAAAATATTAATTCAAATAACGTGTGAAGATTTTAATACGTAATGGCCTACCCGATTACAACGGTATCGGTTTCAATTTCTAATCGGACAAATACTCTCGCCACTCCAGCAGGCTTTTTAGCATGAATCTGTGTACTTTCGGACTATTACTCGCAAAACAAGTAAATTTCAAAAATTTGTTTGAAATCAAATATAATTTTAAACCGAAATCTCGACTTTTTGTGGTATTCAAAGTTAAGATCAGAGAACTACACAAAAACGTCATCACAAACCTGAAAATTTCAAACTTTTCACCGTACATTCCAAATTATTTTTGTTTTTGGGGTATAACTCAAAAAGTAGGCAAAATTTCAAAAAAAATTCGTACCACTGGTGCCCCCATACAACCCCATCAGTAAAGGTACTAACTTTAAAAATCTGAGCGTTTCTTCTACCCAAAAAGTTGTTGACGGAAAACTAATAAACATCATTGTAAAAACAATTCGCTGTGCTCAGAATCTAAAATAGGATCTTTCGGGTAGTACTTGTAAATACTTTCTTTGAGTACTTGGATTTTTTTTTTTTTGTTTTATGCTTGTATACCTACCTAAGTTTGTAATACTCGAAATACTTTTTTTACTTACCCAACCGTATTGTCTTTATCTGTATTTTAAATACTTTTTAAAAGGATCTTTCACAAGGCTGATAGTAATTAATGTACCCGAGACCCGAAAGTCCTGCAAACGGTGCCAAAATGCTACACACACGTGGAACGTATAATATCGTTGTTTCGGAAGTCGGCGGCGGCGGCGTGCCCGAGCGAGAGGTCAGCTAATTTAACAAATGCGTTCCCGACGCGAGTGAAACACGACGTACAAGAGGAGCACGTCAATTAAGAGCGATCCCCTCCGGGCTTGTCCGACGAGCACGTTGATCTTTTGTTTTTTTTTTTACTTTTGATATTTTGCCAACGAATAAATCCTGTCCGGTATTTTACGCGCGTTCTTATTGTTCCGAGACGGGTGAGTTTTTTTTTGTTCTCTTATTACCCGCTCTGCATTTCCCCGAAAAATGAAACGGATAGGTATCACGGAATATCCGAACCACGTGTTTCATGTCTCTGGTTTTTGTTTCGGTTCCCCAAACGTGCGTGTATAGTGTTCATTTCGGTTCAATACGAATGGTATCGAAGCGAATGGATATGCATTTAGACCCACATAAGCGTGTGTGTATGGAAGTCGCATTTACAACTCTTTAATTGACTCTTAATCCCCAAACATTATAATAACATACTACATTTTACATTCGATAGTTATTATATTTTTCATTTTAAAAAGTATGTATCGGATATTCTCAAGCCGCCCCCTTGCGCGCGTAAGTGGTTTTCGCAGAAGAAGTCGTGCCGTGCGACAGGATAGTTTAGCGCTATAGGCACAAAGGAACGTACGTAGGTACGAACGACGTATATAATACACCCAATCTCTGAGGACCGACCGAGCAGCCCAAGACGACGACCGCTGCGGCGGCGAGCTGGTTTTAATCAATCAAAAACCCATTTGTTTTAACCAGACCGTAGCGATTCTATTATTTTATCGTCTGCACGTTTCAGTCTCTCGAGATTTTTTCAAGACGAGCTGATGACCGTCATGGGTCTCGTACTCACTCGGTGGTTCTGGACCCGTGCAATAAGACGATAATCTAATTGTATACGCAGCGATGTCACCCGAATCTCGGAGCAATGCCGTGCGAATACCAACGTTTTCAAAACAGAATTGTACATACAGTCGAAAACCCCTGTGAACGTAATATTTTTGACTCGTATCATGTGCCAAAATGGCATTTTTATTTTAATATTTTCACGGATAGGCAAATATTTTATCTGTATGATATAATAATCGATCGATAGTTTGAAAATAAAGTGACATTTTTTTACCGCGCTCATCGAGCGGCTTACTCGCCACCGTTAATTTTATTATTTGAGTAATCGTATTTAACCAGATAGTTTAAATTTCACTTATGCATCACAATACCATTTGTTGTTTTTGCGTTTGACTCATAAAAAACAGTTTATTATTTTTTTCTCGCATAGTGTAGTATTATTTATCGATTAATTTTGACGTTTTTTTTATTATTAGTATGAAGTTGTATGATTTCTAGGTGTAGGTAACCATTTTACGGATATTTTCTCATGGCTCGATACTATTATTGTTATACGGTACACAAATACTTAGTTTCATCTATCAGTTTTCACGTAATAGGCACATTTGTAATACGTTTTTACAGTTTATAATTTTATAAAAATATATGTAATTTTCTTTCTGTTTTCTCAACTTAACAAAAACTCGAAACTTGTTTACGAGTGTTTTTACATTCATATTACGCATAACTTTGTTATTATTATTGTATCTCTGTAAAACTACCTCGTTACATTAAACGTAAATATTAAATAATAATATTTTTCTATTGAACAACGTATTAAATTTGAAAAAAAAAATGAATTATAGTACCTATTTTGAGATGAATTTTTTTTTTTTAGAATATATATTATGAACCAGTGGCGCAACTAGGGGTGGGGTTTGGGGGTTGTAACCCCCCCCGAAATTTTTCTAAATACTACTTACTAATTACCTGTTGAAAATGATTTTTTTTTTCCAAATTCACAACCCCCCCCGAAAATGAATCCTGGTTGCGCCACTGTTATGAACACCCCGACGTGAGTTTTCTAAACGTAATTCTTATTTTCGTATGTAATTAGGCATTCATACAGTTAGTTACCGACCATATGATAATCAGTAATTGTTATTTTTACTTTTGACTGGTCTCAGTTCACCTTGGAACAATGACAGAATTATTTATAAAAATAGATCGTGTTTCTGTAAAATAAAAATTTGAAAATATTTCAATCGATTCGGTGAATTCGAAAATTCACAAAAATAAAACCGCGTTACGTACAATATTGCCTTATTTTTCAATTGAACGAAACGCACTAACGTGGAGTGTACGACCAAAGTAATTTTATAAGAAGTCTCCGATTTAAGTCCTCTCGAGAATTTAAAGCGTATTTAGTTTTGTTCGTGTAGTGTTGTTTACACTGAAACTTGGAAACCCCTCTTGTAAGTTGACGGACTCGCACGCATAATCCTAAAATCCATCAGCCGCCGCCGGACAGTTGTGAGGGGTGCCCACGACCGACCGATCGCGCTAAAAGTGGATGCGGTTTTCATTCAATTGATTTTGCCTGCGTTTCATTTGAATTTCAAATAATATATAATATAATAACGAGTATTTTGTCCCAATGACAAATTTACAAACGTTCTAGCGATATCATTATAATGTGCATTCGAATAAATCGTGTTATAATATGATGAGTTTAAAAAACGCACCGAAAACACGAGAGAAAAGACGTTTGCAATTGGGTCCCAGCAATTAAAACGAAAATCAAAATATACACGTCATGCGATCGCAACGATAATAATAGGTGTATATAGGTAAAAAATCGGAAACGAGCGAGTAGACTATAAAATGTATACAACGACGACGTGCAAGGGCCACACCCTGAAAACCGGCGGGGAATGATAACTGCCGGAAGTGATCAATCGTGGGCGTGGTGCGTGACGGCCGGCTTTTCGTGTCAGGAAAGTTGTCCGACATTAAGTTATTAAAACCTGCAGCGAGCGCCTTTAACGGAACGGCGAAACTAAAAAAAACCTATGCAACAAACAAACAAGAAGCCAGTCGTATCTATCTGTTATAATTATTACTTTACGGTGTACCCAACTACGTCCGAGGGTCGGCAACCCTCTCATATTGGGGAAACGGTGCAGTATTTATTTTTAGGCAAAAAAAAACAAAGTCCCTAAATTCGGCAAAATATGTAGGTAGGCGGTTCAAAATCAAAAGCTAAAAAAATCGCACGCAAATAATGATCGCGCGTCTATTGTAAATGTTGTTGTTGAAACGTTTGATGAAAGGTAAGTTTTACAGGACCGTGATTGTACGGTTCGATTTTCTCGTTCTTCTCGACAGCATCTAAATAATTCTAAGAGTTGAGAAATTTCGCTAACGGTGCGTAAAAAGTTTTCTCGGCTTTATTTAGTCAAACACGTTTATTTCTTTATAGCCCGATCGTTTACGGTACTTACCTGAGTATTTTAAACCATCCACTTTTTCAAATACTCCACTTTCTTCTGGGTCTTCGCCCCGCTATTGTATTCGTTCTATTTGAATTGATCTGCGGACCGACCCTTCTTCTGGTTTCTATGTCCAGCAATCTCGCTATACATTTCCTACATCTTCCAGCGTCTCTTCAATAGCATTTAATTAGTCCGTTGCAAAGCCGAGAGTTCTAAATGTTTTGTGGCGTATCGATACACCGCGTCGCCCTGATCGGTACGCTGTAGTTCTCTCGCCATCCATTTCCGATGCTACGTTAAACAGGACCGGGGAAAGCGCGTCTCCTCGTTTCAAACATGCAGAATCGACTGTGAAGGATGACGACTGGGTACCTTTTATACCTTACTACCTTCTAGTGCAAGTACTTACACGCTATATTGGTACTACCTACCTCAGTTATTTATTAGTCACTAAAAACCAATGTCACCCACCCACCAAAATTTTGGTCGGGACGAATGCCCGAACGCCACGCCACCGAATTATCGGGCAGTGTTACCGATAAGTATATGGGTGTTATAATACTCGTGTTTTAGGTATCACGTTGATAATTGTTTCAGTGTTCCGTGGGCGCTCAGGTGAACATCGACGAGGATGCCAACGGTTCAGCGGACGAGTCCCACGAATACGAGCCGGCGGACCACGACCGCGGTGTCCGGGACGACTCTTCGAACCGCTTTGACGAGACGGAAAAAGATCTGACCGAGACGCCGATGACCGCTTCCAGCTGCCAGACGTGCCTCATCCAGCAGCCCATTCACGCGCTCATGGGCGTCCATTGAACGACGTCAATACATTGAATATCATCAGCTGCACATTTGTGTTTCCCCGTCACTTACTACACCTTTACAATCCACATCAAATACTTATAGTACGTATATGCGAGGAAATAACTCGGTTTTATCAAGTCTTACCTGTTTGTTTTCGGTTTTTCTTTTTTTTTTTTCACGAATTTATTTTACATACATTTTACACATAGGAGAAGTGGCCAAAATAATATACTATTTTTCAAAAAAAAAAAACTCAATCATATTTTTTAGTGGTATTTCGGTGAAACGTGAACAAATAATAACTTTGTTGAGTATTTAAAAATTGATTTATGGATCTTATGTTTGTCTTTCAAAAAAAAAAAAAAATGCAAAATGTCTCACCTTGTGCACAGTCTGAGACATAGATTGGGAACACTCTGAAAACAATTTTCTAAAAAAAAAAAAAATTATAATAAAACGTAATGCAATAAACGTTTTTTCAATGTTTAGAACATTAAACAACTCAAATTTGAACGAAAAGTACAAATTTTAAAAAAGTTAATTGAGTTAAGTAAGTTAAGTAAAAAGTTTGGGCGAAAAAACATTATTGATTATACGAGGGCTGTTCGTAAAGTAACCTCCGTTTGCGTCTTGCGCGGAAACTGGAGGGGGTAGCGCCGCCATTTTTGCGTCTGCGCGCTTGGCAGGTCAGTCGGCGTCCATCCGTGGTAGCGTGAAGGTCGTCCGTGCGCTAGTTTGTTTGCAGTCGCTTCTCAAAATGAGTGCTGCAATTGAAAACCTCGCCAAGTGTGAGGTGCGTGCTGTGATTAGGTTTTTCGTAACTAAACAGTATTCAGCAGCAGCAATTCATAGAGAACTCTGTGCTGTGTATGGGCCAAAAATAATGAGTGAAGGAGTTGTTCGGGAATGGGTTCGCTCGTTTAAAAATGGCCGAAAAAATGTGCACGACGAAGAGAGAAGTGGCAGGCCATCTGTGGTCAGTGATGAACTGGTTGAGAAAATCAACGCAAAGATTCGTGACAACCGACGCTTCACCATTTCAGAGCTTTCCAGCGGATTTCCACAAATTTCCAGGACTGTTTTGTACGAAGTAGTGACTGACAGGTTAGGTTACCGTAAGTTTTGTGCTCGGTGGGTCCCGAAAATTCTTTCGGAAACCCCCCACAAGACTCAACGAATGACCTCAGCTCTGGACTTTCTGACGCGATATGACACAGAAGGAGAATCTTCTTTGGACAGAATTGTGACTGGAGATGAAACCTGGGTCAAGTACGAGAATCCTGAGACTAAAGAACTAAGTCTAAGATATGGGCTCACACGGCATCGCCACACAAACCGACAAAAGCCCGGCAAGATTTTTCCAAAAGGAAGCTCATGGCAAGTGTGTTTTGGGACTCTAAAGGGGTGCTGCTGGTTGAATTTATGGAACGTGGTGCCACAATCAACGCGGATGCGTACACATCGAAACCCTGAAAAACCTAAGACGTGCGATCCAAAACAAACGCCGCGGTCTTCTGTCATCTGGCGTCGTTCTCCTGCACGACAACGCTCGTCCTCACAGAAAACCAAGGACCTTTTGGACACGTTTAAATGGGACGTTTTTGCGCATCCTCCATACAGCCCAGACTTGGCTCCGAGCGACTACCACCTCTTCGTGCACATGAAGAAATGGCTTGGCTCACAGCGATTTGACGATGATGAGGAGCTTAAAGATGCGGTCACGGGATGGCTCAAGGCACAGGCGGGAGATTTTTTTGCAGAAGGGATTTCTAAGTTAGTTCGTAGGTATGATAAGTGTTTAATTGTCTATGGAAACTATGTTGAAAAGTAAGGGAAAGGCGTAGATTTAAGATGTATATAATAAAAATTTTGTTTCTATTTCTGCGTTTTATTTATAGAAAACCGGAGGTTACTTTCTGAACAGCCCTCGTAAATCAAAAACGCGGATTTCGCCGATCCCTTGACCAATGAATTTCTCGCATCGAAACACTCCCTAAAGTATTCACCTACACAAGAAGTGTCAATGATATCTTTGGAGGCGTTTTTGAGAACAATATCGTACAAACACGATGCAAAAACACACAATAGTTATAATAGTTCAACATTTTTACAACTAATTGTATAAATACTATTCACACTATTGTACGTGATGTAGAGATGTATACATACTATAGTCTATATATTATATATGAATTCAAGTATCGCTTGGTTTTCAAAATAAAGACAATATTATCGCGAATCGTATAAATAAACTACAATATATTATAATATTCTTTCCACGCGTTTGCTGTACCTACGCACGATATTCGCCTTTTTACCATCTTTTTTTTTTTTTTTTTTTACTTATAAAGCTCTTTATCTCAGCATACAGTTCGGTTGATTATATATTATTGTTATTTTACGGCTTCTGAACGATATCGATTCTTTTTTTCTCTCTCTTTCTCGGAATAACTTAACAGTGACGTAAATATGTTGAATAATTAAAATCAACGATTCCCCTGGGTAATAATAGACGGTATTTGTTCTGTATACAACGTGTACATAAACACTAGACAGTATAAATAGTGTATTATACAAACACGTCTTAAGTTGAAGGTAACACCTACGTAATACCTGCGCGGACATTTTTTACGAATAAAACCCCTTCGCGTCGAATGATTTTGTTTTAGATTCTGTAGAGCGCAGCAATAAGAATATATTATTGTAGTATTCAAGTACTTTGAGGGGTTTCAAGTTTGAAAGTTCAAAATTTGAAAAAGATACAGTCGTGCAGAAACTAAGGAGAAACATTAATTACAACAAACATGTTTTTTGCATATCTAACGATTAATTTTTTTTTTTTTTGGCCATAACATCCAAAATTATGATCGAAACAAGCTGAAACTTAACATTAAAATAGGTAAGACACGGGTTTGATAGCTAGACAACTGAGCTTGCTCAGAATCGTTTTTTTGAAGGCGACAATAATATTTGTCATAGTTTTCAGATACAACGTATAGAGGAAATTGCCTACATTTTGCCCCTTGTATAAACTAGGTAGTAGGTAGTCACAGTGTTGTTAATTTATATACGTATATATTTTTGCTAGGTACTTTGAAAACTTTACCATTAATAATATTTTCCAATTTAATAAATTTTTTTAAAATATGATTAACCGTTTGGATTGTTTCAGATTGCGCTTTTCAAACTTACCATCGCTCAACCTTTAGTTTCCGACCAAAATCGACAGTGTCCATCCATCGATTTGACGCGATTTACTTCAATTGACGAAACGATGTAGCAACATTACTCCTGTAATCGAGCGATCGATTTCTTTATTATTAGAGACATCACCATAAAATTTTATCCCTTTTTTTTTTTTCTCGTACAAAGGTAGGAATTGTATTGTAACAACAACTGCCTCCATTGCCACAGTTTATTGGACAAACGTCTGAAAAATTTGTAACTTCACTCAGCCGTTTGTACAAATGACAAACGGTAAATAGTTGGTGCCCTCATATTACTTAAATCAAAATAGTGTCCCAAAGTATGAAATAGCCGTACGGAAGCAACTCTAAATTCTAATATCCCCGCGTACAACAATTGATGTAAAATATAGTTGAATAATTTTTCAGTTTTTTTATTATTATAATTTAAACGTTTGATTAATGCACCATAAAGGTATCAAAATATTACAATTTACAAATGCACGCATCATAATATACGGCAGGCAGTTACTTAAGTGTGTATATTTTTATTTTGTGGATTACGGAGTGAATATTATTTATCAAATTTGTTTTAAATAAATCTTTGTAGTTTGTGCGTTGGATAACTCGTAAGAACTTTTGTTTAAAATCGAATGATGAACATATTGGCATTTTCTTAATTTTCTCAAATGTTAGAACGCCAAAAATTTAATATAATTGATGATACTGAAACCAGCACCTAATCAACTACAGTACTTTTATGTATTCAAATTAGATAAATAATACGAAATTAATTAATATAAATAATAATAAACTTAAAATCAAATGCTTTCGGTCAATTAACGTTATTGGCAAACTGTGTGAATGGTAAAAGTATACAATATAAAATGTATGCGTCTATAATAATATGACCTACACAAGATGTATATTTTAGTTCTTATAAAAACGTTTCATCCATAACATTTCTCAACATTTCATTCAAACACACTTGTAGCGTAACGCAAAAGAACTGTTGAACAAAATGTTCAGGTACTTACTCAAATTTAAAAAAAATAAAATAAAATACATCATTATTGTATACTTTTATTTTACTATCTATCACCTCTTCCATACCCACTATCATTAACATAACATAATAATATTGTAATATTTTTTTAAAAGAAAGATATTTTTTTGGTATTCACTCAGCTTGCATATTATTGTAATTAATTAAATACCTACTTAAGCTATAGTTTTTTTTTTTTTCCTTCTAATGTTAAGAAATACATATCATTACAATTAATAAAGCAAATAATGGTTAGACCATTTAAAGCACTAAAATTTATAAATCAGTATTATATTATTATATTCATGACGTGTATACTTATACAATTGTAATATTATTAAATATTTATTATAACCAATTAGAATTAAACAAGATTGTTTTGCCTAAACATTCTAGTCTAATAAGTTTAATAAAAATTATCGTTTGTCAATACTTAGCATTTGTAATTAGTTTCAAATTGTATAAATATCTTTGGCTGCTACAAAACAAAATAATCTAGACTGTCACATAAAATTCAAATGGATTTTGACCTACGAAAGAGTAGCAAAAGTAATATTGAGGGGCCGTCTGCAATCGTTGAAAAAATGTTATGCTTGCTGTTTCTTACAATAGTAAATTGTTGTTATAGTAGAATAGTAAGTCACTACATTGAGGCTAGTATTGATTTTACAAGCATATTTTTTTTTTTCTTGTGTTCTTTATCCGCCATCAACAGTGGCTCACGTAATGAGGGTTAGGGCTATTATTCGGATCAGATTCTGCAGCAACCATGCTATTAAAACGTAAAAAAAATATTTACACATCATAAGTACTAATATATTATAATTTAACGAGCCCCATAACGTGTGATAATAATCGTTGCCCAACATACTGCTGTATGAACTACACTGATATTTTGTTTTAGGAACGTTCTAACCAAATTCAAGGTTTTTATTTAATTTTCACAAATGCGAAAAATAAATAAACAAAATGTACAACAAATAAAAACAAATTTGGAGGGCAGCAAAACAATTTACTATGAGCCAATAATCAAAAATATCGTTGTAACAAAATGCATGTATGACGAAAAATTAATTCACAAAAATTTCGAAAAATAATCAAAATCATAATACAATAAAAAAAAATGATCTGACAAAAATATAGTATTTAAAAAAATTGACACAAAAATAATTATTTATGCTAATAAATAATTAAAACATGATTGGTTAATTAACATAAATGTATCATATTATTTTTTAATGAACATTGAAAAAAAAAAATATGTCAATAATAAATCACTTAAACACAAACAAAATGTTACGGACAGAAATAAATCAGTTAAAAAACAAAAAAATTGTTACGATCAATAATAAATCACTTAAAAAAGAAAAAATAAGAATTACAAATAAATATATTAATACAATAATGTCTTCTTGTGGAAAATTATTAGAATTTGATAGTTGAATTTAGTAATTAGCTTTTTTTACCAGCAACAACAAAACATAATGCAGTGATCGATCAAAAGATCGATTCTCAATTATGTTTCTCATTTATCCGTAAAAGGCAAATTAAGTCAGAGTAAAATTTAAGTTGTATACATACATGACATGTAAAATTAACTATTAACTTATTTACTATGCATAAAAGTTTCTACTTTTTTTAAATTTAATTTTGTGACATCAATAATGGTTAATAAAAAAAAAAAAAAAAAAAAAAAAAAGGTAAGCCTATGCGATACTAAGTATACCCTATTTGGGTATCTTAAACACTACGAACAAGGTGGCAACATTTGATTCGGTAATGTAAAAAAAAAAAAATTTGAAACTCTACGCATTTGATTTTAATCATACACTTGTGTAAAAGTCTGACTATTATCCCTCCAATATCTTCGGCTTTTCCCATGGAAATATTTCACGACCAAAATGTCCATAGGTACTTGTCTGTTGGTAAATTGGGTTTCGTAAATTTAAATCTCTGTAAAATTAAACATATTTATCAAAATTAAAAACAAGTATTGCACACAAATATACAAAATACATAATATACACAAGAACAAAATTTAAGGGAGTTGGGTGAATACTTTTTGACTCTTTATTGTTTTTGTATTTATATTTATTACACTTTATTTATAGAGGTAATAAAAACCCTTTTTCTAAAAAAATATAAATTTATTGTACTTAACTTAGTTTTAACACATTCGAGACAGATCATGCCCCAGACGCATGTTACTACTGTAAGCAAAGTAGATTGAGTATTTTTGCGCCATGTTACTTTGTGATGAGCGGTTTTTATTGCATTACGTCCACCCCACTAATATAATATTTGATAAATAAATAAATAAATTTTAAAGCCAGGTATGTTAACAATATTGTAAAAACAAATTTTGTTAGTTTAACATCAACTCCAAAAAAACAAAGTGAAATAATTAATTATTTTAGTTAACAAAAATTTGCCTATTATCTAAGAGTAATTGGCGCTTTGAATTATATGATCCGATTCTACGTGGAGCAAATTCTTTTTTATTTTTTGTAAACAACCTACTCAATAATTCCTAAAAACATATTGTATTGTATATTGTATAATAACTGTGGTGTTTAAATGTGATTTTATAACTTTGTTTAAAAATCTATAGTAAAAATATGACGTGCCAGACACGTCATCCATTTTGTTTAAACAAAATGTCACAACGCGCCAGACACATGACTTGTCCACAACGTGATTATCAGATGCATCAGGAATGGATGTCTCGAATGTGTTAAGAATACATAAAAAAGAAAAATATTATTTGTTTCAAATCATGCTATTACACAATAATTTTGAAATATCATATCACACACAAAAAGTGTATTAATTGTTGACAAGGTATTTAAACCTAAAAAATCCTCGTCACTAAACAAATCAAAAATACTATAATAGTAAATAGCACATAAAACTAACAAAAATTCAACACTTCAATTAATTAATTTTAATTACCTATGTAGTGTTAAGCAAAATCACAACTGTTTATTTACTGATTAAATGTAGAACATAAATTATTTTTACAAACCTGACTATTCTTCCTGGTCTTAAATCAAAATTGTTTCTCACAACTTGCAACAATTCTTTTTGAGTTCTAGATGACGTGCCATAGTGAAAAAGTGTTATTGATATTGGTTCTGCTACTCCAATAGCGTACGAAACCTTAATTTAATAAAATTCAAACAATAATTATTATTCATTTAATTATTATTATTAATTATTATTAAATTTAAAATTATTAATTATTATTAAAATAGAGGAAAAAAATATTACCATGCAACAATCATCTTATTGGTTATTTATGTGAATATTAGAAAGTTTAGTATTTAAATGTTGCATTTTAAAAATTAAAAATGTTAGGTATTTTTAAACAATACTTAACGAATTTATCAATTCACATACTTGAACCAAACAGCGTTTGCAGAGACCAGATTTCACCAACGACTTGGCAACCCAACGAGCAGCATATGCAGCAGACCTATCAACTTTTGTGAAATCTTTGCCAGAGAACGCACCACCTCCATGAGCTCCCCAACCACCATAAGTATCAACAATAATTTTTCGTCCTGTCAAACCTGCATCACACTAAATAGTAAAAATAAACCAATCATTATTAATTTATTCATACAGTAGCTAGCAAGATTTAAAACTTTATAAGATTTATGAATATTTTTACTTGTGGACCACCCATAACAAACTGACCACACGGATTGATGTGAAAAATTGTGTTGTTATCAAGATACTGCGGTGGTATTACAGTCTTAATAACTTTAGACATAACTTCTTGCCGCAAGTTTTCTAACTCGATTTTTTCTGAATGTTGAACAGATATTACAACAGTGTGAACCCTTTGTGGCACACAAGCACCACTAACTAAGTAGTATTCACATGTTACCTTTTAAACACAAAATAACAAACACAACAAATAATGAATATAATTTGTATAATCACTAACAATTAAAATACTATCAATAGATATATATTGTCATATACATTTCTAATATTTGTATGCTATTTATTAACATTTATCCAAAATGTAAACTCTCAGCAATCAACTAAAAAAAATTACTAATTCTTAAATAACATTTTAACTAACATTTCAACTCAATAAAATCATTTATTATTATTTATTTATATATTAAATATTACTGGGGGACTATTACTATAGACCAGGTTAAAGAGATTACAATTAGTGACAAACGATTATTATAGTTAGAACAAAATAAAAAAGAAAAAGAAAAAAGAAAATAAACAGAGAATAAACAAAAGAAGAAACAACATAGGAGATAGCTACCAAATATTTACAAACCGCCTTTTTGGGTTTTAAGATTACTATTTGTTCAAAAAACATTACTTGCACATTTCCCACTTTATTATGTCTTGACTAAAATACTATATTTACATTAACTTAATATAAGTATATGATTTTCTAATTACCTGTGTTTTTGTGTCAGGACGTGCCCACCAAAATACTCCATTTCTACGGAGTTCAGCTATTTTTTCATTTAGCTTGTGAGCGAGAACTACAGTCAACGGCATGCATTCTTCAGTTTCATCTGTAGCATAGCCAAACATGAGGCCCTGCAATTAACAAGTATTATGTACGTTTTACTATAAAAATAATATAAACAATCAAAAAATGGTGGAACTCAAATGACATGTTAATAAAAATAAGTTTAGACAAAAATGGGTAGTGTTCAATTTATAAAATTGATTATAAAACTAGTAACAACTAGTTAATAATTCATTTAACTTTTGATTTCCTTTGTTGTATTTTCAAAAATTACACTTTTAATCATTTTGCTTAAATTGCAAAGTTAAATTTATAAACAACAATAATTACAAACATCAAAATAATCTATCAAAAAGCAATAAACTTTAGTTTTTAAAAGTCTTCAGAAAAATGATAAAATCACAGGCAACTCATAAGATTTTGGTAGTATGTAGTGTACTTTATTCAAATGTTGATTTAATTTACTTTACTCAATTGTTACGATTCTGAAAAAAAAATCATATTTTATAAATGAGTACAATTTTATCTCAACTTTTCTTTTGTCCAAAATATTCTAAATTTAAACATATTAATAATTTGAATAGAGTTAATTTAAGTTTTTAAATAAAGTTATTTTCAGAACTGTATAGCAGAAAATATTATATTATTATATTATAATAATTTTAGGATATTTTAGCGCCCAACACCTTATTATAATCAAGGACATCAATGAAAACAAAAAAAAGTACCTAGTTTTACACTTATTTTAAGACTTTATAACAAAAATTATTCAGATAAACAAAAAAATCAAAAAAATATCTCCCTCCATTGTTGTTTGTGTATGTATAGCATACAAATGATATGCTACATGATATTGTATTTGCATATGAATGATATGATTCAAGACAACAATTTTACTAAAATGTTAGGTTTATAAAATTTTTTATTCAATTTAGTAAATTGATTGAATTCGGTAAAAATTTTTAACACTATAGAAGAAAATGTCACCTAAATCTGATTGAGTGAATTTTGTATGTGAGTAACATTGTTTGTAAAATTAGAAGTTAAACAAATGAAAACAAAACAAGTGTCAAGTTTTAGTAAATTATAAAGTAATTTTAGTTTGTACACATCAAATGCCGATTTAAAAACGTTTAGTAAATACTATATTATTACACTTTTTATTGTTTACCTGATATATCTCATGATAACGAATCTAACTCCAATTCATTTTGCAAACAAAGGTAACTATTACTTATAATAACCAGTAAATGAAAAAATTGCATTACATTTTTTGAATGAATTAATAATTACAATTAATATACATTATCAGACACAATTTTTTAATGCAAATTATGAAATAAAACCAAATATGGAATTAAGGTTTTTAAAATTGTAGTTAGTAACAACAAAAACTTTATTTTAAAACAATAAAAACCACATTCAATCATGCATTCAAATGATTTAATATCATGCAATGATGCAATTCAATGATACGTTCAAGTAATATAGTACATAAACCTAATATTATTATTTGTTTTGTTAACTCTACAGAAGTCTATATTATCCACATAATTATTATTATAAAATCATATTTAACAACTGGGTAATAAGTAATTTATATTTCTTATAAGTTTTAACTACAGCTAAAACTACTTTTAACTAAAAATAACAAATTATTTCAGGCAGTATAAAATCATAATGATTGTTACTTGTTATTAAAATTGTTTCAATATAATATTGAGACAGATCAATGCATTGTACAGGTGTCTAGATATGGTTACAATGTATAAAAATATATATAGACACACAGTACGCTCACACGCATGTTATGCATTATCTGAATACATTGAAATTTAAAACAAATTTTCTAAAAATCTACATTTTCTGTGCTAAAAAACATACCTGATCTCCAGCACCAACCTCCTCAGCAGGCCTGTTGATATGCACACCAGCAGCAATATTTGGAGATTGTTGATCAAGAGCAAGCATCACTGAACATGTCTTGTAATCAAAACCTGGCAACCCAATGGCGAAACAACACACAATAAGTAGCAATCAGCAACTTGATTGCACATTTTTTTTTTATCGAAAAATTGAATATTTTATAAAACTTAATAATATAAATTAATTAACAGCAGCATTTGACTACAAAAAAAATTGTTTTAATACACTTTTTCTAGAACAAACCACAGCTTTAAATTAATTACAAGTCTACTATCATTGTTTTGTAATAATTTTCTTAATAAAATACATTTTAAAATTTACTTTCTCTTAAATTTTTACACATAGAAGTGAAAAGATTACATACTCCTCATAAAAAGAAAAAAAGAATTCTACATTATTAACCATTTCTTACTCAAAACTTTAGTTGTAATGCAATAGTAATAATATAGCAAAAAATAATTATGTTTTAAGTACCTAGATCTTTTATATATTTACTAATTATAATAATAGTATCCCTAAATTAACCTACACACGGTGTATGTACATACACGTTACACATGCACAGTGCACACTATACGCATGTCTTGATGAAACATAATTTTATTGTTCTTCCTTATCAGCCACATAATTTATGAACAAAATATAATCATTAAGATAGAGTATTAGACAACCCACAGTCCTAAAGGTAGTGTGTTAAATTTCCTTGATCAATAATATAATGAATTTGATTCACACTATAAGTTCTTCATGCAACAAGCAGACGTTTGTTTAATTTTGTATAAGAATTCTTACTTTAAACATGCAAACAATTTAACATTATGGTTAGATTTGTTCATTAACAAGTATAAAATACTTTTTAAGTTTTTCAATAAATCTTTCATACCCACCAGTATATATAACAGGCACATAACAGTTCAGGGAAAATACATTAAAACATAATACATTTTATGTATCTTTAACCTGGTTGAAATCATAATATAAGCGAATTAACCAAAAAACTTGGTAAAACATGACAAACGTGATGATACTGAGACATTAGTTAAACAATTACATTAAATATAGTGGCGGCCACTTACCTCACTTAGTATTAATAAATGTAAAAAGCAAAAATTTAATGGATAACATTTCAATTTAAAATTATAAATGTATAAAATAAACCCCAACAATTATAGAATTACCAAGATAAAAAAAGCTGATTTCTTGTATTATGACGATCACAAAACTATTTGCCACTCATTCAACCCCCAAAAACCAATGTTTTGTCTAAACAGTAAACACTATACCCTACCTGATCCCCAGCCCCAATGGCATCTTCCATTTTGTTAACGTGTACACCATCCGCAATATTAGATGATTGTTCATCAAGTGAAACGAGAACATTGCATGTCTTGAAGTCAAACCCTGTTGGTGGCATATGCATATTTATGACTGAGGGTGTACGATGTATAATAAGACCAATATGAACTAAGTTTAAGAATACTAATTATAATGGCAAGTTTAGAGATTTATACTAATAGAATAGGATAAGTAGCCACCTCTTATTGATTGTTCATAAAAATACATAATCTGTCATAAGTTGATAAAAAAATGATTATTAATTACAACTATCTCAATTATTTTAAAATTTAGAATGATTGCGTAAATATAATGCATGTACATTTAGTAAAATAAACAAAAAATATATCAATTGACTGCGCAATTTTAAATTTAAACAAAATAGGCAGTACAAATGAATCAAGTATCAATAACTAACTATACTTATATCAAAATTTTTACTAATTTAATACACTTTTTTTTCCTTTACAACTCATTGACATTAAGATAAAAATTAAACTATAAAATATACTATATTTAAACAATTATTAGAGCTCAAATCTTAAATAGCAAATGAAATTCAAATAATAAATAACTCGATAAAAACAAGTCATTATTCTTTGTCATTCACTTAAAAGACATACCAAACTGTACACTAAAAAATTAGTACTAACAAAAAACAATGAACTTCAAAATGAAAATGTACCTAAATATTTTAATAAGTGCTACATTAGTAAAGAACACAATTGTATAGATACTATGGTTTTGGTCCTTCGGAACGGGACTAGATAAACAGTTAAAATACAAATGTTTAATCAAAAGAATAGTTGTAGTATTCACTTATAAATTTTACGAATTAAAAAACAATGCATATGTATTGTTATATTATTAGCAGTATTAACAACATGTATATATTGATAAATTAACACAAATGAAAAAAAGTAAAGTAATTTAACAGTAAGAAATTCAATAGTTACAAATTTTATTAATAGCCTATTTAAACATAAGGATGGCAGATTACACGTCTACGTAAAATTCAAACAAAATTATTGCCTAATTAAACCATTTTACTTGGACTAGGTTACTAATCGTACATATTTTATAAACTTGTCTAATTGACTTTTATGTATAAGTTTAAATAATACTGGTACGAAAAGTAGAATTTAATTTGATAATAAATATCCTACCATTAATTATGATATCTACCAATTTAATTAAAACAAAAGTATGTTAATTTTTTTTAGAAATATTATTACAACAAACGCCCAAACTTAAAGTCAACTATTTATATCTAATAAATCAATCAATTACCTTTAGATGAATCATCATAGCCTATGTGTTTAATTGTGTCTCTGACTACTTTTTGATAATCGACATTGGCTTTAGACGTTATTTCTCCACATAGTAATACCATCCCCGTTTTGGTTACAGTTTCTACAAAATAAACAATCAAATTTAATATAATTATTGAATCTAATAGCATTGAATGAATTACATACATTCAAAGATTAAATGGTAAATCTAGGTTGTAGTTAAAATGCAATTAATTTATACTGAACTTACGTACTTGCAAAGTATACAAATTAAATTGCCGTACAACTAATAAAAGAGTTGAAGTAAAAAATTTAAAAACTAACAAAAGTTTAACAAATTAACACATTTTCAAAACTCATTAGACATAACTTAAATCAATTTTACCCATGCAGTCAAATTCAATATTTTAATATGAATTGCTTAATTTTTACTGCTGTAAATAATGATGCAAAAAGACTTTTTTTTGAAATCATTGGTTTTGAAACAACAATAATGTTATTATAAGTACTTTAGCGAAGCGGTTCCCAATATGTTTTCGCCACGGCGTCTTTACTGGGGTGCCGCAACGCTAATCGTTATGTGGTCCAAAAATAAATTACCTACAGTAAAATAATGATTAAGAATTAAGATTAAAACAATTATGATATAAGGCTAGGTTCACATGGACGCGCGGTTGTTAATCGCACATATTTAGATACACGGGTTTCCTAAACAATATACACTGTTTGTATATCACATGGCATGCGATAACGCGCCAATTGCCATGAAGCATTTATGAAAATTACTACATCACTACGACCATCACAAACGCACGTATTCACATCTGATGTAATTTGTTTTTGAAGTTTAAACACCAATACACGCAGATGCATTGTTAATTCATGTTTTCTTAAATTAATAGTTTTGTCAGTTTTGAGTTCTTTTTAATTTTAACAATGGATCATTTTTATTGAATAATAATAAACGTTGCAAAGATGAAGAGAGTATACCCTCAACCAGCCACAGCCCGGTTGTGAAAAAGCAAAAATATTGGAAGTATGATGATAGTTATCTGGAGTTAGGTTTTACGTCAAAAAAAATTAATGGTGAGGAGAAACCATTATTTGTGTTGTGTATGAAAGTTTTGGTACCAGAATTCACGTTGCCGAGTAAATTGAAGCGCCATTTAGAAGCAAATCACAAGCACGCAGTTGGAAAACCTATATAAAATCGGTTTTATCAGGGGCGCCATGAGAAAAATTCGGTTCCAAAAGGGCGCCGCAAGACAAAAAAGTTTGGGAACCGCTGCATTAGCGCATAACACGTGTAAAAATGTAAGAAGTTAATTTTTTTATTTAATGTAAAGAACTGATGTAGTTTTTGACACTAAATATGATAGTATAAACAAAATGTTGAGGGGAAAATCAATTTTTATTTGATCGTTTGACGTTTTTATCATTTCTATGGTTGAATGCCATAAACCGATAAATGACCCCTTACACATAATAATAACAATAATAATGATACCTTCATGTAAACACCAACATGGTGAATAACTTAGTATAATTAAGATTCGGATTATGATACTCATGTTTGGAGGTCCAAGGAATTTTGGTCATACTCTAATTCTCCTACCTCACCCACCCCCCAAAAAGAAAAAACCGGAGGCAATTTTTTCTCACAATGTAATACATACAATAGTAACTTTTTGAAACAAAATATTCCATTTTTTTTTTTTTTTTTTTCTAATTTCTAGATAAAAGATTTTTAATTAAAATATAAATTTTTAATGACTTTGCCCTTCTCAGACTATATCGTGCCTTAGTTTTGCACTTCAGAGCTAAGATACACTTGTGGAAGTGTAGCAGAGACAGCAGATGCAAAGTCAGCAGATGCCAAAATATCTCTACTTTAATTTATTAGCCAATAACGTCTCTGGCAACAAAACCGGGGACAAAACGATATCAAAACTAAGCGTTTATTCAATTTTTTTTTTTTTTTTTTGGGTTTCCAGCATGGAAAATGTATAAACTGAAGGGAAAAAAATTCGGGTGTTGATCTGTTCAGACTTTTTTCACAAATTAAATAAAGACAATGGAACACGGTAAGTGGCAACACGGGTAAATGAAAAACAAAGTTTTTAAATTTCGACTTCTTTTTAAAGGTTACCTACTTCAAATTTAAAAGTATATAAATTTAATTTAAAATAATAATATAGCTAACCTTACAATACCCAATTATAGTAATTGTTTTGATAAAACGTGTAAACATTGATACAAAACAGAGTAGTAACATAATATTACTATTATTATTATTATCACGGAAGCTATAATGCTGCAAATAGTCGGTGAAACGCTGATAAAAAAAAAAAAAAAAAAAAAAAACAATATCGATGAATTTGAAACTTTTGAAACTCACCACAAGCAACTTTTGCGTCGGGGTCCTGCAGCAGATGTGCGTCCAATATTGCGTCGCTGATCTGATCACACATTTTGTCTGGAAAAAAACGACGATACAACGTGAACAAACGTTTTATATTTTGTTTCTCTGCAATCATCCTTAGAGACAAAATTTCCCGTGGAAAAGCAACCCCTAGACAGGACGCCTGTAGAAGCGACAGTCCATCTCGCGCGAGATCGGCAGAAACAAATTAGGTATACGGACCCCCCAGACCGGTGGCTCGTAAAACACGATAGTAGAACCGCCAAAGAGCGGTAAAAATTTTGGTTTTATTAAATTAAAGAAACGATAAAAATTAATAATTTTTTTTTAAAAGACGCGGATAAACCAATATCACACTCTCAAAACGCGCGATCGGAGGACGGACACTTGTGCACACACAAGTTGAACGAGTGGAAAAAGAAAACACGTGTTCTAACGACGTCGTCGTCCGCAGCCGACGTGCGGTCGACGGCCGAACAAAAACTGGCTAAAGTACGGCTTCGGCGACAAAAGATGCGTACCTGGATGTCCTTCGCCGACGGACTCGGACGTGAACAGGAACATGTCGCCGTCCGCGACCTCGGACGACAGTCCTCGGGTCGGTCGGTGTCCGTTGGCGGCGGCGAACCCATTGGTGTGAGCGTATTTCTTTTCCTCGGGCATGACGACTGCAGGCACTGACCGACGACCGACTACTCTCCGCTGCTGCGGTCGATACTTATGTTTGGAAACTAAAATGGTCTGCGGCGTCCGTTGCGATGATGACGATCTGTGCAGGACTTGAAGATGCCGGCCGCTAGGAGCTGCTGCTGAAGAGGTCTGTCGGCAAAACAAACGAAAAAAACTGTACACCATGGGACAATATTTTTTTACGGACAAAAACTATTGTACATTTCGAATATTAATCGTGTGTAAAAAAAAAAAAATACGGACGGGCAACGGTGGTGCGTGTTGTTACTTGATAGTGCGGCCGCTGCGGAGGAGACGTACGCGCCGAACGACGAAGTTCGGCTGCCGAGTGCGGAAAGAACGAACGAGCCAGAGATGGCCGATACCGAATGGTACAAAACGCGCCGGAACAGTGTGGCCAACGTGCGCCGTCGGACGCGGAGAACACCGACCGGGGTCCGTGCCCGCGGCCGGGTCGCGTATTTACACGTGCCACGTAATCGGCCACACATAGAAAAGTGAGTCTGTGTCTAACCGTGTTCTTACGTGCTTTCCCGATGCCGAGCCCGGGCCAAAAAGTATAAACCGAATCCAATCCGTTTAATCCGGGTTGATGGGTTAATCCGTGAATCCGTCGGACACTTTTCGTTCCGGATAGCACTGTGCACACCCGCGTGGCCGGACTCGAGTACAGGGGCGTATCTATACCCAAATTATGGAGGAGGCGAAGTGTGTACACTAATCGACGAGTACATAAAAAAAGAAAATTATCCACCCTCCTAAGTGTGTATTATTTTTAATGTAAGCTTTACGGCGTTATAGAGTGGTCGAATGCCCCCCTCAAATACGCCCTTGGTACGTAAACACGCCACCGGGTCGTCGCGCGGCCGGCGGCTGGTCCCGTCCCCCCATATACACACCGCAGACAATATAATATTATAAATATTTGTGTCCGTGTCGCCGACAGACAGTAGCAACTAGAGAGCACACGTGCCGATGCCCGCCGATTGCTACTTAGAATTTAGAACCGCCCGATAAGCGTTTTAGCGACCGCCAACCACGGCGGAGATGTGAATTTTTCCTGACTCGGGGGCTTACAATTAAATTTAAAAAAAAAAGATATAACAAAACTTACCTACGTAAATAGGTATCTCAACTCCTGACTCTCCCGTTTTTTTCCTATTCCCTATGTTATGTAATCATTCAAATAACATAATATACTGGTCATTGGTCTTTTAATACGGCTTTTTAAAAAAATTGAATTTTTATTTTCAAACGATACGTTACACTTTTTTTTTTTTTACTTAATGTTTTATTCAATCTGTTACGAAAAGAACAATGAGAACAATTGAGGAAATAATAGATAGTAGAAAATAACATAAGATAAATATAACAGAGCGTAGAAGCCTCTCAGTGGAGGTACTACATTTACAAAAAACATGAGTATTAGAATTTAATTAGTCGGTAAGTTTCTACACCATTTGCGCTTTAGCAGTTTGGGAGGATTTTCAGGGATAGTTAAGGAGGAGATATCGTGCATGAGTGGGTTTCTATGGTTTAAAAGACGGTTATGGAATCTTTTGTAGTGTGTTTTAGCATTATACTTGAAAAGAATTCTAGTACAGTGTTGTCTATCGCCCGTGTTCCATAAAATGATACGTCATTGATATACTATAGGTACATGAAGATATAATAATATGTTTATAATATAAGCGACATAATGTGTTTTTAACGAGTTGTATAATGCTCGGAGTTAATAATTTCGTAACAACTATTAACTTTGACCGTTAGTCATATTATCAGGTTACAATAAAAAAAAAAAATAAACAAAAATGATTATGAACATTAATAAACAAAATAGACTTATTATAATTAAAATATGAACGATGAATATTACCTAAAGACGGCTGACAAAGGCTATAAATTACCTATCTTTGTGTATAATAAATTGGTAAATATTATTATGATTGATGTTTAAAATCAGTTGGTGTATTTAAAATATTGTTAAAACTTAAACTATATTATGTTTATTATTCTTCATGAATAAAAAGTTCGTCAAATATCTTACTACACTTGGAAACTCGTTGAAATTTTTGGGGGGGGGGATATAAATCACTGAAACCAAGTTGAATTTAATACAATTATTATTATCTTTTTAACTAAGGTTACATTTTTGGAGGGCTAAGCTCCCCAATGCATGTACAATACTGAATTTATGTGTAAATGTTTTTGGTTATTTATTATAATTCAATCGCATCCACGCGTTTGGACTGGAAGATGTCATTTAAAACAAATGTATTGATCACATATTTAAATTAATTAGTATATTAGTCATTATTACTCATTACAGAAATGTTTAAAACATAATTATTATCAATTGGTTATTAAGCTTTCGTGGATTTGAGAACGATTGTGTTCGATTTCGGATCCAAGTCGTCGGTTCCATTATCAAGGGGTATATTGTGCATAATTATTGTGTCGCGGTTCGTGCACATACTTGAAAATGGATCCGAAACGTCGGGAGATCACCGAAAACATAACATGGATACTGGATACGTCAGAAAAAGAACACAATAATTATTATTAATTATTATCATCGATATAAGCATAAGGGGACGCCCTTACGTGGGAGCGATGTGCTCGATGAAAATTGAAATCTTCCCCAAATATGTTTATATTTCAGCTCTTCAAATGGATATGAATAAAAATAATCATATTTGAAAGGTTAAAAAAGAACACAGATATTATACCCAGTGGCGTAGTTACGGGGGGGGTTTAGGGGGTTTAAACCCCCCCCAGAACCAAAAAAAAAAGTAAATTAGATGTACAAATTTTAAATAATTTTAAAAAGTACAGGAATATCAAATTATTGAAAATCTAGACATTTTCTATCGTAAAAATGTTTAGTGTTATTTTGGGCTGCTTAGTGCCTACTAAAATAGTAGGCCGACAACCCTCCAGTCTGCCCCAGTTAATTATGAAATAAACCCCCCCCAGAAAATAATCGTATCTACGCCACTGATTATACCTAACCTATATGTACAATTATTTATAAATTATTTTATAAATAATTAATTATTTAAATTTTAATGCTACCTGCGTAGGAATATTTCTGTTTCGTATACATAATTTTACAGAGCATATTTTTTTTTTTTTTTTTGACAAAAGCGCTTAGACAAAGTGGTGGCAGTTAGGTTGTTGTGCAGCTATTATGTTAATATTATATTGTGTCAATGAATAAGCTGCGTCCCGAGCGTTGATTTTACCATTTATTCTAGCACCCCGTTAAACTGGAAAACTGAAGGCGCCATCATCATTGTTCGGTTCCCGACACCGGATACGTTCGGGACGCGTATCTGTATACTTCTTATGCATATTAATATGGGTATACGCACATTCACAACAATATTTTTCCGGGTTTTTTTTTTTACAATACATTCATTATAATAAATACTACATTATTCCGTGCGCTATTATTATTCGGTACAAGGTATTATTATGTTATATTATCTCCAATTTATGAATATACCGTACAATAATACAATATATATATATATACTATAAGTACACAAATACGTGCCTCCACAATTGACGGGTTCACCACCCACCACACATGTGTCAGTTGCGAGCTGAAACAGGTAGGTACGCCGCAGCGTGCGTCGCCGCGCTCAGACAAATATTGAAACAAACAAAACATATTTTTTTTAAAAGTCGGAAATTTCTATAGGTCACGTGGGTGGTTTCACTATAGTGGTTCGCTGTTTTGGAACAATTGGAATAGGTACTATACTTATAGAAGCAATATATATATATATATATATATTATTTTGTAAGGAATATTAAGTTCCTTGTGCGAAAATATTTCGAAAAAATAACGATTCTGAATGTGCTCTGCAGTTTTCCTATAAAATGTAAGCCGTATCAATACATTATACTCAGTACTCGACATAGATAATACATCGTAGTGGTTAAGTAAAAAATGAAATTTGTTATGATGTGCCTATATATACTAGTATATACCACGTATGAGTGTAACACATTATAATTTTTTTCTTTTTTTTTATTAATGAGATTTTAACATTAAATTATAATATTATAAGTTATAACTGTAGTAGGGACGTTAAAATATTTTTTAAAAAAAGTACTGTCTTATACTAGATGGATAAATTTGAAATTGTCAATTTGTTGTTCGGGATTCTAATTTGATCACGAGAAAATAATTTTACGATAACTAATACTAAAAACTAACCAAACTCCACAGTGGATTACTTAGTATATTTAGAATCAAATGTTCTATTTTTAACCATTTTATCAATACTTTTTTCATATAGGTTTTCATAAAAATATCACATAATACATAATATTAGCAATATTACTGAGATGTTACCAATTTAAAGTGCGATCTACAATTTAATTTTATAATAATCTTCAACATACATTAATTTATAATGAGTCAACGGTTGTAGGTATACTATACTTTCATTTCCACTTCCACTTCTGTCATCTACAACTACACTTTGACAAAACCTATCGAAGTGTATTTATATTAATCGATGTGTTATTATTTACTTATCACAATTATTCGTGTGAAAATGTGAATTTATAGAAAACGTTCATAGCCAATTGAAACAATGAAACCAGTCACCAATGTCACATATTATCAATCATCAACTATTCATTAATTAATTTACTTAGAGTTTGCCAATCTTTTAAGATAAAATTTACTACTCAGACAAGTACTTTTATGGCTTTAAATAATAATTTACGGTATTTTAATATTTAATTCACACAGGATTTATAGTATATAATGAACAACGATAAGATCAATTCAAAAATCCTTATCTTTCTCAACTGCTTTGTTTTTTTTTTATACATCCAAACACTATTCATTGTGTAACACCCACACAATTCTGAAAATATATCGTTAATCAGTAAAATCTTTTTTTTAAAATAATAGTTATTGCCAAATTGCTGCGGTAGGTTGACTTTTTACTGTTTGCTTTTTTTTTCTTACCTACTATTGAAACACGTTAACAATAATATTCGTAACACATTATAATATGTATAAATAAAAAATTTACACGTATAATATAGTGTGATTTCTACGAAACTCATACATGATGTTTAGACTAAAATTTTTTGAGATTCATCAATATTAATTATGTTGAATTTTCCACACTATACATCACACGACGTAAACTAACTATGTGTTGTACAAAACACGTCAACACCCATGATTAATAAGTGTGTGCATTTAAGATTCTGATTGTAGCGAAGATGTGTTTTTTTTTCTACCTCTGCAGAAATCACGATAGTTTCTTCTTCAATAACGCTCCGATCTTTACACTTATACCGGGTTTCTGGTAGATCATACTACGTCGCATGGTGCTTTGAGGGGTGATAGATTTGAAAACTTAAAAATTACGGCAAACGTGTTTTTGACATACAACTTCCAAAATACTGATTGAAATGAGCAGATAATTGCATATTAAAAAAAGTAGGTAAGATACAGGGCTGATAAAAGTTTTTATAGAAATTTCAACAATTTATAAGACAAGAATTGAAATTTTTATATTTTTGCAATTTATTTTTGATAAAAACTTAATTTTTCACGAAATCTTGAAATTATAAAACAAGGTTGCTAACATATGAATCTATAGTCTACTAAAATATTTTGAAAGCCGTTAGTCATACCTAATTTTTTTATCAGTATGTAGTTTAAATTTAGAAAATTGGTCATGTGACATATTTTTGGAAAAACATTCGTCACTCACACAAATTTGTTATTTAAGATTTGGAAATTAACTATGTACTTATCATAAAACAAAATTTTCTATCTGCATCAAAAAAATCACAAAAAAGTCCGCCCAGTAGTTTTTGAAAACGTGCAAAGTATTGAAAAATTGTGTTAATTTGATTATAACAATAAAATTACGCACTGTTGCGCCATTGAAACTCAAATCGTAATTACTCCTCAAATAATAATTATCTAAAATCTAAATGTTTTGAGATTTTCACTCGTTTATAAAATAAACATAACGTATAAATATACGTGGACATAGCTTTTGGAATTGTTTTAATCATTTTCAAGAAAATTCTAAAAATTGAACATTCACTTACTACTAGGTATGTTTTGATATTTTTTGACGAGTTTTTTTTTAGAATTAGTTCAAAAATAATTGTCTCATGATGACACAAAACAGACGGTGTCCCACAAAATAAAATAACCCTAGACCAGCGTTATATTTTTTTCCTCTTATGCTCTTGACAATGAGAAGGGATTCAAAAATTTTTTGAGTTATAACTCGTTAACATCTATTTATTGTTTTGGAGCGATGGCAGAACTTCCTATCCTGTCCATCAATACATGCATACACACTATATAATACACACAAAATATAATTGGCAGAGAATGAAAAACAGTAAATTTGCATTTCAATTAACAACACTCCCGGAGGTCTCGGCACAAAACCTAGACAGTCATCCAAAACCAAAACTTTACTCAGAACCATTTCTTAATTTATAACACATGATAATACAATAATATAATATTATAATATCCTTTGCCAAGGTAAGCAAAACAAGACCCAATACATATTATGAGAACTGCTGATCAGGTTTTTTTCAAATATAATTCTTTGAACCGATTGGTTTAGGTTTTTTTTATTCAAATTAATAGAAGGTAAATACAATAATCAAACAATAATATTTCTCACACAGTCAACTCACACAATACGTTACACTGACAGTGAAACAAGATGCGACAGCAACAAGATAATAAAACACTAAATAACAGTGACATACCTACCATACGACCAATATAAAACTTAATATATTAATGAATATCAATAACAAAGCACTTACCTCTGGTTTTTTTAAATGTCAGCTTCCAATTAACTAAAAACTTGAAGAGTTAATATTTTAAAACCAAGTGCATAACAAACATCTGCAGATCGACAAATGTTTACGATTGGTTTATAGTAAGCATCGTACGAGAGGTGATGTTTTGCTATTTGTACAGGTCAGTATTAGATAAATAGTCTCGTGATTTTTTGATAAGTGATAACTGATAATGTTTGGCCTGTTTAATTAATGTATTTATTATACGTACAGGTACAAACTATGATATAAAGTACTAAATAAATTAATACTAATCAAAGTAGGCGCTAATTAACTTTCATTTATTGATGTTGAAAATACAAATCTGACACTACACAAATTATTTATGACAATTAAAAATCACTATACAAAACGTGAATCTCATTTTACACAAATATTACTACTTATGGGAGATTAATTGTGCTACCTATAAAAACTAGGACAGTCTATGAATAATGACATGATTCGTTAAAAAAAAAAAAAAGTTAAAAATAATTTTATTTGAATAACATAAAAAATTAGGTAGGTACAAATTAAAAAATGCAATTGGAATTTGGTATTTCAATTATTAAATTAAACATAAAAAAGTTACATTAAAATGTATAATATACAATACATACAAAAATTAGGAAAAATGCAATACTTAATCTGTCACAGATCACTTGGGGCAAAGACACTATGAATAATAATTCTAAACTAAATTAAATGTTTTTTTAGTACCTATGTAAAAATTAAAAGAGTTAAGTCTTCAGCACTCCATAGGCACACCAACTTTTATAAATGCTTCCATTCAAATCACAGAGATATTAGATTTAATGGGGAGCAGTATCAACACAAAACCAGCCATTAAGAATGCAAAAATTAATAATCGTGGGTCGATGATCAGAAGAAAAGCTCTTATCTGGTCCAATATTTCTGTAATCAAACACAAAAATACATACATTTAAAACATACATTCAGATTAAAATTAAACCTAAACAATAATACCATACATATTTATAGTTGTATTATTGTGTAACAATGTTAACTTAAATAAACATTAATATTTAATACTCACACCATAACTGTGATGCTTAGTTTTTTTATCTTAAGGACTTATTCAGGGTACAGGAGTGATGAGTGAGAGTTTAATATAGGGGTTTAAAATTAAAATTAAATCTAAAGTAATAATTAATAAAAATGAAAAAAATTTGTAGTCAATTAGAGTTACAACAGTTATAATTTAAAGTGAAGTATTTTTTTTCATTTTATTAATACTTGGCCATAGTTAAAAATAAGTCAACTTGTAAGTCGCCATCCAAAACTAAGATTAACATTTAATAGGCTCTTAATTATAAACTTAGATTTACCACAAATTTTATTCATTTTAAATTTACTACTTCAGAAAATCGTTTAAATTAAATTATTAACTGTAATATTTATAATTATTTACTAACTAAACCATAGTATATGTTCACACTCAATTGTTTTTACATTGATACAGATTTAATATAAATTAAAGAGCGTAATAACAACTATTAATAACAGAATATATAAATATGCCCCTATAACCATTATAGATTATAATTTTTGTACTAACGGTTTAAGTAATTAAATTATATTTATATATTTATAAATGTCAATCTGATTTAATTATAGTTGTTTATTTATTTTATGTCTTGCTCTAAACTCAAAGTCTATTCCGGGTAACGATCAAAGAGGAACTGGAATTAAGACAATCAAATATACTGCATGCCATTAACACATTTGCTGCAGAATTTGGTTTGTTTGCTTGTGCAGATGCCGCCATTTCATCATTCCTACATATTATTTCAATTGGTTTTGATTCGAGTAACGTTAGGTTAAATCTTGTTTTTCTTTATTAGCGTTGTTCAATGTATGCTGCTGTATTTGAGTGTCAAAATTGTACCTTAAATTTTCTACTTCTAATTTTTTGTAATTTTTCTAAAAAAAACTAATTTTTTACTTAATTTTAACCAGTACTGTAGTATGTGTATACTAAATTGATCCGCAGTTAACGTGTTAAGCTACCCCCTGGATGACTTATTAATCATATTATTTTAATACACATCTATAATTCACTGATTTTTTTTGAACATGCTTATAGCACATATTTTCATTTAAGAAACCACGTGGTTCACTGAAGCCTAGAACAACTAAAACACAAAAATAAAATACTTCGATTGGGAGCTTTCTAACTGGTGTAACCAGCTACATGTACTTATTTTATTTTTTATTTACAAAATTTTGCCACAAAACCGCAATAACACATTAAGTAACACCACTTTCAGGGCTTGGTATTTATGATTATAGATTGATTTTTTTTTTCAGAGAACTAGTGCACAATCTGGTTTCATTTAATCTGTGCTTATACTTAATAGGAAAAAGGTTGTACAGATTTTATAATATATTCTAAGATTGAAAAAAATTATTCTACACCTATCAGCAATCTATCTATATATAAAATCCAAATACCACTCACTCCCTGATATCACTCACTTTCAAAAACTACTCAACGTACAAACTTAAATTAGGAATAGTGGTTCTCCTAATACTTTCACAATTCAATAAGAAAGGATTTTAAAAAATTTTTGAGTTTAAGTGGATTAATCATATTATTATAATTAATAATAATTATTCACAGCCGATATGTATTGTTGTGCTGCGTAGCACGGGCTCAAGGCGGCCCGCGGGTTTCCAGCTACCTGCAACCTATCCTTTTTGTCTGTCGTGTAAATAAGAATTTTTCCGAGAAGTTTATCAATAAAAATAATCTTATGCATTGCGCATACACCAATACTCCTATTATATAATCAAAAGATGAAATGCACACCGATAACATAAACCAATACACATAAAAATTCTATCCATGAGTCATCTCTCCATTGCCTTGCCACGATGCCTATACATTCATGCACCTAATATTCATATTAATATCTTTTAATATTAATATATATTAAGCCTAAACCGCTGGGGGTCTAGAGAATTAAAATTTTGCATAAATGTTCCTTATACAACAAAGGCGACCATTAAGAATAGATTTTTAAAATTCAATCCTAAAGGGTTGAAAAGGTGGTTCAACATTTTAAACAACAATCAATACACAGCATATACCGCTGCGTCTAGACTAGAAATTTAGCACAGAAGTTCTTCATACAACAAAGACGAGCACCAAGAAAAGGGTTTTTTAAAAGTCAACCTCTAA
Organism: Hormaphis cornu; assembly: GCA_017140985.1. Classification (NCBI taxonomy): domain Eukaryota; kingdom Metazoa; phylum Arthropoda; class Insecta; order Hemiptera; family Hormaphididae; genus Hormaphis; species Hormaphis cornu. The sequence continues at coordinate 21,729,785 of CM029359.1, forward strand.
AGGTTCTAGTATTTGATGTATCAATCGACGCACAGCCCAAACCACTGGGCTTAGAGACTAAAAATTTTGCACAGAGAATCTTCATACAACGAAGACGAGCACCAATAAAAGGGTTTTTCAAAATTCAAGCCTAAAGTGTTTTTTTAAAATTCTTCTTTTAAGGTAGTGAAATAGGTTTTTGTGTAATTAGGTAGAAGGATTTCTATTGGTTAACTTGCTGTACTCACTTTTAAAATTTAATTTGGAATTAATTTACTAAGCTTTGACCAACTAAATCTCGGGCAATGCCGGATTGGGACAGCTAATTATTAATGTAAATATTACTATTATTAATACAGAATACTTCTAATATATACTTACTTCTAATTTATGTACAACTAATACATAAATATATACATATAAATATGTATGCATATTTTAAAATAACTAATAAATAATAATATTCTGTCATAATTTTGTTAAAGAATTTAAAAGTTTTAATCTGCAAAATGTATAGTACAAAACTCTAACGTAACACAAACAAAATTAAAGAAAATGGCTAGTTTAAAACAAATTTTAATAAAAAGTAATTATGACTTACGTTTAAAATCTGGATTAACGGGAATCGGTGTCCTGTTGCTCAATAATATTTTATGAGCTTTCAATGTGTCTAACAATGCTTTATTATTTTTGTCTGTTGGACCTACATATTCAGCATTTAAAATCTGTCGGTTCCACCAAACACCTTTTTCTCTGTGATAATAAAAACATTGGGATTACTTTAGTTTTACCAATAATAACAAATACATAATTTATAATTAGGTAAAATAAAGTATAAGTTAGTATGAAATAGTTAACATAAGAAAGTAAGGTATAATAACAAATGCATAATTTATAATTAGGTAAAATAAAGTATAGGTTAGTATGAAATAGTTAACATAAGAAAGTAAGGTATACTTTGGTTGGATATGAAAGAAATCAATATTTTTATTACATTTTTTTAGTTTGCTATATTATTTTATAACAAACAGAGATAAGCCATGCTATATTAAATTTGAAGATCAATCAGCCGCTGTAGAGCCCTTTTGTTTTCCGCTTTCAATGGTAGAGAAAACCCCATCACACATACTATTGAAAACAAACGCAAATAGCGCTTCACAGCGGCTGAGTGCGTTCAATCAGTCGCTAAAAATTACTATAGCATGGCTTATCTGTAATTATAAAATCAATGCTATTAGGTATATAATCAAATGTATAAATACTTCTTTATTGAATTTTCATATCAAGTTTTACAATACAATTTTCAATTCTTTGACTACAATATTTAAGCCTTAAAAACTTTATCAAACATTTTTTAAAACAAAATAAGTTAATTTTGCCTATTACTTGAAATCATAAGACTAAAGGTTAATATTAAAATATTGCTTGTAATTATATAAACGTTAATATAAGTAAACTGAAAAATCCAAAAACTGTAAAAAGAAATGAACTTAAATTTATTTACACATAACTAATCAATTTTAAGAAGAGGAATTCTGTTAAATCTTTCGGATAGTAAATTACTCCAATCATTATATAAATAACATTATAAAATAATGACAATAGCCGATTGGTAATTGGCCAGAGATAATACTTTGTTTAATTTTATCTGTTAAATATTGTTTCGTTTCATAAGTATTGCTACTCTCTTTTAATATTTAGAGTTAACCAAACAATTTTATAACGATACAGTAATGCAAGTTATCCCAAATAAAATAAGTTCTCAATTATTTTTTAATTTTAAAAGTTAATAGTGGACAAAATGAAAGGAAATAGACCAAGATAGTTTGAGCATGTGATGAGAGGAACACAGAGCAGTAAGAACGGTTATGAAAATGAACATTGAAGGAAAGAGGTTGGAGAAAATCAAAGAGAGATTGAAATAATTGAAAATGATATGAGGTCTGTTGTGTGTGTTAGAGATTTAAAGATCATGACAAACTAAGGTATAAAACAAGGGTGGCCAATCCTTTGGTTGGGAGCACGGCTCTAGTTAGGTTATCTAAAGCTGTGGTTGGGAGGAAGGCAAAGAAGAAGATAATCTAGAAAAATTTTGTTGTGTATACCATAAGGGTATATACATCATAGACATGGCATAAATGGCCAATTGCCTTAAGGTGGGTACACAACTCACCGTGCCGTGTGAAATATTATCTTTTGATTGGCTCAATCAAATGCAGTATAGAAATTTCGATCATATGAATCAACACAATACCACAGTTACCACATAGTTGAATTTATTCAACTTTTGGACTTTTGGTCAATACTGTTTACTAGAGAGCCTATATATAGGCTCTCTGCTGTTTACTAATACCAATATTATCAATGGTTATATCATGATATGTACGTAACATAACAATTCACAGAACATAATATTCAAACCAAGGTGTATAGTGTGTTTCACACAACACGTCAAGGTGAGTTGTGAACCCACCATCGCCTTATATGCATCAGATAAAAATGTACAAAGTAAGTAATATTATACCTTTGTAATTTTGATGAAAATTGATATTTGTACAAAGAAACTCTGACAAACTTTGGAGGGTTTTTACCAAACGGAATTTTATCAGTATTTAATAATGAAAGTACTTCTTTTTGATTATTTAACAAGCGATACAATACACTCATGAGCCAAGGGTTTTGGGCTGGTAAATTGTAAGCAGCAAAAAACAATTGCCGATCAAGTAATGGTTTGTATGGAGCTAAACAAAATTACATTTTTCTATTAGTTAATTCGGTAAAATAAATAATATGTTTTATAAATATATACAAACCAATAATTGGTGGAGTAACATTTACACTTCCAGGTTTATATAAAAATTGATATTCATACCAAGGTCCTTTTATATCATTAGCTCCTTGAATTACAAGTTCTTTGCGACTCTCAAAGTTGATTAATTCTTTTGGTGGTATATAAGAGTTACTTATTTTGTATGGAGCTACTTTATTATAAAATAATCTTAAATCTTTAGGAACAGTATTGTTTACACTTTTGTGAAGAGCAGAAAAATTAACCGAACTCAAGGAAAATACACCCAAACAAATAGAAACATATAATAGAGATGTCACTAAAGCTGAAATTGAACCTTCAGATTTATTTCTAAATGGTAGGGATGAATAAATGGTCTTCATACACTCAAAAATAAATGATCCTAATGCAAAATATGCAACATAGGGTAAAAATTTTCCCAAAGTAACATTAAACTGTTGAGGTGTGAAAGCTGAAAAATGTATTTAAATAAAATTAATGATATGTAAATAAAAAGCAATAAACAATATGAATTATTTTTTTTAGAGTCCCTATCAACTACCTAATAATAAATAAATAATAATTAACAACCAAAACTTACCAATTGTAAAATCAGGTGTATTATCTGGAGTGATTTTAAAATTGTATATCAAAGGAAAAACAGCTATAAGTATTGTAATTACATTGAGAGTCATTAATCTTGTGAAAACTGTAGAACACCATTGACGAGTTCTAGCTAATGACAGTTCTAAAAAAAAAATGTAGCAAATGGTTAGTTTGAAAATTAACAAAATTATTTTTATATACATTGTAAATTTAATGTTTTGTCACTAAGCTTTAGGCTAAAATAATTTAGTAAACTGAGTAGATGATATACTATCTTAAATAAATTATATACAGATATAAAAACATTAAGTAAAATATTAAGGATACTCATTATAATTTTAAATGTTGATGTTGATACAATATAAATGAAGTAAAGAAACTAAAAATACTTTAATATTTTCTAACTGAATTTTTCCTCTAGTGTTCTAAATCAACAATTAAAAAAAAAAAAATTTCTACTATATAAATATATAGCTTAATATTTTTTTTTTAAACCTATGGTTTTAACTTTCAATTAACTATTTAATATTCATTGCTAAATATTATTGTAGTATACGAACTCTTTGGCAGGTACATTTTTTTCAGTAATTTCATCTACAGAAAAGATTTTTGGTATATATTTTCTAAATATTTCACTAAATGAACCAAGACATAAGTTAACTTTGTTTGGCAATTACAAATAATTGGTCATTATCATATTTTGATTTTACCATTAAAAAATTAATCCATATTAAAATATACTTAGCAGCACATACAAAAATCGTCAATAGTTTTAACTATGTTGACGATCCAAGAAACAATCAAGTGCCAACGTGTTTATACAAATGTTTATTATAAAAGTCTTTACTCATTAAATTGAATTTTAGAAATACGTAAATTGAAATATTTACTCATGAGAGGGGGGTTTAATATTTTCACACGTTTAAATTTATTCAACAATTAATGTAAGAAATATATTAGTACAGCAATTAGCTATAACCTAATAAATCTTAGTTATCATCTCAGCAAAAATGTAGTTTTTCAGTATAACTATTTTATGGAATAATAAAAATTAATTTTTTTCATATAATACTTTTGAACAACAAAATTTATAAAATGTTAATAATGAGACTATAATAAAACACCATTATAATTGCTTAACAAATATAGAATAAATTACTATGTCAAATATTTTAACTCTTCTGATAAACTATAAATATAGGTATAAATACAATTAAATAATATAATACCTCTATAAAATGAATGGTCATCTAACAATGATAAACAAAGAACAATATACAGCAGATTGTAATAGCTGTAATTTCCCGAAGCCAAAATGCCAATCTGCATAAATACCTAAATTAAGTAAAAATTAAAAAATTATAATTAATACAGTTAGTATTCAATTAATTAACACAATGGATAATAAATTCAATATCATACATTAATTATAAAAATACTCATTAGTATGTTACCTGAATATAAAATGCCAATTTTTTAATAGATCGTATAGGTACCAAAAACATTAGAGGTACAAAGAGATCATTTACTTCTGCAAACACTGTAATAGTCTTTAAAAACCACAATGGAAAATAGTGGGCATACCAAGATATAGCATTGGGTAAAGGCATACTTTCAAAATATTTAGATAGAGCTGAAATACAATAAAAATGCATAATGCATAACATGAAACATCAATTATTTAAGTCTTATATCTATACAAAAATAAATAATACACAGGATACTAGGGATAAGACTACTTCAATAATTTCTTATCCCAGTTAACAATGAAATAAAATTGAATTATACTTGTTTATGTTAAAACTCCCTTCTAAAAATAGTACCCTACCTTAACCAGTAGTCTATTCCCAATTACTGTAAGGGACTGGCATTTTTACTTGATAATAAAACAAATTAGGTATTGTGTATTATCAAATGGTTTATTTACAGCAGCTAGCACTAGAGCAAAAACTTTTTTTGTCTTTACTAACTATGGGTAATTAATTGTTTAACACATGAAAACTAATATTTATTAAATTTCAATCGTTTCATACCTGTCAAATCATACCAAATTGATGATTTTGAGCTCATTTTAGCAACACCAGCAGAGAAAGCTACTCTAAATAGTAACCACCTAACAAGCCAAAAAGCAACTGTTTCATGTGGAAATGATCCAAGAGAAGATTGTAGATGTACATTGCGTTTCTTTGAAGGAGTCTTTTGTTTTTGAAGTGGTGATGGTGCAATCAATAAACATAATAATCCCACTTCTAATAAAAGCTCATCACTAAATAAAATATGGTAAATAATAAATATATTATAGTATTACACATTTACTCAAAAACAAAATTAATAAATTATCTTGAATAAAAAAAAAAAAAAATTAAGCAAATGAATTTAAACTTACGCTAAGTCTGACAAGAATATTTGACCAACATTATACAATGATAAATAAGCAATCCACAGACCAAAATATAAAAATTTGTTGCAGACTTTTTGAGTCAAAAACCTTAAAAATGTAAATAAAAAACAAATCACATAATTACTTATCACAGTTATCATTTATTTATTTAGGTAGGTATACAAATAAAATATCAAGGTCAAAGGGTATTACATATTTTTTATTTAAGAATTCCACTTACAAGGAATTTAAACCAATTCACAAGCACAATCTTTGTATACCTAACAAACCAAGGCTTCAAACAACTGCAGAACAAAGGCATACAAAGATGCCTTAAATAGAGGAAGTAATTTTCTTTGACAAAGTAACCTTTACCTAATTAAATTTCCTAATTACAACAAAAAATAAGTTGAATATAAATATTATGATGTATTATTTGTTAACGGGAGACTGGTTTGTTAACAAGGAAATCTCTAATAATTAGTTACTACATAGTGAATTAAATATAACTGAAACTTAAAATATTAATTTAAATTATTAAACATAATACATTATATAATATGGATATTAATAGCAACTAAAACAAGGAAATACAAAATGGTTTAACTTACCCTAAAAATGCAAAAACTATTCCGACCAAGCAAACTAAATCAAACATATATTCAGCATTCAAACCAATTTCTGATGAGACCCAAAGTAATGTAGGTTTTGCATTAAATTTATCAAAAAACTTAGGACTCTCATTGATTAAAGTATTTTTAGCTGGTAATATGCCATTTTCTCCAAATAATCCTAAAACAAAAAATAAACAACATACTAAATTAAAGTAAAAATCAGGGTAAAAATCAGTAGGTAGAAACAAATTTAAATTTAATTGCAAATGCTTGTAATAGTTTATAGTACCTAGGTACTTCATATAGATTATAGTTTCTAATATATAATGCAGAATACAATGGTATAATATTAATAATTTAAAAATCACTTATATTTGGATAGGTATAAATACAAATATAATTTTAATTATACAACTAGGTATAAGTTAGTGAAAAACTAATACCTTGTATCTTATAAACAAAAAAAAAACAGTTTGGACTTTAATACATCAATATTTCTTTGATAAGTGTTTGGTGGAAATACGTCTTTAATATGTTTTAATTCCTAAAAGAATATTTAATTTAGATATTCTTCGCTTTTTTCCCCCAACTATCTGGGATCTGCCACCCTTGTCCTATCTCCCCACTTATTACAATCATTCACATTCCCTACAAACACATTAACAACCCTCATATCTTTCTCAATTGTTTCCGTCAATCTCTTTTGGGTCTTTTCCCTTCAACGTCCACTTTCATAACAGCTCTTAATATGCTTCAGTTTCTTTTCTACTCATCACATGTCCAAACTATCTGGTGCTATTTTTCTCATAGTACCCACCATTGATGCAACACCATTACTAGGTACCTCTTACACTTGGTATATTATTCTTTTATTACTCCTCCACTCATCCATCCATCCAGGTACTGATACTAAAATTTAAAAATGTGACAGAATACGGTAGATAAGACAAAATAATATGGTTTTTAACTTGCGGAGAAGCCCGTAGCTCACCTGAATTCTGTACGTAGAGCGAGATGAATGCTTGCAAATAGATCACCGAAACTCCTCTCAAAAATAAGTTTCTTGTGTACCTTATGTACTGCATGTTTGAGCGGCGGACGCTCACGTTTGGATGATGTTAAGTGGTAAATACGTCGCTACAACGTCGAGACCGGAAAGAATCAACAGCGGGAAATCATTTGCACGAGAAACACGACCACACTTCAATAAAAATGTTTCGGCGGAGACGACAACGTGTCACGTGCGTCCGCTGCAGACCAACGCGGTTTGGCTGTATACTAGTGCTTTGGGTCACTGTCCAACTGCAGACAACACGCACCACACAATATGAACTTCGGCAATCGCCACAGTGTAAAGTGTAAACAATAATTTAACAGTTAACATTCATTACTTATTAGTCACCACTCACAGGTCTGAGGCCCTAACTTTAAGGCTTTAGCAAATGCCAATTGCCAAATAGCGGTAATAAATAGTTAGAACACCTCGGTGACAGCGTCCTCAGCGACAGCATACACAAGTACACAACACGTCGAATTGCCGGGCCTGGGCGGGCGGCAGGCTGACATAACATCAGTTTTTTGTGTACAAGTGTTGCCACCACCGCGGCATGATGAACTCTATATACAACCACAGAATAGATGAGCGTGGTTACTATAATATAGTATAGGTTAATACCAAGGTCTATTCCTATGCAGACCTTGGGTTAATACCACAGATTAGATAATGGTGGTAGCATTGATAACAAAGTATAGATATTAGTTTTCGATTACCAAAAATTAAAATGAATTAAGTCTAAAATAGTCAAAAAAACATTAATCCATATTATATAAGTCTGAAGACGTCTGTTAATTAAATTTTATTAATTTTTGTACTTGCCGCTTTTTAAATTTCAAAACGATTTGCCCAAATTTTTGAACCGAACTGTTTTGGTGCTAAATTTGGTTTTCATGTTTGCCATTTCTTTGAAACACAGTCTTGTCAAAGTGAAAGAACTATGTTTGACCGAACATAATAGTATGCATGCTGTGGTTTATCGGCTTCGAAATGTTTAATTTGTTTTATTTGACAAGATTGATGACTTTTGTAGAACTAACTACACACAAACTTAAGTATGTCTAGTTGCTATAGAACATTTTGTGTTTGCTGTTTAACATCTGAAAAATTAACAATATGTTTAAAGGGTTGAAACGTTACATACGTCATAACCCTTTATATGTTTCCCAAATACGTTTTTCTTGTTAATTATAAACAATAAATAGGATAATTTCAAAAACGTACCTAATTATGTTTTCTGAGTTTTAAAAATTTTAATAGAATAGAAACATGCATATGTTGATTAGAATATAGTACAAGCACAAATAACATTTTTGATGATTTTTTTATTAATATTTGCATAATTAAATTTTAAATTTAAAGGAGTTATGTAGACAATCTTCTATTGGGGCTTATAAAAATTCTAGAAAGCATAGATCACTGTAAAATGTGCCTTTATTTATGAGATTCAAAAATTAAAATGGATATAATTGGGTGCTGAAATGAAAATTAATAACATATTTAATATGATTTTATGGCTAAGTTTGAAAGAGTGATCTTAAAATAGACTTTATGTTTTCTTTAAGAATAAATGCACACGTAATATGTAGGCATATGAGTATGTTTTTGGTAGAAATAAAATGTACTTCATTTTAACTAATTTAATGCAAAATAATCAAGACAACTTTATTAAAATTATAAAATAAACTAACATCAACTGATATCTTTAGTTACAAATTTTTTAAGTATTTATTTATTTTTTTTTTCGTATCTCTTTATAAAAATGGTTAATATTGTATCTATTTGTTTAATTCTAGAGAAATGTGAAGAAATTTTTCGTATGACATATCAAAGTTAATAAATATAAATAAATACTTTTTATTTTGTTTTTAGTGAATACATTTATTATTTGCTGGTATTTCTATTAACATCAACTATAATTTACAATGAATGGTTCGTTTATTCTTCGTATGCAAATAAATGGCCATCATTATTCTGTGGTAATGAAAAGTACTGTAAAAATGTCCTACTCGTTGCTGATCCTCAAATATTAGGCGAAGAAAAAGAGAATGTATTTGCACGTTGGGATAGTGATAGATATTTATTCAACACATATGGTCGAGCATTGCAGCATGTAAATCCTGAAAATGTTATATTTATGGGTGATTTAATGGATGAAGGATCATTAGCCGATCAAAAGACATTTGAAAGATATTTGCTTCGATTTAGTAAAATATTTTTTTTAAAAAATACAGTTCCTCTTGCGTCAAAGAATGTAAGTTTATATTCGATTATTTGATTTTTTTATGTAGTTTTTACTTTTAACATTACATTTGTATGTTTTAGGTTATTTTCATTCCAGGTGATAATGATATTGGTGGAGAAAAAGAAATAGTTATCCGAGAAAAAGTTGATAGATTCCATCTTTATTTTGGTTTACCAGAAGTGATTGAACACGATAACATTGAACTTGTTATGGTTGTTAAAATATTAACTAGAATATTAATAATATAAAACTAATACTCTATTGAATATTTAGGTGAACCAACTAATAGATTCAATGCCGACATACATCAATCGTACCAATAGAATCAATTATGTTAAAATTATGTTTTCACATATTCCTTTAACAACAAAATGGACACCGTTCACTGACAAAGTATTTTTTTTTATTATTTTTATATATTGTATATACTTATTTACTGTAAAATAAGTGAAATAAATTTTCAAAATTGTTTTAGGTGTTAAACGAATTCAATAGTGAGTTTATATTCTCAGCTCATGATCATTCTTCTTTTAATTTTATCAGTGACTTTAAAAAAAAAAAACACACTTATGTTCAACGACTTGGACGAAACAACATTAGTGAAATGTCCAATGCTCAATGGAGGTTTGGACAACAAGCTTCAAATTCAGTCAATGAAGTTATTGTGCCAACTTGTTCTTATAGAATGGGATCAAATTATGTAGGATATGGTGTATTAACCATCGGTACAAATTTTTATTAAATGTAATTTATAAAAATATTACGAATTTCAAAATTATAATGTTAGTACTTTATGTAATTAATAGCAAGTTACAATAAACATAAAAAAAAGAGTTTGTTTTTGAATTTATCTCGTGTTAGAATGATGAAATAACAATAATTATATAACTAGTACTAAAATCATAATACAGTACAAAATCCATTACACTATAACGCAAATTGACACTTAACGCATTTTAGATTTTTAATGCAAATATTCTATGCACATTTCCACATTAAAAAACTTAAAAATATTTGCATCTTTAATTTAATCTATAATTGTTGTTGTTGTTATAAACAACAATTATAGATTAAACAAAACTTAAGTATTTTTTTTTTCAGATACATTCAGACACTCAGTTACATATACTATTTTGTGGCTTCCGTCAAGATTTTTTTGTCTATACGTTTATCTATATACTTTGATTTTATGTATTATTTTATATTTGTTAAATTTAATTACTCTAAGAAATAAAAAATTAATTGTTTATAGAGTTATGTAAATAAGTTACTGTACATTTATGTTCTCAATTATTATGTTAGTAAAATAACCAAATATTTAGGGTTAATTGAAACGGCCAACTATGTGAAATTATAGGTTTTTAATACTTGAAATAACAAAAAAAAAAAAATTATTATTATTATTCAACAGTCTTAATTACTAGAGCACAAAATGTAATCTATTCAAACTGTATTAAAATATTTTGTAAATGTATTTAATTAATAATTTTTTGAGCAATATTTTGTAATTTTTTATTTTTACAAATACCGATACATTATAATTTATATACCTAAATAAAAATGTTTAAATCAGCCAAATTTTTTTTTTTTATTTATGTTTATCAGTTCTTTAAAAAAAATTGTTTTTTCAATTTAAAATGTTAAAATCTTTGATCTTACCAACTATTTTCTTTGTTACAACTATAGTTTGTGCAGCAAAAACCGATTATTTGTCTATTTTCTTTTCTTTGTGTCTTGTCTTTTTAGATTATTCACTTTTTTTCTTTAGCCCCTTTTTTCTTTTTACCCCAAACAAAAACAGCTAATAAATATATGACAATCTTGTATCACTTTTTCCCGTGCATACATTAATAATTGAAAGTATTCTAATGTTATAATACTGTGTTATCAATAAATTTTAAATTTCAAATATATATAACATAAGTAGTATAATAATATAACATTAATCTTAGAATTAATAATTATGTAGCATAAAAAGTTTTTAAAACGTTTTCATAGATTTAAGTTTTTAAGGAAGAAGTTATTTTTAAACAATTTTTTTTAATTTTTCAAAGAAATCTTGTTATGTTCATTGTGTGTTATTCAACATAAGCAATCACGTTGAATTGTATGTCAAAAACAATTTTTTAGTAACTAACCAAACATACTGTCAGTTACGTCAATAAAATAATCAATACCTATAACAAAGTAATTCTTTATTTTCTTAAAACAAAAACTACTGACCATTATTTAAACATTATACATTTAAGTAATTTGCATCACCATTGAAATTCTACACAAATTTAAAACAAACTACCGATGTTCAAAGTTTGTGAGTGGCAGATTGAAACAATACTTTTTGATAGTCTTTAATAGTTTCAGTACAATTTAATGGAGCTCCTTTGTTACGGGCTAAACAATCCAATACTACACTTTCTTTTTCTAAGGCCGTTTTACTCAAAACGCCTTCGCCAATGTCAGGTAATAATTTCTTAACGGATTCATAGGTGCGCTTGTATTCAGTTTCTACTTTGCGATTATGAGCATATTGATTGTCGTTGAAATGGCGGATTCGTTGCTCCCATCGCTTGTCGTTCTCTTCCAATTCTTGTTGAACAACCTTTTGCACCTGCAGGGATGATGGTTGCACATAAGTAGGCAAACCATATGACACATGGTCAGCCGTCGGTCCTGATTGTTCTTGACCTCTAAGTCTTTCAACAACTTTGTCCGAAAGTGTGATCACATTTGGATTGTCCATTTCCAATGTTCGTGTAGTGCTAGCTGACCCGCCCATCGTTGCATACAATTTTCAAAACTTTGACAAGCGGCTAAAAATTATAAAATAAAATACAACTATATAGTCGTTATCACAAAATCTTATAAGTTGATAATATTAGATTTTTATGGTTACTGGGAGCACTCAAGAGCAAACTGTGTAATTATTGGTAATTAATTCATTTACATTTTACATTTTAACTAAAGCTAAAATCTTACTCTTAAATCCTTAAAGCAGTTTCTTTTTGTACATAATAAAAATAAGAATAACTTAATAGTAAATACTTCATAGTTACTTTTTCCGTAGATACTTAAGGTGCTAAGGTCAGTTACTTCAGATTACAGCTACAACTTTGAAGTTAACTTAACTCAAGTCTCACTCCGCCAATCTCAGAATTTATTTGGCATTTGCTTATCACTCTTGACTCTTTTAAATTTTAACATTCAATATTCAGATACAATCATAAAGATTTAAATGGATCAAGATAACACAATCATTGAATCATATGTTCTGTGCACTAAAGGCAAATTATTTGCCAAATGCAAAATTTTGGACGGATCACGAAAATAATATAAGGATACTTGAATGATGAATGATATGATATTACAAATTAGGTATATTTTTACGATAACTAAACATCTAATGCAGTTTCGGCGAAAAGGAACAATCAGAATTCAGAACAAAAGATTTGCTAAATTTAGCAGAATTGTTCCGATTTCTATACGGTAAAAACATAGGTCTTAGCCCGCAAAAATTCAATGTGATTATTTTCAATAAAACTTTTAAAAATATTGAGTTATTGTAAAAAAATGATGTGTGTCACTATATTATAATAGGTTTAATTAGAAGTTGAATATTATTATTGTAAGTAAGCGATTGTAAATCCACTTGCTTACGAAAATAACGGTTCTGAATGTGCTCAGTTTTAGATTCTAAGCGAAGCAAGGAAGTTATTGATTTTACAAAAAACGTGTGTTTTAAATTTTTTTTGTTTTTGTGTCTATGATATGCACAGCGCCTTGGGTATTACTCCGATCAAAACGGTCTACTTCAAGGTGCATTAATAAATCTACCTCGATATGTTTTCTCAAAGCCCTCCGAGGAGCATTCTGTTTAACGTTTTATCAAAGTTATCAATTCCAAAAAAATTTTACTCAAAAAACCAAAAAAAAAAAACGTTGAAAAAATCGGTAAAAAGTACGCCAACACAATTTTAACAAAATTGATTTAGTTTTATAATCATAACTTCCATAATAACGATTTTTTAGACCTGAAACTTTTTTACAATGTTTATATTTGGAAGATGTATAAGTTCGATATCAATTTAGAAATATTTAAGTCACTTTTGAGCTAAGTATAGAACTTTGAAATTTTCAAACATTTCAAATTTTTTAATGGTTTTTATTAAATACAAAGTTTAATTTTGTAGTAAAAACGTTGAAATTTTAATACAAGGTTGGAAACACGTAGTTGAATATGTGATATCCAGCAACGATTTTACTCATTTTTTCAAAGGCAATGATTTTTTTTATTGCATTCAGATATTAAATAATACGTTTAAACCACAACTTTCATACCAGTGACCCACCCAAAACGTAGTCACTACTCCGTCAAACTAAATTGAACTCACACGACCTAGAGTGATTCCGGCTTTTTTATTTATACAAATTTAGCAGCAACAATAGAATTTACCTATTATTAGTGTCTTTTATCAGGCGCTATAGTTAAAATGGGTATAAGCAGATTAAAATGGACATAATTGTTTAGAATTTTAATTTTATCATCACGAGAATAATATTTTAAGCTAATACTAAAAAAAGTCGTCAAAAAATACCAAATATCACGGAGTAAGTAATTGAGTGTTATATTTTTAGAACTTTCCTAAAAATTATCCGAAAATTCTACAAATTGTAACCACGTATAAAAATATAAATTTAATAAACGTGTGAAAATTTCAAACCATTTAGACAATAATTTGAGGAATTATTACAATTTATCGATTTTGTTCGACGTTTTCTTCAAAAGTATTATAATATGTATTTTAATGTTATGTAACATCATAATATATTTTAGCTTTGTGTGTAAAACATTAATAAAATTCATTGCATTTATGAGAAAATTTTAGTTAAATGTTATTATGTCATAAACCATGATTATATTTATATAATAGATAGATTTTGTCGTTAAGCCGAAAAGTGATTAATAATTTTTTCAAGACTATTGCGTAATTGCATTGGTTCCTAATCTGTAAACGATATAGGTAGATTGTAAAACCATTGATTTTAAAATAATTTATTGTAAAATTTTTGATTAAACCAAATGACAAATGTAATTACTTTAAAGGCGCATCAACTCAAAAATTAATATTTTTCTCAGATTAAAGAATACTGCTCGTGCATCTTTATAGTGATCACGGTTTCAATAAAAAAATTAGTAATTACACTCTGTATTCCGTAAAAATAGTGCAACGAAATTGGTTCATTTTTATCTACTTATTAATTATTGTTCGATAGAACTAACTATTCATATTAATGACCGTCGACCTTCGATTAGCGCGCGCGCGTAGCAGTGCCGTGCCCGTGTATTATAATAATTTGTGATATTAGTTTAAATTATTTATTTAAGTACCTAAGTAATTCGAAAAACTGTCTGTCATTAATGGAACCTACTTATTTCAATAATTTTGGAAAAACACCTATGGTATGCCCACAACATGACGTGCAGGTACTATCTAGTGGCAAGGCAAGAGCATTTAAAACTCTATGCTATAACCGAAATTCTAAAAAACAAAATGATAATGACACATCCAATTTTAAATTTTTTGATTTATTTATGGCTTCTTTAGATAATAATATAATATTATATTATATTATGTTGAATTTTCTGCATTATCTAAGGTCTCTTCATTGAATCAACAATAATTTCATTCACGATATCAATATTACGCTCACCGGTTTTGTGTTGATTTATCTTAAAACGTTCCCGGTGGTAAAAAAAAGAAAACTAATAAATTGCTATTGATTGATGTATTCTCGTGATTGTCTATGCCGTTGATTAATGCCTGTTTATACTTTAAGTATATGTAATAATTATAGTAGTAAGTCGCACGATTATAGATAAATCTACTTTATTATTTATCTATAATCGTGGTAAGAAGTAACGTTGATTGCTTACCAAAATATGTGCATTTAATCAATGGTAGGTATAATTATTATTTATTATAGTAATAATATTATTTTTTTGAACGTCAAATGTTCTGATATCTTTATAATATTCTTATAAAGATATCAGAACATATTCTTTATTTTGATTTCTATAGTGGCTATTATAATACTCATGTTTGGTATGTTCTAATGTAGTAATTCAAGTAAACTAATTAGTTTGACTGTTGCGCTTGTTATCGGAGACTGTACAGCTGGCACCGATCGTTGTGGGTAATTATTAATAATTATTGGTATAATATCCAGACCTACAGTATTATGATATTATACGTTTTGTTGATTAAGAAATTTGAAGAACTTTGTCCCCCTATAACTGTTTCCTGCTCCAACGTCATATCGGAACAAACGAACTGACAACAACGAGAAAGCGGTTTCTGAAATTCCAAAATATGCGATAAGTAAGTATAAATATTTTTTTTTCCGAGTTTTGTTGGAAAAAATTTGACACCCATCAATAATTATTATTATTTGTGGCCAATTTACAATTTGTGTGCACTGTTGTACACATACCGAATTACATAATAGTTGTAAACATGATTTTTTCGTTTTTTTTGTCAGGTAAAAATCATTTTGATGTGAACAGAAAGTTACGGTTTTATGTTGACCACAAAATGGCCATCTTTGACGTGAACGAACAAAGTAAAGTTCACGACTCGGTCGCGGATCAGGAACACGTGGAATGCCCTGAAGAACCTTTGAGTAAATTCAAGGTGTGTAGCAAAGAAACTTTTTAGTTTATACAGAGGTATTGCAATATGTTTTTTTGGTTGATTGTTTTTCAGGTTGAAACAAACAATCGATTTTGGAGTGTCGGTTCTAAACTGGTAGTTTGTCGAAAATTTATTAACGACAAACTGCATAAGTCTGAAGACGTCAATAGAGTTTCCTTCTATAACAAACTTAAATGTCTGGCTAATTGTGAAAAATTAACAAGTCCATGTGAATTCAGCAGACAAGTAAACAAATACATTCTATATATTATATGCTGATGTCTAGAGCGTCTGCAGAAATTTGTTAAGGGGCAAGATATATATATTGTATATTTATATATATATTTTTTTAATTCAAATAATCTTTATGTTGTGTGTTTTTTTGTATAATGATTAAGATAATTGACCAATAATTTAAAAGCTAAGGGAGACGCCCTTGGCTGATGCGCTTATCCATTATAACCTCGTTTATAACTTATAACAAATGCGCTTAAATCATGTTAATTATGTTGTAGTTAAGCCAAGAAGAAGTACTTTGGCAAAGCGAACTTAAAGATCTAATATGGTTAGAATTGCGAGCCAGGATTACCGATCGAACTATTACAAGTCAAGATAAATTTCTTTGTGAAGAGAGAAAAAAAATACATCAATTACTGGACGAAATTATAAATTTTAGGTTTGTATTTTTATACTACATACAAGTGTTGGATTTAAATTTTAACGGTTAAATATAGTTTTAGGTTTGATGTAGTACCTTCAAACAAATCTCTATCTGATGATGAATTCAAAAACTCAGGTAAATATTAATTAACTTACTTAGTAGTTACATTTTGAATATTTATTTAGCAAACATTTTATAGATGAAGATACTAGTCAGTGTTCATGTCGTTGTGGATGTCTTGGATTATTTTGTTCTCGATGTATTGAACAACAAAATTCAGCTCTGAGTGTTGTACAGAAACTTATGGAAAGATTAGAGTATGCTGAATCGTTATTTCCATCTGGGAGAGCATTTGCTACACAATTTCCTTTGTACAAAAGTTCTGAATTTGCTAATCGCGTTAAGGCAAGTTTTTAAAATAATTGTGTTTTGCTTAAAAACTATTACCAATTTATACTTATAAAATTCATTTTGTATGATGTTATTAATAGTATACCTAATAATTTTAAAATATATATTAAGTGACAGCACTTAGTAAAATACTGAGATTAATTTAATATGCTATTGTCAATCAGTTT
The DNA here is from genome assembly GCA_017140985.1 of Hormaphis cornu. Classification (NCBI taxonomy): domain Eukaryota; kingdom Metazoa; phylum Arthropoda; class Insecta; order Hemiptera; family Hormaphididae; genus Hormaphis; species Hormaphis cornu. Next base: position 21,747,379 of record CM029359.1, read on the forward strand.
GCTTCATTAGAACAAGATTTTAGAACAACCTTTTTAAATGATTTTTAATGTCATAGCAGAATATTATATTTTATATCTGTGCCCTGTGGTTTTCACTTGAATGGTGCATGATAAACCTCCTCGAGTGAATGTTCTTGGCATAATATATGTATAATATGTAGGACTACTAGCTTTATTTATTTTTCTTTTTTTATTATTAACATATTTTTAATACTGTTAATGCTAGTTTCTCCACTGAGATGTAAGAAAATTATGTTGTTTTTGTTTTTGTTGTACAATTTGTATTGCGGCTTGGCTGACTCAATGGGTGATAAATACCCGCTGATCTACAATATTGCATGCGTATGTGTGTCATAATATGAATTATCAGTTTTTTTTTAAAAAATTTGATTAAATTGTTCATCAACTAAAATTGTTACTCAGTTAAAATAGAATTTATTAATTGTAAAAATTTTGAAATTAGAAATGTACAAAATATTAGATAATGTACACTTGTTAACATAAGTTTTGATTTAGATTGATATTTAATCAATAATTTTTAACAAATCCACTCAATTTATAGGCAATGTGTGTGTGGTACAATATGACAAAAAGACAACGATTGATGTTATTAATTTTAGGCCGACATTTAATGAAAGAAGAAGAGGTGGAGTTGGAGCCATTAAATAATTTAATCATTACTACAAGTTGTAGTTCAGGTTCTCCAAGGTAAATATTTGCTATACAATAGATTTTAGTTTATACATATCTATGTGGTAAATATAATACAAATAAATTAAAAGTTGTAAATTTTTGTTTTTAGTATGTCTTATGATAGCGGAAAAGGTTCATTAACACCGTCTCCTAAAACTAGTATTGGTAAACTATTTTGGATTCATAAATTTTGCTAACTAAAACTTAAACAAAATTTTATTTTTAGATTATCGAGATTTTAAGTACAAAAAATCAACTTCAAATTATCGCGACCCAATATCATATAAGGACCTTGATTTATACAATACCCAGCCTATAGCTCATCTAAGACAACATTTTTTGCCTTACATCGTAGGAGAAAGTTCAGCTTCTCACGCATCTCAGACTTACAGGTTAGTTTATATTATTTTAATACTTATAGAATGGATCATTTGTGGTATAATTTAATTATCAAGACAATTTCACAACTACTACAAAAAAATTCACTTTTATAAGTACCTAAATACTAATTTGGTAACTATGTGTTACTATCATTATTATTAAACACAGCTACAAGGATTTGCTTTTAATAATACTGTGGGTTAGCTCAGTTTATTTAATAATATTCACATATTTATTTACTACAATTTCAACAAATTTCAACTTCTTACAGTTAATGCTATAGATACTACATTTGGAAATCTAAAATAAGTATAAACTAGATTAAAAACTGTAGAAATAAAAGAATAAAAACAGTAATTGAATTTAATTTATGTTTAAGACAATTTATTGCTGGTGTGTTGAAGACTAAGGGCTTAAGAAAAGCATTAAAGTTTCTTGATGATCTATACAAAAATGTGTTACGTAAAGCACATTTAACTCTTAAAGAACATTTAACTTCAGTAATTATTTTTAAAATTCAGTAATTATTGTAATGTTTTGCACTAAATACTAAATAATTAACATTTATTTTAGGAAGAAGATAGTAAAAATCTTATGCCTCACGATGAGGAACTATTGCGGTATAATTATTGGAGTCAAGAATCAAAAGAACTGAACTTACCATCATATAGAGCTACTTTTATTTTTTTATCCCGAATTCCATTAGATCTAATTCATGCATATCTTCGAATGAGACTTGATACCAGACCAGAAAAACCGTCAATAATGAGCATTAGACAGGTATACACTTATAATTAACTTTGTGTTAAATGTTTGTACATTGAATATATTTTAAACTTTCTAGTTGACTTGTGAATTGAAAGAAGGTTTATTGTTAGCTGCTGTTCATAGAAAACGCTTTGTTCGTCATATACAATCAACATTATGGTCCGATAAAGATATTGGTATGAAAATATTTAAAGAACGTATAAGCCATTTTGATGAGTGTACTAAAAATGTTTTGGAAGTCTATTTGGGCTATATGGAACAGTGGGTAACTATGATGGGATATTGTAAAGCCCAGAAAAATATATTAGAAGAAGAATGGAATGACATGAAGGTTATTATGCCACATATTCCAGATGGTATGACAGTAGTTACAAAAACATTTTGGTATGTTATTTTTTGCCCTATATCAGAGGTATTCAAACTTTTTTATCCCACGGCTCCTTTGAGTCTTCACGAATTGTTGACGGCTCCCAAATAATAAAAAAATCAATGTTCATATGAATATAATTTATATACAATATATACATATTGGTTTTCAGTTATAGGATGCGGCTCCCTTCGACAAATCCCGCGACGCCCCTGGGAGCCGCGACGCACAGTTTGAATACCTCCGCCCTATATAATAAGTTTACAAGTGTTGAAAAAGAAAGTAAGAAGTCAACTTTCTGATATTGTGAATGAATAAAAAAGGTATTTTTGTAAAAATTTGACTATATATTTTTAGTAGGTAAGTTAAAATGAGCTTAAATCCATATGTCTTGAATCATTTAACGAGTGGCAAAATGGCAAAAGGGGTTTCAACTCTTTAAAAAGCAGGTTGTTTGTTTCATGATTATAAATTACAGTAATTATTAAAAATATAACGAATATTGATATTTTGATTCTTTGAAAATAAAGTGGAATAAATTGTTTGCAAAAATTAGTGGACTTTTTACTTTCTTCTTTTGTACTTATACTAAATGTTAGTATACATTTGTCATTTATTTATATACTTGAAAACGTTTCATAATATTAGTATATAGCATTTTTATTGAATATTAATCCAGTTATTTAAATGTTAAAAACTTGTTGTTTTAATAATTGAAATGGAGAACTATTTTAAGTAAATGGAGATATTTTATGTAAAAATAAAAATCCAAATCTCTAAAATGATATACTGATATACTTCGTCAAAATAAGTTTACACCATCAGTGTGCAACTAATTGTTTTACTTCTTTAAATCAAATAGTTAAATTATATTTTAAGTTTCACTTTAAACCCGATTTTTAATCTGAATTTTTTACTAAAAATATATTTAGTGTCTCACTTTACCTCCACGACTTATTTAAATTTGGCCAATAGATTTATGTAAAAATAATATGAAACTGATAATATGTGAATAAAGATTAAAGTTAAATCTTACTGTAATTATTATTAATAAATAATACCTACAATTTTAACTATATGATTATGAAAATCTATTTGTACACTCTAAAATTTAATTTATTACATCACTTTTTAACCAATAACCATTGCCAAATACTTGATGTGTAAGAAATTAATACCACATCAGGTATATTACACAACTGATGTCTATCTATAATTGATAAAGCAAAACAAAAATTGTAATAACTTAAAAAAGTGTGAGGAATTATAAGACTTGGTATAAAATTAAAAACAATTTATTATTTTGTTTAGTCAAATTGCAAAACATATGTTGGAAACAATATTAAAACATTACAAGAAGAATACTTTAAATCTAACAAAAATGATAGTAAATAATAATGATTCTTCGAAAACCAAGTATGTATTACAATTAATATTATTCTTCAATACAAAATACAAATCAAAATACTGTGGTTATTATCTCAATTATATAAATAATTAATATGATTAACTTCTAGACAAAACTTGTTGGCCATATGTAGGGAGCTACAAAATTTATTAATACAATTCAGAGAAAAATCTTCTCTTGTAATGTCATTAGTTAAAAATGTATGCAAGGATATGATAGAACAGCATAAAAAAGATAAAATGAATGTAAATTTTGATGGACCAGTTCCTCCCATTATTACTACAATGATACCTTTAAAAGTATGTACACATTTATTGGAAATAAATCTACTAATTGTATTTTTTTGTCATGTTTTCTGATAAAAATATCTATATGTTGAATGTATTGTCGTGTTTTTGTTACTTTTTCTGTCACTTACTATCACAACTAATTTAAGTTTGTTAAGAAAAAAAAGAAAAATTCTTTTTCTATTAGTATATATATAGTAGTTAGTATAGTTAGTGTATATGTATAAGTTATTCATAATTTTCAGTACTTATTTATTAGGTAATGTTTGAAAAGCAGTGTTCAAATTATGAAACATCATGAAATATTTTATCCCACCTTTTCTAATTTAATATCCCCTATGGTAGTAGGATAAAGAATGCCTCTTAATTTTTACTGATTTGCATCCTCCTACTACTTCAGTGGTTCCCAACCATTTGAGATTATTACCCATAAATCAGGTTACATATTAACAAATACCCCTTCCCCCCAAAAAAAGACGAGTTAAAAAGAAAAACAAAAAAATATATAAATTATATATTTAGAAGTTATTTTATTTTTCAAATGAAGAAAACAAAAGAGTTTCTATTTTACCTATTACAGTTTTTATTACAATGAAGTACACATGACTGATGCAGAGTTAGTAATTTATAATGGGTTTATTAATTTAGTATAATTAATAATATAAAAATTAGTTAAGTCTTTACCCCTCAAAAAATTGTGTTTTATCTCTTTGGAAGTTATTATCCCCAGGTTGTGAACTGCTATACTACGTCTTGTTCTACCTTAGCACTGTTAAGAAGATGTTCAAATGCATTTTCATTTCTTAGTCTTTCTAGTTGGTAATTTAGCAAAATTGTTATTTAGGAGTAAAAATAAAAACATATTTTTAATGTAGTATTGTGACTATTTTCTAGAATATTTTTTACAACTTGCAACTGCAAAGTAGTTTGAGCTATTCAAATTGGCGAAAATTATATGCGCTCTAATTTTTAAATTAACTGATTTGCTTGAATATCTCCTGACACTCTTGAATATGTGCTCTTTAAATATAATGAAACTCTTGCTTTGACAAAATACCAAAGTTTACATTACATTTACATATTTTTGTTAAATTATCAAACAAATGGTCAGATAGTACGTTTAATATTAATAGTTATAATTTATTTGAAATAAGATAAATTACTATTGTTGTATTCTAACTGTTATGTTAAAAATGAAGTTTACTAAAACTAAATAGACTTAACAAACTACATATTGTTTATGTTATTGATTTAAGTTACAAGTATATTTTTGTTAAATTTATGTTACTTTTGTGAACTTAATATTTAGTAAATAATAACAGTATGTTTATTAAATTTAATTTATGTTTTAGCAAAAATTATTAGAAGTTTGTCAATGTATTATCGAAATAATTAATTCTATAGAGGAAGCATTTGATAAATCTAGTAACAATATTGACGATGTAACTCTAGCACCTCGTATTCGTGAAGTCTTACATCAAATGTATAAATTTGGATTTGAGGTATGTATAATTTAAGTATTGTAAATTGTTAATTACCTTCAGATAGAATTTCCATTATACTTTAGCAAAAACATGTATAAATTTAATAGGTATTTATTTGATGTCCATATTGAATATTTTTTAAATTAATTTTTGATAGTACCACAAAGAAGTTTTCAAAATTATGTGTGGTCCACCTTATAAAGACCAAGCAACTCTCTATAATGTATCTATTTCAAAATGTTGGATACATTTTGTACATAAACGTTGTGAAACTGGTCGAGGCTTAAAACCCAAATGGGCAAATAATGGATTAGAGTTTTTACTGAGTGTTTGTGAACCTCAGAATATTGTTGGACTTAGTGATGAAGAGTTTAAGGTTTGTATAGTAAAAATTTGAGTTTTTCAACAATATCAATTTCTTAATATAGTATGAATATTAGCATAGATCTTATATTAATAGACAGAGCATTTAGGTAAAGTGCAGATAAATAGTGTGGCATCAACTAGTTCAGTAGCAGAGAGATATGCATGCATGATTATGCAAGTCAGTAGTACGCAAATAAATTATTGTACACATTCTGCGTAGCCATGTTTGTCTGCTGGAACTACTAACCTTTCTCTGTCTATTAGTACAAGGTCAATGGATATCAGTAATATTATATCAATATTTTTTCATACTTATTTATTTTTCAAGACTAATTTTGGCTATGTAGTTGGTATTGATGTTTTAAAAAATTTTATTTCACAAAAACATTAGTCATCAATATCGATATAGATATATTATAAGAAAAAATAGTAAGAATAGAATGATATCAATATTGAAGAAATGTTTGTTGATGGCCCTTGCAAACATACATGTTGCTAAATTTTAAAACAATATTAAAGAAATATATATTTGTTTTTAGAATTTCAAAATTTTAGTAGAAGATTGTGTTGTATATATCATTGGGAAATGCGATGATGGATGTTCCTCATCTTCAAGTCCTAGTATAATTAAAAAAAAACGACATTCTTCTGCAGTTGAAGGAAGAAATAAAATTTTAAAGTCTGAAAAGTGTTTTAAAAGTGGTAGCTAAACATTCATTGAATGAATAAATATTGTATTCTGTTAATATTATAACCATTTTAATATATTCCAGATGTTGAAAGAAGTGTGCGTGTAATGGATGCTGTAAATAAATTGGACCAACATTTAGAAACAAAATTAAAATCTCAAGATTTAATTGGTCATGTTCGAAATGATTACAACATTGAGCGTATTGAATATGTTCGTCCTCGTCCTGTTAATTTTAGTTGGCAACGAGGCATTAAGATAGGCCAAGGTCGTTTTGGTAAGGTGTATACTGCTGTCAATAATGAAACTGGAGAGCTAATGGCTATGAAAGAAATACAGCTGCAACCGTTTGATCATAAAACTATTCGAAACGTAGCTGTTGAATTACGAATATTTGAAGGCATAACTCATAAAAATCTTGTAAAATACTATGGAGTTGAAATACATAGGGTATTTATTTTATTAATATTAATATATTTAAGGTAAGAGTACAAAACAATTATATTTAGATATACTATTTTTAGGAAGAAATGTTAATATTTATGGAATTATGTGCTGAAGGGACACTTGAAAATTTAGTTTCTGCCACTGAAAATGGATTACCTGAAGCTCTTTTACGTAGATTTACCAAACAGCTGGTTTGTGGAGTTGATATTTTACATCAAAATGCTATTGTTCATAGAGATATTAAAAGTAAGGTGTCTGAAATGTTATAAACATATATACAAAATATAACTATAGAATTTTATACTTAAATTTTTTTGTAAGGTGCAAATATATTCTTAACCGATGAAGGAAACAGTTTAAAATTGGGAGATTTTGGTTCTGCTGTAAAAATGAAAGCACATACTACTGTTCCCGGAGAACTCAAAGGGTTTGTTGGAACACAAGGTAGTTACTTAAGACAGTGGTATTATAAATATAATATGTACAAGTGTACAACAAATTAATCTAAAAATTAAAAACTAATTTGAATTTTATATAATTATATAATATTTAAGCGTATATGGCTCCAGAAGTTTTTATGAAATCGAATTCAGAAGGACACGGTAGAGCGGCAGATATTTGGTCCATAGGATGTGTAATTATTGAAATGGCTTCAGGCAAAGTTTGTATATAAAATATAAATTAGTTGGAATTAATGGCAATTAAAATATCATGTTGTGTTAATAGAGACCTTGGCATGAGTATGATTCAAATTATCAAATTATGTTCAAAGTGGGCATGGGTGTTTTGCCTACTGTTCCAGATTCTCTGAGTGATGAAGGACAGCAGTTTGTTGATAGATGTTTGCAGCATGATCCATATAGACGAGCAACTGTATCTGAACTACTGGATCATAACTTTATAAAAGTATTTAAGATTTTAATCATAAATGAATAATTGTATCTGAGTGTCTGTTTTGGAGAAAAAAGTAGTAGAGAAATGGAGCTAAATAAAAAATAATTTTTATTTTAATGTGCCTGTATGAGACCATTAAGGGTATCAAATAGGAAGGGGTGTACTAAAATATATAAATTCAAGCACTTTTGTTTCTATGTAATAATTGTCTCTGAAAATTATAAAATTATTAGTATTGGATCAACGGATCTTAGATACTTAAAGCTCTTTACCTCTTCTATTATGTCACTGCTGATTGTCATTACTCTTCTCGTATTGTCAGTCTCCTTCTTTCTTTCTCTAAAATTATACTCTTATAGTCTATATTTATACATACAGTTTAACTTCTACTCATTTTCAATCACTTCCCTTCAAGGGATAATCTCCATTCATCCTGCCTATTAACTTCTTCCAGGTTTTTCCAACCAAAACTATATTATTAGCAAACATTATACAAATATGCTTGAGTATGCACACATACTACAACACGTCTAGTATTAGAACTTTCATACATATCCTATATCAAACATTACTATACATTTTTGGGACCTTATTTTTTTTCAATCCTTTTTGATAATTTTCTATTGTTTGGAAAATAGATTATTAAATTTGTTTTAAATAATTGTATTTCCCTATTGTTTTTTTAATAATTATTTTACATTTAAATTTATTTTTAGTGTTTTATGAGTAGTATAAATTTTAAAAAAAAAACCAGGATCACTCTCTGTTGCGTGGGTAGTTTGACAAAGTAGAAACTACACTTTGAGTGGGTCACTGGTCCACTGGTTTGGAAGTTGTGGTTCAAACGCATTATTTAATATCTGAATGCAATGATAAATCCTTTGAATATACGATTCTGAGCAAGCTCAGTTGTCTATTATACGTAAAATTTTTGAAATCTTTTGAAACTTTTAACAAACCTGTATCATACCTATTTGAAGTTAATGTAAAAGTTTTTTCTTGTTCCAATCATTATTTTGGATGTTATGGCCAAAAAAAACTAAATTGATATGAAAAAACACTTTGCCGTAATGTTTCTCTGAAGTGTCAAAGCTGTAACCCTCAAAATACCATCAGAATTTATTAGAAGTTCAGACTTTGAAAATCAGAGAATTCCTTATACCTTTAAAGTTGTTTACAGAAAAAAACCATAATTGTAAAAACAATTCATTCTTTGTTGCGCTCAGAATCTAAAAAAATTATTTTCTAGAAATTGTATATTCTTAAAATATATTTTAATACTGCTGTCTCTAACTAGGTATATTTTTTAAAATAATGTTTATTAATAAATAATGCCTCTATTAAAATACTAACAAGTAACTAGTTATTTTTAAACTACTATAATATTTTGAAGTATAACTTTATTGATATTCAATAATGTTGAATTTTTAGGTTGCTCCCGAGGAATGTGTTTTCTGTCGAATATCTTCTACTGCAATGCTAGAAGAGTACATAAAATTAGGTTTTAAACGATAGCATTCAGTATTTTATTTTATTTTTATCCTATACTGTATATTTTGAACTATATTCATGTAACATTTTTAATTATTTAATTTTAGTCTATATATTTTAAGTTTTAACATATTTTAATTTTAATAATTGAATTAAATAATTCATCAAATATAAATGTTAATATATTTATAATTTTTCTTTGTATTTGTTTGATCAATATTTTTAATAATTTAATTTTCAAGTATTAAAGTAAAAATTAACATATATTACATAAACATAATATGTTTTAGTATAATATTTGTACTATCAATATTCAATATTCTTGGTTATCATTTTAATTATTATATAATTTAGTATTTAAAAAAATTTAATTAGTTATCAATTACTAGTTAGTAGTTGTTAGTTTAAGTTTTGAGGCATATCAATATAAGTGCAAATATATTAGTTATTTTTTATATCAATTTTAGCGAATATATTGCTGTATTATGCTATGATCTAATTTGTGTTTTGTACCAATGATGGTAACATTGCTATCAAAATACAAAATTCTATTAAATAATTAAGGTGAATTTTTACGGCAGGGTGATTTGTTTAATTTAGTATAATTATTACCAGACAATAAATAACTTATAAATAATCGTAAAGTATTCTAAGAAAACAAAAAAATTAAATTTTTTCATATATAACTAACTAACCAACTTGTTAGTTAAGTATTAGGTACCGTCAATATGTCAGTATGACATAAATATAATTTAAAATGTATGGCACAATACAAAGCAGTACTAAAAAATACAAAGATTTTTTACGTATAAAACTTACCATTATATTTCACTACTGTGTATTTAATGTCATTTTTAGCTTATTCACTGCTACACTATAAATGCTCTGCAATCTATATAATTATGATCATGTTACATAAATAAGAACACTGTAATATATTTGAATCAGTGAATAGGTTTAGTATGTTTTTAAAACCAAGCACGTTATATTTTTGTTTGTTTATTTAAATTTAAGTGTTATTGAGTACATATTAATTTTAATTATTGATTAATAATATTTCAGATTATTTTTTTTCACAAATTTTTGTAATGTTGTAATTTTTATTTATTAAGTTTTTTATTAAGTCTACAATTTTATATATCTTACCACTATTACACTTTAGTGATATTCATACATTCTTAGTGAAAACAAATAATTGTACAATAAAATATATTTTATTTAACTAATACATATTATGCGACTACAGATAATATATGTGAATGGTGATTACATTTTTCAGAATGACAATATCTACGACTGTCATCTCAATCTGGTGATTTCAACATTTTGGTCTCACTTTATATAAATACTATTTTTTTACAATTTTAAGAAATTAAAAGGTTGAGATGATAATAAGAAGTGTTTTTAGTTTTGTAATACCTATCTTGTCTCCTGTACTGTACATAATAATAACAAATTATTGAATTTATTTTGTAAAAAGCAATGGGATTTAAAGATTAGACTCGACAAATAAAAATTTTGTAAAACTAAAAATTAATGTTATTAGTATACTTATACAATACTATTCAAGTGCAATGAACTTACTAAACAAAATGACCCCTTTCAAGTTTCGTTGACTTGAGAACACAACTGTTTATGAAGTATGGATTATTATTGTTTAAAAAAAAGAGGTTGTGACATCTGCATATCCCCAGAAAACAATTTTTTACAGTGTGTGTCTTTGAAAATGATTGATGAATTCCAGAAGCATAGGGCGTAGAGAGTCAATATTTTAATTGTATAAGATAAACAGATTAGAAGAATAGCTGCAGTAAAAACAGTTACCTACTGTCCAATTTAACAGATAATAGAATACTTCTGTAAATATTATTATGATCTGTTAACATTTATTTAGTCTAAAAAACGGATTTATTTGTGAATTTTTTGCTAATGAGCTACTATCATAGAATACTATAGAGTATTTAATATGTATTATCATTGATTAAATGTACATAGTATATTTAATGTAATATTTAAACTACATACATGAATATTTAATCAATGGTATAATATACTCTATGGTATAGAATATTTAGATCACAGCTTAAAATATTTGTAAAATATTTTTATTGTATATTTTAAACCGTGGTTTAGATTATCTAAAGCCGTGCTACCCACAACAGTCACAACTGATATAAAAAGATACTACCTCAGTCCTCGCATATTTAAATTGTCTTTGGTTCGTAAGATTCGCATATGTTTTCATATTATGTTATCTATATGGTCGTTTTTATCAAGGTTAAAAAAAAACTCCAAGACAATTTTGCGACTTGCGTAGCGAATCAGTGAATTACAGGCTGAATAGTCATATTTAATATTTTCATCCGATCAATCAGCATTGTTCATAAAGTTTACTGAAAAACAATTCTTCAAAGTACCTAGTAAGTAGTTCTGATATTCTTACCTCGTTATTCTTATTGTATGCTTAATGCTTATTAAGCTCAGTGCAAGCCAAAAGGTGTTTTAGGCTGGATTAGGTATATTATCATAAATTTTTTCTCATTTCACACGTTCCTGTTTCAGATGTTGTGCTTATCCGCTTTTATTTACGTAGTTATTTCTAATTTTGTTAGTCAATAATCATAAAAATTATAAAGACATTTCTGATGATCAAATTCAACGATGGTTAACGGTCAAACCCAACATTTATTGATTTACAAGCCACTCTTAAAAGCAATTACGTTCTTAAGTTATTGATTGTTTCAGCCGAATAGCCTAAAAAGGCAGAATAATATTGACTTGTCTTGGTCAGACATTATTCGTACCAAGAGTTGCTAGGAAATAATATACTGTCATTGAGAACCGTAAAAACTTTTGTTAGGTATAAAAAATGTCAAATAATCTAATCTTGTTGATATAAATGAATTAGTAACAATAAATTTTAATTTTTAAATTGATCCAATACTAAAATTTAAAATCATTCCGAGAAGGCCATTTCTAATTCTGGTTACTCCTTTGGTCCATGTTCATCTCTTTGGTACAACCAATCGATACACAAAAAACCCTACTTTTACGAGCTGCTCGTATATTAATTAGTTCTTGATCTGACTGTTTATCATTTGGTTGAACCAAAAGAGTTGTCAGTGATCGCTTAAAGTGTTCAAAATATTTTGTACTGTTTTATGGGATCACGTAACTTGTTTTGTTTAAATTGTTAGCCTAGTGGGATTAGCCAATATAATAAATAAATATATATGTATGTATATACCTCTAATGAATAAGGAAATGTTGTGTAATTCATAAAAAAAAAAAAAGGTTTGGTACAGATTACTACTAGCCACTATTTGTGTAAATTTGAGTTAAACATAGTTAGTTGATCACTCTTAGGAGAGATATTAAAATAATTTTATTATCTCTCCTAAAACTATATTGTGTAGGATTACAATAATTGTAATCCTACATAATATAATCCTTGAAATTTTTAATCAATATAAAATATAAAATTTTAAATTTTAATTGTTATCACACCTACCTAATATCATTGATTATTAATGCTAATACCAAAGAAAAAATATTACATTCTACTATTGCATTAAAAAAAACAAAACAAAATTGGTGTCTATTGAATATATGTGAATAAAAATTTAAATATTAATAATAAAATCTTATGATAATCGTATTGATCTTAAACATGTTTTTTTGGTGCATTAAGTTTTTGTTACCTAGTCCAAAATAAGCAAAACATAAAAAATAACTATTTTTTCTGCTCAATTTGCCGTGTTCCACAATATTAAAATTTTACTTTTTCTGTATTTAACTGGCAAAATTGTTTTTAAAATTATTATCATTATATGCTTGTTTGTTTATTTATTTATTTGTATATTTATATGTTTATTCTAATTTGCCTGTTAGCTAGTAGAATTAATACTGTAATAATATTTTATACCTATAATTATATTGCATTCAATAAAGGTCATACGATAATAATAATAATAATTATATGCTTATGTAATTATTTTTACAGGTAAACAAAATGATGTCCCGCAAAATGTTAGTAGCTACCAAAACTTTGTCTAGAAACATCCATCGTACTCGACCACTGAACGAAGACGCTAGACTAAAAGATTTAAAAAAATGGCAGGAACACTTCCAAAAACCTGATGGCGTGCCTGTCTACTTGAAGCGGGGATTATCAGATCGTCTTATTTTTGGTTTTGTTGTCATCTGTACCTTTGCTGGACTTGGCAATTCATTCAAATATTTGTATGAAGAAAGTATTAAACCGTGAATGATGTCATTTGAAGATTTACTTAGTTTTATATTTAAAATAATGTTAAAGTAAACCAAATAATGTTGAAATACATTTTGTACTATAATTAAAACAATATTGTCCATTTGTTTTAACAGTTTTTAGTTGAACAATAAATAAATAAACACATTATTCCTTACATCTTGAATTATATTTAATATTAAAATAATAAATCTTATTAAATCTAATATAATCGCCAATTTTCTCTATTACATGGTTTTCATTTCAATTTGTGTTCTGTGTGAGAATTCTATAATTAAAATTGTAAAAATTATTAATTAATACTCATAGTATTAAGATGTTAGTGGTACTGAAGAAGGCGTTGGCTGGGGTGGTTGGTTATTGATTATAATGAACTTTTGCAAAACTCCAAAAATTATCCCAGAAATAATTAGTATGATAAGACCAGTGAATGTGATTGACAACCATGCTGGTATTCCTAAAGATTCTAAAATAAAAACATACACAAATGTTTAGCAAACAATAATAAATTTAAATCAAAATATACCACAATGTTCAGATTATAAAGAATCTATTTGTTTTTTTACAATATTATAAATGTCCATTGTTCTTCCTTAAAAAAAAAATTTTGTTTTTAAATACAAAATTTGTTTTAGTACACTTACAATACAACTTAAATTAAATAAATAATAACTTTTCATCTTAGTATTATTATATAATAAAATTATTATTAATTATATATTATATATATAATTATTATTATTTTTTTGTTTGTTAAAAATTAACTTGAGATTTGTTCATTCTAATTTAGCGGTATGATAATGCATTCAAAAAGTTACGTAATCTACATAATGTAATTTTAAAATATTATTTGCACCATGGTCCTGTATTAGATGACAGTGAGCAAAAATTGAATAAGTGGTCAAACAAGGAACTAAAGACTTTGAACACAAAAGATAATTTAGTGCGATTTGTAAGGAGTTCAGTCACAGAAAAGGTAGACGCATGGGTGGAAAGCAGATTTCTCATCAAGATGGTATTGGTAGATAAAATAGATAGAAAAAAGCCACTTGGATTATCCAAGAATGATGACTTAATGTGGTAAGAAATGACTTGAAAGAATTAAAACTAAAATGGAATGAAAAGTTGTGTTATATATTATATGAGTTATCAGAATATGACCTAGCTTGACACAGAGCCAGCTCCGGGCTTGCCTCTCAAATCATGCAGATGCACACATGCCACCCATCTAAATAGGTAAGTACCAGATTAGCTAATAAGTTTATGTTGGCTCGGTGGTACACAAGTCGTATGTTTGATGCGTAGGGTTCCCAGTCTAAGCCGAATCTCTGCAACTATTTCTCGATTCTTTCCTAATCAATCAATGTTCCACGAGTTTGCGTCAAGCACAATAAGTATGGGGTGTATTGGTTTTTAGAAGTAAACATCCTAAATGGCTTGTAAAAGCTTAAAAAAAAGAAATTAAGAATAGTCAGTAAATAAAATTCACAACAAAATATGAAATTAAATAAAACCAACAAGTCAATTTTCCAATATGAACATTGTTCGCAATAAATATACATTTTTGATACTATCATAATCAGATAATGTCATGACGTGGTCTCATCAAATAATTCACTGGGATATAATTGATATCTTGCGTGACAGGCAAAGATACATACCACTTAATTACTAAAGGTTTTTTATGTCATTCTTATTACTTAAAGTTCGAGCCTAAATTTAATTATTTTTAGATTAATTTGTACTCAAACTATACTGACATTTGCTTAATAATAATTAATAACGATCTAACAATATTCAATAGTAACATAAGTTTATAATTTGACCATTTAAGTGGAGTATTATTTTTACTTAGGAGGTTAGGAATAACACTAATGACTAGAAACAATTTTTGTGATTACGTCCAAATCTAGATCACTAGATCCACATACATAGATATTTACCTTATATTTTTTTTTTTTTTTTTGTCCTATTTACTTACTATAATACGTTCTGGTAATTGTTTTTCTTCCCCTGAGGATTTTTCTCCTTGCTTCTGTTTCATCCAGAAATGAAATGATTGCTTGAAATATTAACAATATATTTTATTTGTTAGTGACTGATCATCATTACTCAACACATAATATATTTAATACTAGGTACGCAGCATTAAATTATATTTTATGGAATCTAACTTACCAATTACAAAGAACAAAATTAATGTAGAAAAACGCATTTTGAAAAATTCTAGGATAAAAAACAATATTAAGCTACCTCAAAACATAAATGAGTTCAATACTTTTATGTCTATTGGGCGGTAAACTATTTATTTAGTGAATCCTTATCTCATTGTTTCACCATTAAATAATAAAAAGAGGTTGGCCAGAGATATCTTAGGTAAATAATTACTCATACATATATTATTCATATAGTCATGTGTATATCAAGATTTATGTTTACACAATATTATTGAACAAGTATAAAATATGTATTATATTTTTATGTAAGATAATTTGCTGTGATCTATGTTGTTTTCATCTTCCGTTGCTGTTACCATCTCTACATCATTTTCTTGTTCTTCTTCAAGCAATTTTTCTTCAGTGGCCAAACGTTGTTTGAGTCCTACAAACATAAGATACATTTTATACATCTGTATTTTAGTTTGAACCAAAAGAAATAAGTAGTGTAAACCACAAACTACTACATTAGTAGTCTATGGTGCAAACAATAAATGATTACATTAACATGTTAACAAGCATAGTTCAGCCAGCGGTCACATCAAGTTTCATACCAAAGCATAATTAGTTGCAATGTTTTTCATTTAAATTCTTATTTTAAAAGCCAAACAAAGTATATTCTTACAGCTTACCTAACCTAACCAAAAAGAAATGATTTGAAATTGTAATGAAACAGCTAGTAGCATGGTGACAACTATATTATGTGACAGGGGCACTCAAGTTTAGAATAACTGGTACATTGAAGGATAAAACAATTTACATGATTTTATCAGCGTAAAACTACAATTTTATTATATTTAATTATTTTTGGTTTCGCTTTTAGATTGGCGATAAAATCATCTTGACGAATTTTTGTAAATGTATGAATAGGATAATAAAATGGAAATTTTATTTTACATAACATATGATGTATTAAGATCTATAAAATAAAAATTGTATTTCATTTTAATATACTATGACCTTTTGTCAAATTTTTAATGGAAAGTCAAGAAACAATTTTTAAAGTTATCAAACTTTAAATAGCAAAATATGTTTTGTGTCTTCATCATTGTATAGGTTATTAGAACAGTAAGCTAAATGTATTCAAAAATTATCAAATACATATATATATATATACTACGGCTCACGAGAGAACGACCGTGAAATCTCGTCAGTCACTGCGCATCGACACGCCGTCGTGTAGTCAAATGGAACTATGGTGGGAGAAAATCGTTCGGTACCGATGCGCGGATAACGGTCGTTCTCTTGTGGGCCGCAGTATATATAATTAGATTACATTTTTTGCAAATTTTTAAAAGTAGAGTAAGTTAGTTGATTCATTTTGTTATCAGTACACAAAATTGTAAGTTAAAACATTTAAAATCTTAAAAATACAATTGTATTAATTACAAATTTGTAAGTAAATATGAACTGTACATATATAATAGACCACATTTAAGTTTATTTTCCAACTTTAAATGTTTTTTTAATTAATTAACTTAGTAATTAGCCCTTTGTCATATTTTGTCTACTACAGACAGAAATCTGTTCTCAAGCCAGTACTAAATTTTTAAGCTACAATATTTAAATTTGTGCGTGAATAAACAAATAAAAACCCCAAATTTGTAAAATTCTATAACTTTGAAATTTAGGATAGGTAAATATATGAAACGTGTATGAAGTCATAATCATAAGGTGTACAAATTATAATGTACACAACTGTTTCTTAGGCTTTTGGTTTATTATTTCTACTTACTGTAAGTTATGACAAAAACAAAATAATATTGTTAAACAGTAAGCAATTCATTTCGCAGTTTTTGAAATCAATATTGTTTGATATGGATAAAAATTTATAACTATACAGTACCTGCAGCAGGAGATCTAATCAACGCCATATCTCTTTGGACTTCTCGTACATCTCTATGTTGTTCAACTTCACGGCCCTTGCGTAGTCGTTGCATAACATATGTAGATTGCCGCTTTTTTTGTATCTCAGTGACTTTCTTAATAGCTTCCACTATTTAAACAAAATCAATGCAACACACATAAGAAATTGTCAAGGTAAAAACGGTGCAGAATTTAACAGGAAAAAAATTCACAAAGATCTTTGATTCATATCAATAACACGGTTGAAGTTTTGTACCGAAATAGTTTTAGATGGGAAATTTATACCAATATTTATGGACAAATTTTACTTTTGAACTGTAAATTTTTCAATTATGAGAAGAGATTTTCAAAGAGAAAAAAGAAAAAAAACATCATTGCTAAAACAAAACATTCTTTGCTAACGCTCAGAATCTAATGAAAAATTAATCAAATACGTTACAAGGCAGGAAAACCTACAAAGCGTATTAATGGTAAAATGCTCCTTGCTCCTTAACATAATTAAAAATAAAATCAAGTAAATACCAACCTATTGTTTTTTGAAAATAACAACATAACATTACGAAGATACTTTGGTTAATTTAAATACATTAAATACAAGCTATTGGCTACTACTAGGCGCTAGAGAGAAAGAACTAATCAATACAGTTATTTATTGATGTACCTAAACTACTTACTAGACATTTGCCAAAATTCTCGGTCATATTTCATGGGTGTGTTACGTCTTTTTTCAATTTCAAACGATGGATCAACAGCCAACTCCTTACCAACAGCCTTACGGTAAGCTTTAGTCCATCTCACACGTCTTGGGTTCTTCTTCTTTTGGAACGCTCTGTGACATTTGGAACGACAGAATTTGAACACCTAAAACGTAAATTGCGCGAGTTAACAAATGACAAGTTTCGATTTTAATAAACTTACTTTACAATCATTTCTAACAAAATGCATTCCGTGTCCGGGGTATATTTTTGACGAACAAAAATAACAATTGTCAATACGCATTTTACTTCTTTAAATTTACGGTCGCGTCAAAAGTATGAGCCTAATGACGTATCACGGAACTCGGAGAATTTGGAATCACAAATTACAATATGTTTGATTGCTTAAACTGGGATTTGGGACGGAAGTGATTTTGCTTTTATAATAAAATTAATAAAAATTAAAATCAATTAAAAGAAAATGTATAAAGCACATGCTTGATCAAAAAATGAAAAATTTATTTTGATTATCAATGTATACGATCTGTTATCAACTATGGTTTTGTCAACAAATTGCTTTATCATGCAGTGTGTGACCCATAGAGAAAAATCGACGTGAGTTGGCTTTCTGAAATCTCTCGTAGATATATCACAGAATAGATTAAATGGATATATAATAATACATGATAGGGGCCAAGGTGGATATATACCATAGAGTAATACTATATATACTCTATGTATATACATAGATAACCGGTATTCTATGATATATATAGATCCACGTCCTTGATAGGGGCACAGAATAAATGAAATTTCATCTATTCTGTGATAGGGGTCTGGGATATGAACCATAGATTTATAGCCAAAGTGGCGAGGTGGATTTATAAGTATAATAATATATGAATCCACCTTCTATTCTGTACTTCCAAAAATATAATATATTGTTTTTAAAATAGTGTATAATCACGATATGATGTATTATGCATCTATGATCTATGCACGATATTTTGGGCACTCGCTCGTTCTGTGACCGACGATATTATCATTGATCGTGGTGTGGATCACATGTTTTGTGGAACAAAAGAACGTTGGACAAGAAAAATTAATACAACAAATCCACCTTTGAACATACAATAATCGTTTTATATTTTTTTCTCCAAACTCCTTCCACTCTTTCCACTATAATATAGCTTTCTCTCTTGATCTATAAGAGCAGACAGCTGCGTTGTCTAACCTCAGACCGCAGTTCATGTTTTATATTATTTATACATCTACTTGATGCTTTCTCCCGATTTTTTTATCTCTTTTCGAGACTCACGATAGGTAGCGCTCCGTGTTTGTGACGTCAAGTGGAGACGAGAAAATATTGCGTTGCAGCAGCTGCTGCTGATCCTTATTATAATTATTTTTATGTTTGCAGCACGACATAACAATAACAAGCCGCGTCCGAGTGTCATCGTTTTCCTCTTGTTCACTGTATTTTCTCTGTTAAATGGCCGTTTCCATCGATTGTTGTGCGCGACTTACCGAAACCAATGTTCGTACCGTACACGCGGGAACCTAATGACTCGAGAGACAGTAACCAGTATTAGCTAAGGCATTTTAGTCATGTAAATTACTCGTAATATTAAATGATATTTATTCTTTATATTACAACATATACCTGTTTGTATACCGTGTGATATTAATGTTACGTCGTATTTTGTTATTTTTTTAAAGAAAAAAAAAAACGAGTTGATATTTTTATTTCTTTAATTTTTATTTTATATCTTAACCGTTTTGCATTGTTTTTTCGTATAAACGTGCGCATTACGCTTGTTGACTCGCTTTGTCGTAGACGCTACACGAATAGTAGTAGTCGTATATTATACGCGTATTCTTTTGAATGTTATGATCATCGAGATGATGCCATTGGCCGGAAAAAGAGAAAACCAGCGGAAGCAGAATCAGTTGACTAAGGAAATTCTTGATGACCTCAGCTGGTTAGTGGTGTTAATGACACTATACTGGACGACGTCAATTATTTTTAATATTGAATTGTGTGTTTTTCATTTCAGTCGTTTTATTATCAATGTTCCTGAGGAAGAGAGACATAATTTGATCCGGATATGTTTCCAAATTGAACTGGCCCATTGGTTTTATATCGATTTTTACTGCGATGAACATAATTTACAACCTTGTAGCATCAACCAATTTGCATTACATATGTTTCGGGTAACAACTGACATTATTTTCGTATTATATTAACTATTTTTACCACCATTACACCCACCTAAAACTTATTTATACTGTATCCAAAAAAAAAATACTTTATTTGTTATGCTTGATGCTGTTTATGGAGTTTATCTAGGTTTAATCTCAAATTTGTATTATATTTGTTTTTGATGCAGCCATATGCATTTGAATTTTTGATTCATTTTGTGATTTTCTCTGCACGGTTTCTGGAAAATTTCAAACTTCTATAACTTATAATTTTTGCATCTAGGCATGCTTTTGTTATTCCAAAATGACCATGTTTAGGCTATATCTCTAACCTGGACGTACGTATACCTAATGCGTTCAGTGTCCAGACGGACCATAAGTGAATGGCGGCTTGTAACAACAATATTTCAACACGGACGTGCTTGCCACACATGCCGTCTGCTCAAAAAACTCTTTGTCTCTCTCGCAATTACAGACAATGAAAAACTACTACGCTTCCGAAATTATCCGCTTAACTGAAACAATCTAACCCCAATCCTACAAACCTTTTTGGTAGGAAATTGCAAATTGAACAATGTAAGACTTAAGTGCTTTGGTACCACAATAACAAAAATTGTAGAAAAAACCCTCAAAGAAATACATAAAATTTATTGATGAGTTGATGATTTTGAACCCATGATTGTACAGTACAAAACTAACTTTTTGATTTGTGATGAACATTTTCTTTGTAGTTACTAAAACAATTCTACAATATTTAAAAAAAAAAATTCACTGGAGGATATTATACAAATACCTAAATTAAACAAAAAAAAATTAAAGAATTAAAGGAAAATTACTCAGCAGTATCACCCAGCGGGTATTTAGGGTCAATCCATTCAAAATCATCCTGTGATCACATGATAGTTTTATTGATTTTTAATTTTTCTTTAGTTACTTACTTTGACCCTAAATAACTATGAAAACAATTTTAAAAAGTTTTTGCTTTTTAGTTTTTAATCTTTGCATGAAAAATTCCAAGTATACTCAAAATTTAAAAAAAAAATTACTAATTTTTGTTTTTAAAATTATTAAACTTATTAAAAATATTTATTATAAGTACACCGAAGAGATTTAACTTATTCTTAACTTACAACTTGTATTAAATTATTATAAATGGTAACACTATTGGTGTTATTTAACTGAAAAAGTCAAATTTTAACTAGAATTTTTTCATGAGCATAACTGTTTTTTAAATCAAACCTTTAAGAATGTTGTTTTAATACCCTAAAACAATGTATTTTACCAGTTTCAAACAATAAACTCACTTGCTTGTTTTTAGAAACCTTTAAATTTATTATACACAGTATAAATGTCAATTTTTAGATTTCTATATCTCTGTCAGAGAAAATCATACAATTAGTAAAATTCAACAAAATGTAAACAAAGAACATTTAACATTCTACATACTACATTTAAGATCATAGTTAAGTTTTTAATGGAACATCTATACTCTATTTGCCAAAAGTTGACTTGTGTGCATGCATAATGAGCCGCCGGAACATTCAGACCCCCTTAGTAAGAGATCGGCGGTCTATGATTGGTCAGACGCGGTGGCGTGCTAGACCGCGACTTGTTTTTGTCAAGCAATTGGGTCAACTCTTGGCAAATAGAGTATAACAGAGGCAAGTGGACGGGCGCCTAATAAAAAAATTTGGACTTGGACTCTGGGAAATAGACCATAGATGGATAGAGTTATGGAATGCGGTAGTTTAAGCATACAAAACAGTTTTTGGCAAATAGTGTACGATTGAGAGAAATGAAAAGAGATATTTTTAGCGGTAAAAGTGAAGTCCAAAAAAAGAGAGAATTATAATAAACAAATAAATTAAAATACAATTGTTGTACAATCACTCTGGATGATTTTTAATGGACTGACGATCACTTATTTTAAATTTTTGTGTAGATTAAGAACCACTGCACTTGTAATTGTTGAAAAGTAGAATTAAGAGTTTATTTAAGACAGCATAAATGTTCAAAATTAACTACACATGTTTTTCCTGCTACTGCTAAAAGACATACCTCTTTTTGTTCAAAAAAATTTTTTTCTTATCTAAAAATTATTATATTACTTCATTTTTACCTTTAATACAATGCTTTATTTATGTATATAAACAGGTTTATTATTAAATTCATTAAGTGGACTCATTATGTGAGTTGCCATAAAAATAATACATAGCATATAGTATTAGTGCCAAGTTTATTATAGTGCCAAAATAATTTTTAAATGTTTATTACAAAATAAGTATTGAATAAATTTATTCAATTTAGAATATTTGAATAAAATAAATGTAAATAATATGATATAAATTAGATGATAGATATAATAATTTCTATAAATTAACAGAATTTCTGTCTTTTTTAATATGGCAATATGAGTACAAATGATATTAGATGAATTAAGTGTGGAAGTGTCCTTAAGTACGGTTAGACATATTTCAACCAACTTTTGTTTTGGAATATCATGGGTTTGAAAAAGTTGAAAAATAATAGTGAAGCTGTTTTCTAGCTCCAAACCAAAGACCTCTTACCTTCCAATTGTCTATCTGGTATTTTTGTATAAAATCTGGTATACATAGTACAAAAGGTCTTCATTTTTCTTCATTGATGTCTTCATCCTGGGTCACAACATTTGTTTCCAATCCAATTGTATGGTTGAAAACAAATCACTGTTTTTTTTTTTATCTATGCCAATAATATTGGCTCTTTGGTTTTGTACTTTCAAGTCAACCACCCCTTGAAAGTGAAAAAACTGACCGCCCCCAAACACCCACTTTTTACTACCCAAAAAAGTAATAAATAATAAAAATATAAAGCATTCTAAGTTAGCAATGTTTAAAGTGAGTTAATCAAACTTGTTGGGGGATAAAAAGAGTGATATTTTCTTAATTCGTACAACAAAAGCCATTAAGTTAGTAACAGAATACTAAAGTAATTAAAAAAATTAGATTAGCTTCATTTAAATTGACTTACACGTTGTAGGTAAACTTTATTAATGGGCTCAGTAGCCTTACTGATTGTACAATTGACACTGATTTATTTATTTAATTGATTGTTTATTTTTCTTACAGCACATACCATTTTTGAGAAGCCAAGAATCACAGGTTTTAGAGGTATTAAAAGAATGGCGTGAATATAAAAGAGCAGTACCAACTTATGGTGCTATTCTATTGAATGATGATATGACCCAAGTATTGTTGGTCCAAGGTTATTGGACTAAAACATCATGGGGATTCCCAAAAGGCAAAGTGAATCAAGATGAAGATCCTTTAAATTGTGCAGTTAGAGAAGTAAAAATAACATTTAAATATATATATTTATATATATATATATATGTATAATACGTGAATATAATTACTACAAATTAATTCTAGGCACATTTAATTTAATTAAAATGTATCATTGTGTTGTTTTTAGGTTTATGAAGAAATTGGTTATGACATTAGCAATGCCATTAACAAAGATGATTTTATTGAAATAGTGTTAAATGATCAGATAAATAGATTATATATAGTGCCTGGAATCAGTACAAAAACAAACTTTTCTCCCCAAACCCGGAATGAGATTAGTTCAATTGAATGGTTCATGTTAAATAAACTGCCATCGAACAGAAGAGACCATATAGCTGCCAAAAGCCTAAATAATCAGAAACATTCCTTTTACATGGTATTACCTTTTATCAGGTAATTTAAATAATTTCTAACCATAATTTTCTGTTTATAATAAATATTTTGATTCTTTATCTATATACTATGTATAATATTGGTATAAATGTTTATTGATAAGAGTTTTTAATATTTTTTGTAGACAATTGAAGAGTTGGGTGGCAAAAAAACAGATAAAAGTAAAGCAAAATGCTAGATCTGCTAAAAAAACTAAACATCCACCCAAAAACTCTAAGACTAAGAATTCTAAACACCTAACTGTAAATTCTAAATTGTCGACTGAGTATTTGAGACCACTGCCTGATAATTCCAAATCGGTGCCTGTGAGTCCTAGGCCACCACCTCTTTCTTTAGAATTGATTGACCCTACAGTTATTTTTACACCGGTAAAAAAAAATGGAAATTCAAATACTCTTGTAAGTATTTTTAAAATAAATGTTATAGAAAGTTATTAAATTAAAGTAATTTTGTTTGTAGACTTCTAAAACGCAAGAATTTTTTGCCATGTTCCCTGAAAGATATACCTCGCCCAAAACACCCAATATGATTGCTCATCCAAAAACCTCTACTCAACAATCTTCTCCAACAGTTGCTGAACCCAATACTCTTTCGGTTTGTATTTACTTCAATTATGATACATGACCTATGATTTATTATAAACTATTAAAGTTATGCTGTGTTCGTAACTAAAATATAATTTATTAACTTATAGGAAACCAAACTTAAAGAATTTTTTGCCTTGTTTCCCCAATGTGTGGATGTCTCCAAAACTCCAGATATGGAAAAAGAAACTGTTACTACTGGTCAGGTAACAGAAAGTATTAGTAGAATCAAGAAAACAAATCCGTGGCCCGAATTCAAATTCAACACAGCAGAAATAATGAAGTACTTTTAAACTCCCTTGACTTCTGTTTTACCCTTACTATACCCCTACCTCACTCACTTATAATTTACTCTTAAATTATTGTTGTGTGCAAATTTAAAAAAAAACATTTTTCTTCAAAATTTTCTCTTCATTTTAATTGATATTTGTTAAATAGTTTTTCTTGGTAAAACTAACTACATTAATGTAATTTAAATAAAAAAAATTATCAAAGTAAAAATTTTAAATTGAAATTTATCTACAATAGAATATTGTACATTAGCCAGTATAAATCATACAATTCTATATGATTTTGTAAAACATTTTTTTTCTAAAAAGTATTATTTGAAACTTTTTTCCTATATTGACCAACTTTTTTTATATTCTTTTTCTGTAGCTACAAGTAATTTTTAAATATGCAGTTTGATTTATTGTCACTACATAATTATTATTTTTGAGAAATTTGTTGTGGATAACATATTCAATAAACAAAAACACTTCTTTCCGTCAAATGTAATTGTTTATTTATTGTTAATTTTTTTTTTTTTTTATTATTACTAGAATAGACTACAAAAGTTAAAGTTCCCTTACAAACTTATCAATGATGTCATTGATAAGTTGTAATGATGAATTGTTAAATTTTTAATTGAAAAAGATCTTGTGTTACTTGATCAATTTTGAATAAAATTAGATAATTCGCAATTTTGAATATATAACTTTGTTTTTCTAAAAACAGTTATCTAAATGGTTGAAATTGCTGTATGGTAGTCTCTATGTTCTGTACTGTTTTATACTGATTTATGATGTTGCTATAATAATGATACTTTAGTTGCTAATATCATTCCTACAGGCTCAACTATTTTCAAACAAATTAAACACCTTGATTAATGTAATTCTATACAATCAACCTTGAAGGTACATTGACTCGGTTTATGCTAAAAGAAAAATTCACTCTATACAATAATTTTAAATGTGTGTGAAAATAATACAAAATAAATTATGTAAAAACAAAAATTTTTAAACACATAAAAGCAACTAACTATAATTTGTTCATTAAAGTTTAATTAATCTTACCAGAAAATTTAAGGTTTCATTGCAAAATTTTCAAAAAAAAAGCTTTACACTAAATACAATCTTGGTCTAATTAGCTATATTTCTTAGTTGAAAATTGTTGCAATTTAACCTACCAAAAAACTAATGGGAGAAAAAAGATATTGATGTAAAAACAATTTGTTCTTTGTAACCCTTAGAATCTATAAAGAAAACAAAATAATTAACTTTAGAGTTAATTTTTGTCTTATTAAAACGGGAATATCAATGAAAGCAAAACAAAATATATGATATTATCATGAAAAATTCACAACCAAACAGAATTATTAGTAGGACAAATGAGATTTGAAAGAGTAGAAACTTTTAAATACCTTGGAGAAGGTCTGGACTCAACCAACAGGGGACACAATGAAGTACAAAGAAGAATAACTAGTAGATATTTTGGAATGCTAAGACCACTATTTAAATCTAGAATCCTCTCAAAAAGGTCGAAAATAACAATGTATAAAGTACTTGTCAAGACCTATTGCTTTGTACGCGTGTGAGGTATGGCTTTCAACAAAAACGGATGAAAAATATCTAGCAATACTTGTAAGGAAAATTCTAAGACAATTATTTGGCCCCAAAAAGAATGAGGAAACCAATGAATATGAACGTAGAACTAACGATTATGTTTATGAACTATACAAACAACCGGACAGAATAATATAGAAAGATAGAAGCAGTAATGAAGAGCAAAAGAATCGAATGGGCAGGACATGTCTGGCGCGCTGAAGGAAAAATACTAAATAAAATAATCTCATGGAAACCAATCAAAAAGAGACCCTTGGCCGACTGAGACAACGATGGAGTGACCGTGTATACCAAGACCTAAGGTTGTTAGGAGTAGAGATTCCGGAAGAAATGGCAAAGGATAGAGAACAATGGAAGGAGGTGGAAGTTGCGGCAAAGGGCCTTAATGGCCTATACTAAGCCAAAAAAAAAAAAAAAAAACTGGAAATAAATTATTTTTTGTTCAAAAAATTTTTGCTAATAAAATTGTAAAAAAAGAATTTTTTCCAGTGGAATATAGAGCAGCTAGTATATGTATATATATGTATATATTTAAAAACTTTTTGACAGGGAGTGGCTTTGGGTCTGAGGGACAGCAATAACCTAAAGTATATTTAGAAAATCTTAACATCAAATCAACTACTAGAGACAAATTTTTTTGGCTAACGGCTATACTACGTTGAATACTCCAGTTCCTGTCCAATCACTGAAGTTAAACAACGTCGGGCGTAGTCAGTACTTGGATGGGTGACCGTTTGAGAACGTTACGTACCGTTGGTCGTGGTGGCACCGGGAGGGGAAGTAATAGGAAACTTGTTCCTCTGACGCTGCCGAGAAAAAAAAAAAAGGTAGATTTTTTTGTTATCTACCTAATATATGAAAATTCAAAATAAATTTCAAATTAAATACAATGTATGGGAGTATCCCTTACTTTTTTGCAATAATAAACATAAAGATCGGAGCATAACTTCTACTTGAAAAAATGATCATAGACAAAAAAAAAATTCTAGTCGTTCTGCTCAAAATTTGATATAAAGTACTACATAAAAATATCTGATCACTTCTTAAACCAAAAAAAAAAGCATACAGTATAATAAGAATATTATTGTAGAAACAATACATTCCTTGCTGTGCTCTATTTTATATATATAAAAAAAATGGTCAAGCTATCATTGTGATTTGCACAACTCTG
Organism: Hormaphis cornu; assembly: GCA_017140985.1. Taxonomy (NCBI): domain Eukaryota; kingdom Metazoa; phylum Arthropoda; class Insecta; order Hemiptera; family Hormaphididae; genus Hormaphis; species Hormaphis cornu. Next base: position 21,775,259 of record CM029359.1, read on the forward strand.
TTTTTATTCTTTTATAATGGGTGTATTCTAATCGTATCGTCAATATATCATGCTCTTAAGTCACAATAATTGTATTATTCAATAGTATACTGATTTATTAACTAAATTGTATTTAGTAACAAGGTTTAAAAAACTATTGACTTTTTTATTGTTTTCTGATATTAGTAATATATTATGTATTGTAATAGAATTGTTGATTCAGTTTGAACTTGGGCTTTACTATGACATGAATTCTGTGCCCTACTTAACACATTCAAAATATTTTTTTGCAAAGCATTTATACTTCTTTTGATCATTATTTTGGTTTTATACAGGAAGTATACTAGATAACTGAACTTGCTCAGAAACGTTTTTCAAATGCAATGATTTAGAATTGCTTTCAGATATTAAATAATAAATTTAAACCACAACTTTTGAAACATTGTCCTACCCAAAGAAGTGACCCACTCAAAAACGCAATCGCTACGTCAAACAACTTCTCACTGACCACAAATTTACTCCCTTTCTTTCCTTCCTTTTTTTTCATAGTTGCTTCATCCTAAACTTTAGGTTTAGGACCTAAAGTATGTATGATAGTGTTTTTTTGGATCTTTTTGCTACGAAGAATGATCAAAAGTATTTAAAGAAAATCTTTTTGTTATGCTACATTTAAAATACTGTTCATCTACCTAATCTTAAATAATCAGTTTGTTTCATTAACACCACAAGTTTTAATTGCTACTATTTGCTGCAAAATGTATTCAACTACTACAAAAAAATTACATTTTTTTATTACTATAATTATATTTATGTCTAATATAATTTCTGTTCTGTAGATAATCGAAACGTTGGATTATTTTCATTTTAAATAAATTATTATCAGACTGGCAAACAAAAGCATGTGAGTGATAGTTTTGACCTGGAGATGGTAAACCAAAGCAACCATGGTTGCAACTGACATAAATTCAATTTGGGGGTGAATAAAATGCCTAAACTATACAAATTTTTACTTAAATATGCCCATATGCCCCTGCTGTCAAATATATATCATAATTTTAATTTACCTAGGTACTACTTCCTAGGTAGTCAAGATTTAGTTTAACAACTAATTATTTAAAGCAATATTCTTGAATACATTTATGAATACTTAATAAATTTATTATTTTACGATTAACAGTCCATTTTCTGTGTTGCATTTTGTTTTTGCAATATACTGAAGTGGTACAAAAACAATAATTGACCCATTTTATTCCAGTTGTTTAAACGTTGTAAACTCGGGTTTTAGCAAACCAATGGTTAACTTATGACATTTTGAAATATGTTTCAATAAATTATATTAACTTAGTTTTTTAAAATTAAAACATATTTTCTTTGACTATTACAATAGTATTAAATTTTTTTAATTCTATTGTATTAAGTCCCCCTTAGCCTGATTGCACTTTGCACAATTACTATTGTACTTTGTAATACAGATAATCTAAAATTCAAAATTGTTAATCAAAGATGATTTCAAACATTGCTAAGACTATAGTCTATGCTGTTGCGCTGATGTTGGTCATCAACCATTCGTACCGCACCGGTTAGTATTTGAGATTTATCAGTAAAATTGAACTAATTTATTAATTAATATTATAAATATAGGGGATTTATATAGGGGTTAAGGGGATTGGAAGTGTTGATTTTTTTTTCTATGTCTACCACACAAAATTATAGGAATTTGTTTGGTACAATTTATTTCCTACGTAGGGTATTGGCCGATTTTATATTGATTGTACTTTTCCATTTTTCAAATTATTATTCCTAGATTTAGAAAAAAAAAAAAATTTAAAGATTTTAATATTAAGTATTATAAAATATAGGTAATATTATTGGTTGTCAGTATTATAATTTATAATTTTTAAAAAACATTTTTATAACTATTTTAGTAAATTGTGGTAAATTCGATGACTTGATTGAAAGTAAGTATACTAGGCTTACAACATACAACGTGTAATATAATTTGTTAGTTTGCGTCAAACAAAATTTTAGGTACTTCACAATTTTCGATATAAGATATGAACCAGTACCAATAGATATAGGTATCTAAAATATAGTTACCTATTGTTTTGTTTGGACACACATTTAGAAACTTCATCCACAAAGGATCAGTCTCAACAAAAATTTGATAAAGGTAGTAAGTAATTTTTAGAAACTCTTTTTGTGCAATATCCTTATTATAAGGATTAAGATGTATATTATTTATTTATTTATTTATTTTTAATTATACGGGCTGGGCCCTTTTTGAAACATACAACATTAAAACAACAAATAATACTAGACAATAATTTATAACATATGAGATAATACAATCAAGTTTTTAACAAATCGTTAAAGGTAGTATTATGTAATAAATACATACTGTTTTTGTCAATAGTCAATATTCCTTTTTTTAGTTTTTATCTCCTCCCATATTTTACCCCTTGAACCATTTTAACCACTTAACAGGATTAATTAAGGAAAAGGCAATGAATAAGACCTTCTATTATTTGTTGTACAGAGTGAGTACCTACCTAATACCAATGCCAAGTTTAAAAAAAATCTGATAAAAAAAATTATTTTTAATTTCTGTAAAATTTCTCTTTCCCCCTTTTAATCCCCTTAAATCATGCTTAGAACTCTGCAATCGCCGTTAATAGTTTTCAAAAAACTAGAAATGGGAGAAAATGTATCAATCTTTTTTTTTTTATGAATCAGACCTTTTTAATGCAAAAATTAAATTGCAATTCTAATTTGTAACAAAAAATAATACTGTATTTTGTACTCTACTTTTACAACACTATTATTCTGTGCTTATACTGTAAAATTCAAGTTTCAACTTTAATATAAAATGGTAAAACTATGAATTTTAGGATTTGTGGTAAAAAAAATAGTGATATAATATTGGAGGTAGCTGGTAATAGCACAGACTTTTATATATTATACTTTGATTGTATATTATGGAAGTCTGTGGGTAATATGTAATATCATGAAATACAACAGTAAATTAGAATAATATGTTGATAGGCACACAAGAAACAGCATCTGTAAAAGAGTCACAACAATCATCTTATTCTCGTAATAACGATGGTAAGTTATTTTTAAAAACAGTTTTTTTTTCTATAGGTAGGTAAAAGTTACCTATCTATTAGGACAAAAATAAGGTGTTTAAGTAAAAATCCAAAAATGTAATCAATATTTTACACCGAGTAACCATTTCTTGTAAGTTAGGTACCTATGTTGAAGTCCAAATTACAATATTATCATTCAGAGATAGACAAGTATATTTTGTGCATCTGAAAAATGAAGGTTTACCAAAAAAGATTACTGGAAGTCCAAAATTCAGACATTTACCGAAAGCAATCAGTGAAGGCTAGTTTTGACTAGAAAATCTTAGGATTTACCAGTATTTGTACATTTACCGTAACATACACGACTTATAAAGCAAACTATAATCAATTTAATGTGGATATATGATGACCGTTAATTATATTTGTATTCTTCGAAGATAAAAGTTAACATGAATAGGCACAATTAAAGAGCGAAATTAACATTTTTGGAGGGGCTGTTGTGTATCAAGCCCGCCCTTAGATAAACCATTCTGTGTGTTTTTTCAAAAAGTTAAGCTTTAGAATGACCAGCTTGGGGCTTAGTTCACCCAGCCATAGGTTAGGTTAGCCTAGCCTGTACATTGTTGGACATTTAAAAGTATCTATCAATTATTGAAATATTATTTGCTTCTATAATTCATAAATGTTAAGTTTTTCTGTAATTATGCTTTTATAATAGGTAGACCTATATGACTAAAGTTACAGTGTTGAATACTTTTTATAGGTATTACAAAAGGGATTTCGGCAGCTGCAGAACACACAAATTGGAATAAAAATTCAAAATCCGGTTGTGTTTTAAAATAAAACAGAGAAGTTCAGATAAACAACTACTATATAGTTCTCTAGAATCTATCTATGAATATAGGTACCTATGATGAAAGTAAATTAACACATGCAAAATAACGATTATAGGGGTATCATTTTAAGTGTAGTACGGAAATTGAACCATGCGAAATAGATCCACCATATAAATACACACAGTAGATTTCTAAAAATTTGCAAGTATACAAAACATTTCAAAAAAGACTTGAAGAAATTTGTTTTATAAATTATTTGTAACTAAAAGAATAAAAAAAAAAAATTGAAAATCAAAAAGTGCACCTCGTTAATTTTTTTAGATTCTTAGCGTAGCAAGGAATCTACTTATTGATTATATTTTATAACAATGTTTTTTATGTTTTTATTTTATATTATAAGAATATGACAATTTTTTTAATTTTGATTTATTTAACGTGTGCTTGTGCTTGTGTTATAGAATAACTATTAACTAATGTGTCTGTTACAAACAAAGCTTACAAAATTCTTTTCTCTACATATACATGAGTCAAGAAAATATTAAATATATATAGGTGTACCTAATTGATTACTCCTAAATAATTAAATCATACGGGTTGGTATTATAGTAACTTACAAAGTAGGTACTAACAAACATACTTTTTTTTTAGGTATCTAAAAATACTTTAAAATCAAAATTCAAATGTATTTATGTATCTATGACTCATGATAGTAGGTGCCTTGTATCCTATATGTTTAAATTATGAACTTTAATGGTAGGTATTAAATTTTGAAATTAGTAATATATAATAACTTTTATTCAAATATTCATTACAAGGATGCCAAAGTCAAAGATGCCAAAGATACAAACATCAAACACAAATGGCATTTTAGAACAGCACTTTTATTTTAAAATTGCACAATTGTAGTGTTGTACCCCACATATTAATAGAAGTCTTTAGTTTTGAATCATTATTAAAACGGATTTGTAAAATTTTAATATCATAAAAATGTCAAACAATTTTGTTTATGTTTAAGCTAAATACCTATTTAATTGAACGTTTTTATAATTATGTAGGTTTCGTTTAATAAACCTTGTAGTTTTAATATTGAAGGCAAGTTTTTGTAAACAACATTTTGATAATCAATCAATATTTTTTGGATTCTGAGCACAACGAGAAACGTATTTTTTTTTACAAAAAATGATGTTTATTAATAATGTCATACCACAAAAAGTTTGTATAGTGGACTAAGATTGTATTTTATTAAATAGCATTTTTTTTTTTTTTTTTATTACTTACTTTTTGAGATGATATGGTTACAAAAAGTTTTCCACAAAATATGCACTGAAAACTTGACATTTTCTTCTCTATGATTCCTATTCTAGGCAGAAGAAATGCTCTATTTACGATTGAAAAATTAGAATTTTTGGCTTTAGATTTTGTAGGTAACTCTTTTATTTGAAATTTTTTACTTATTGGTATAGCCACGTAAGTAATACTAATTTTGGCATGAATCAAAAATTGGATTTGCTACTTTATATTAATGAGCGATTTTTTTTTTTTTCTAGAACAGATTTATACTCCAACAATAATGGACAGACTATTCATTTATTATTTTATTTTATTGTATACCTACAATATAAATTACTACACATATCCACAATATTGTTTTATAGAAATTTGTACTTTAATATATTAGCGTTGTATTATTATTTAATATATCACCTACCAACAATATTATTTGTGTAATAATTTATAATATACCCACCCACCTTATGTGTCAACCATTTTCTGTAGTTGTAATCCATGTTGAAACAATTCTGACATTTTTAAACGAAATAATACTGTACTTACCTATCTAGTTCTTATTACATTCCTATTGATTTATATCTATATAAAAAAAAATAAAAATTATTCATTTCAAAGTAAAATGTTTTTTTGTTTGAGTAATTTACTCAAAAACCTTATAACCATCATCAAATTTCAATAAAAAATTAAATAAAAAAAAAATTAAAATAAAAAATTAAATAAAAAAAATTAAAATTAAAAAAAAAAATAAAGATAAAAAAATAAAAAAATAAAAAATAAAATAAAAACA
>CM029359.1:21817969-22012690 GCA_017140985.1 Hormaphis cornu
TATTTATAATATTACTTGGATGGTCGCCTGGTTCCACCAAAACGGTGACATAGGACACGGGAAATATTCCTTTTCTGCTGCCGATTCTGCCTTCATACCAATTGTTGTCGACGAGCCTCGTCAAGACGACCAGTTCTCCTGAAGACGGAAGAACGACACGAGTTACAATAGGTGTATAATATTATAATATTATACGAGTATAGGCATGTGTATGTTGTATGTTTATATCGTTTGTATATAATATACGCGTGCAGTGACTGTTTTAACGAAAATTCCAATTCACAGGGAGTGGTTTTATTGTAGCTGCAGGTATATTATAAATACACTGCAGAGCGGCAGCTATTCTGATAGTATTGTAATGTACACAGTGAAAGAAATTTGCCTAGCGTTAAAATATTATTTTCATGTTTGAGAAGATACTTGTTCACTTATAATATGAAAAAAAAAAACTCGTTATAATTTTTGTCTATTCAGCGGTTAGGTTAGGTTTTGAATAGATCTTTAGCACTTTTAAAACCGTTTTGAACTATACGTAAATATATTAAACACGATTATTTTCAAAACAATACACAGATACGTTAAAATATCTGGCTTAAAAAGCCAGTGAGAACCAGATGAGACCATATTATCATATATTATAGACGATGGACGGAAGTATTTAACGACAACTTGCGTGTACACCCCTAGTACATAAATGTCAAATTAAAATTTGTTCATTTTAAGCGTATCGCAAAAAAAAACCGTAAATTATCATTTCTATACTAACGTTTTGTAATCCAAACAACTATACATGTATAAATTGCATTAAATAAAAAAACAATAACTAAAATATAGAAATATCTTACCGAAAATATTTATTTAATAACATTAATTGTGGGTTTCATTATGATGGTAAAATTTTTGTTTGTTGTGTATAATTTTTTTTTTTTTTTTTTTGGTATGAAGATCACAATACAACTTTATTTATATATACTTTATGATAACGCGGCCCACGTGCGACAATCCGTGTCATTCATGGTGGGTGCATATTTAATAAAAAAAAATAAAAATGTGGACAAAAGAGGGGCGTCAACGCGTGCCAGCTGTCATCCCTCAAATGACGCCACTGTAATCTTTTAAGTCTTTATTTGTTTGCGTAGTGTGACCATAAATGAGATAACATTTCCTCGGTCAATTTTGGTATTTTTAAAACTTTTTATTTCGTAAATTATTTATTATAAATTATTTCGTATATTTCCAGCGAGAGAACACACCGATTTAGGATACATGGATTGCCAGCCCTGTGATTGTTGAAGCCAAAATTCTAAATCCTAAAGAACATAAAGCCTAAATCATTATATTCTTTCGAATATCCGATTTTTTAGATTGGTAACACAAAGAGCTGTTTGGGAAGAGAATTGAAACGTTGGCGATCGTTTGGCTGTTGGTCTGTAAATGCCCGAAATCGACGCGTTCACTCACGGAACAGAGTGATAAACGATAAAATAGATACAATATTTTTGTAAAAAACTATAAAAAAATGTACGAAAATGTTTTATAGTTATTTAGGTTTTCTTAATGCTTAAAAACGATCTTATAAGATAAGAACGAAGCAACGGAAAAGTTTCCTTTCAGAGTTTTTTGATAAATATCTGTGAAGCCTGATATTTTTTAAGCTGTTGACTTAATAATGGACGTACAATTTGTCTGAAAAAATTAACAATATCTCGTAGGTATATTGAACAACAAAATAGCGTTTGACGTTCGATACATTTAAAAAAAAACTTTCAACTTTTCAGCTACCTAGCAAATGCAATTTTTGTTTTACTAATTCGTTCGATTTCATAGAAAAACAAAAATGAAATAAAAAACATATACTAACTAAGTAAAAATTGATAAAATGATCAACTCGAATGTAGCTCAGATTTGATTTACAATCAAACATGATACGTTTCAAAATCATTCATCCGATTTCATTATACTAGAAATTTTGAAGCTGCAGCGGTCGTGTGTGGAACCAATCACCAACCGTTGTAAAAAAATGAAGACTCTCAAATTTTTTTTTTTCCAACTGCCAGACCAGTAGGTTGCGCTAAGGTGGTTTACCTGAGCCGAGGAACGCGCTTTAAACAGTTGCGGTCAAAACTGGAAATGTCGAACGAATAGCAGAAAGAACTTTTCCACCCCGTTCTCCGGACATTACAGTTATTTATTTGTTTTGAGAGTGCTTGGATAAAAAAACACCGATTATGTGCCTCCCCTTACAAATGATCTCCACAAAATTTGCATTACAGACGACTGGGCCCGCGGGTGACCCTGTTTCGAAATGATCGAAGTGCGTTCCTATCGGCTCAGATAAACGCTTAACTTACCCGCAGCAGTAGAAACGACATGGAAAATACCTTCTTTCGGACGGTTGGTAGTTGCTACACCACAAATTACGGACTCAACATTTCTAGCCAACTAAAATCGAATGAATTGTTTTGAAACACCCCGTGTGATCCGCTTGGTATTTTTTTTACCTTTTACCAACGACAGTTCCATGTTGGTCTGCGCCATAAAATTGAATTTTGCTCTCGCCTGTCCCTCGTACGGCCTATGCGGCGTCGTCCTGATGCCGTCGTACGGGATCACCTGCGGGGGGGAAAAATCTCGTGTAAAAAAACACGTCACAGTTCCGTGGGTCGGGATCGCGTGAGTTCTATGAACCGCGAATAAAAAAAAAAAAAAAAATTAGAAGAATTTTCCAACACGCGACGTACCTCGACATAGTTGAAAGGGAACAACCCAACCATGGCGTTGTGCTCCCCTTCGTACCAATTTTTGTCGATTTGCTTCCGGACAAAAATGATGTCACCTTTCCGGAACGATAGTTCTCTATACACAAAAAAAAAAAAACGTCTGCATTTTACTATATTATCCTATTGGATGCGCGCGTTTGTATTACACAACGTACACAACAATGATTTACGTTTGGATTTGTTTTATTATATTAATTGTTAACTGTTTATTACCTGGACGTTTGACCGACAAAATTATACAACGCTCGGGCAACGAGTTTAGGTTCCGGCGTTCGACTTCTCGGCGGTTGCGGACTTTCGTCCAGAAAGTCGTCATAACGGTTCAAGGGGATCGGCGATTTTTGAGACGGTCTACGGGGATACAGCAGAAACGAACATTCAGGTTAATAAAAATATTATTACGAACAAAAAGCAAAGATGAAAATCACGACTAACAGTAAATTGTCGGCGTGTCTCCTGTTCGACATGTCTTGAAGTTCTTGCAAATACTTTCTTCGTCGTTCTTCCTGATAGATTCTCCTCATGGCTTCCGCCTGTTTGTTAGCCAGTTCTTCTTCTGACCATTCTTCTTTGATCTCGCTCCGCACGGGGCGTCTATACTGAAGCGTCACTTCCGATTCCGCGTATTTATGCGGTGAATCTAAAATGCGGTTCGTTTTAATCGTTAGTTGTTTAGTCGCAGATTGCAACGATACGTTCTTTACGCCTAGACGACATTATGTAGTTTAAACTCTATACGGTCTACACGGACAATTTTTTTTATCGCGAGGTTTGACGCGCGTATTGGATTTTCAGCGAAGCCAGCTGATAGCGCACCGCGAATGTTTCGTTGTAACCGAAAGTGATCGGTTATTGCGAGCGCGGTCCCCACATAGCTGACTGGGTGTGCAGCGTTGGTTGAAATTAGGAATCGTAAACAGGGAACGAAACAATATAATATGGTGTCAAGCTGCACAATGAAAAGAATGATGACAAAATCGACGGTAAAATAACACAATGAATCGCGTGCGGTAAGCTCCATTCTTTACGCTGTACATACCCTTCACCTACCGACCCTAACGCATTTACGGATGTGTCGCCGCGGTTTATACTATCGAAAATAATACCATAGATACCGACGACAATATTTCGATCAATCCTGCAGAATGCCACGAAAATAAAATAAAATAAGAAAAATCTTTTCACGGTGTCACGCGCGCTGCACGGTTTTGTAATTTGTTATAGTACATTTTTCTGGCAACGGTCTGCAAGAGAACAATAATAATATTCAAACACGTGTTACTACTACCTCTATATCATTACACTACTGGCGAACAGAAGATCAATGAAACACGGGTCGTTAAACACGTCCTGCAAACGGAAATATAATTATTGGTTTCTCTTCGCGATCGACAATAGCAATGTTGCACAAAACATTCTTTTCTTTTGAAAGCTACGCGTGGCCAGCGAAAAAAAAATAAAATAAAAATGATATTTTATTAAGTATTTTTATTTTTATCGACCCGTGCCACGATTCTCGTCTTTTAAAACATATTACTATTATTATATACTAGACATAGCGGTGAGATTAAAAATAGATACGATTTCGGGTAAAAATAATACCTGTACACACAACCAGATGCCAATACACAACGGGTGGAGAAAGGTTCGTTAAGTATCGAGCAATGATAATTATAATATTATACAATCTGTATATGATCGTGATTGAAGCGCGTCATTCGATTTACATCTACTTGCGACTTGTGCCTAGCAATGGTTTTAAGAATATACGTTACGTACGTTATACGCGTTTGTTCGTATTCGTACATATTTTTTTATAGAAATAATTGAGATACCGTATAATATTATATTGATGATGGTTATTAGAAAATCACCAACAACAAACAATGGGAAGATGCCCGATAGGCAACAATTAGTTTGGAATTTATTACTTATCCGTGCGCTTAAAAAGCGATACTTTCTCCACTTTTGATTTGAATTTACATACATAGAATAATATTATTAATATTGAAAGTGGTTCGTGCAAATTCAATTCCACACAGAACTAGCCGGCGATCAAATCGCTCATTATTTTATCAAACGAAGAAAAATTCTTTAATGGAAGAAATTCACCTAAATGCGAATGGAAATGCGACGTAATGAAACTACAATTTGTCACTGAATGTTTTATATACTATTTTAAGTTGATCGCGATTCTGCGTACCCAATAACATATTATTTCTCATAAAAATCGTATTTATTTAACTCATTATACAAACTTTACATGTTTGTAAGTAGTAAAACCATTAGTAAATTTTATACGTACCACAGTTTTAAAAAAATATATTCACATGGAAGATTACGAGTTATGATTTTCATAATACAATTTTAATGATAAAAAAAAAGAAAACATTATAATGTCTTACAAAAATGTCAGGAGATCAGTTAAGAAATTTTTGAAAAATGTATTAGTTTTTTGTTATGGTTTTTACGCATAATTTTTCAAAATATAAAATTTTTTTAAACAGTTTGTAATATATCGCACCAATATGTATATTAGATACAAGTTGAAATAACGTAAAATTGGTCTACACGTAACGATTGGAGCAACATATTTGTTTAGCCAATAGGTTTTCAACACTACACTTAGAATCTAAAAAAAAAAATGAATCAATAGAATTTCACACACGGAGATATCGGTGTCGTATTTCTTGTTTTTTTCGGTGAAATGAATCTATAAACTGCGTTCGGAAAATTCGATAACGAAAAAAAAAGAAAGTATAAAAAACAGTAAACACGATAGTGCTTGGAAAAAGAACCAAAAGTTTTTTTAAAAAAAAGCCTTTGTTACATCGTAACACGAAATGGATATTATTACGATTATTATTACGATTATTATTATTTTCGTATTATTATTATTATTATTATTATTGTAGTGTTTTTGAGCTCTGGAACGTTCAAGAGCTATCGGTCGTTTCCTTTGATCGTCCAGCTGTCGTTTAACTGATTAGAGGCAAGTCCACACTTATTCCATTATTCACACGCGGACATTGACAATAACTATTTTGTTATTATTATGTGTATACTACACGCACTACACTTAAAAGTGCCGCTATAGTAATTTACAATGAACGCGTTTTTTCAGAGCAAGAAGTAAACTGTTTTTTTCTTAAATTTTTGTTAGTACTATTTTTTTTTTATTATACGTCGTTGTGTTTTCAAAGGAGTGAGTTCAAAATATCTGATTTTATGATCGGAAGGGTTGAATGAACGAAACGAGACAAACGAAACTGTACAACGGCGGACGCTGTAGTATCATGAGTCAATTTAACTTAAAACATATCTTAATTTATATACTATACACAACGCATTAATTATACCTATACTAAGCATTTAACCCCTATTTAATTTTAAGCGCAAGACCTATTATAATTAACTTATCATTCAGGAAGGGTAGATATTTTTAATCTATTAAAACATATAGATAAAGTTTGGTTTATAGGTGAATTTTTTCCCGAAAATAGTCAAAGGTAGGATCGATTTTCGAAAATTTTCCAACTTCAATAAACTAAACATAAGAATTGTCACTACGGATTTTTGAAAATTTTCAGCAGCATATGTAACTACGTGTTGGGAACCTTGTATTAAATATTCAAAATTTTTTGCGGAAAATTAAATTTTTTATCGAACAAAAATTACAAAAAAAATGAAAATTTTCGAAAATTTCAAAGTTCTATACTTAGCTCAAAAATTTTCGAAGTTTCTTCAACTGTATCTTACCAACTTTTATAGTGTGTAAAAGTTTTAGCCTACTCCGATCGCCATTGTGGAAGTTACGAGGTCGTCTAAATCAATTATGTCCGAAACACGTTTGCGGTAATTTTTAACGTTTTTTCCTTAATTTTTTGATTGTAACTTTTTAATTTTACAGACGTTTAAGTACCCCCTCAGAGTACCGCGGTCTGTGTGTCCGTATACACCACCCATTACCTCATTAGAGGTACCTACTGCAGACGTTAAAAATCCGAGCATTATTATAGGAGTTATCGTGAAAGTTACATAAAAAAAAAAAAAAAAAAAAATAAAAAACACACATCGTTTGAAATCCAATACTTTACATTTTTCGTTTCACTCAGAATCCACAAAAATTATATCGACAGTAATATTTTACTACGTCGCACTCTCGTTATTACACACGCACGTCGAGCCGACAGCTGGCAGACAGGGTGGATGGCAATAGGTGCCGCAGCCGGCTGCCACGCGCGCGCGCGCCTTAATTCAATTTAATATCGCGGCGCCTGGACGAGTGACCTTAAGACGCGCGGGGTAGTCGTAAAGGGTTGATAACGACGGGAACACGACGGGAACGCGTGTTTTGGGCCACTGTGCGTGTGTGTGCGGGTAAACGAAGGTTTTTATATTTTTCTCGTCGTTCGTGCGTGGGCAAAATCGTTTGACCTATAATAACGTCCTCGAGTAGAGCGGTAATAACGATTCTCGAGAATTTCCAAGTTCTATATTCAGCTCGAAAATATTCCAGATCGCTTTAAATCTTTATCAAACCCGTATCTTACCTATTTTATTGTTATGTAAAAGTTTCAGCTAGTTCCGATCATCGTTTTGGATGTTATGGTTAAAAAACTAAAAACAATAGGAAAAGAACCTTTATTGAGGAATTACCGGGGGACACGCGTGTGTATCAAATTTAAATTTTACCAGCTATGAGAAAATCGCTTACAATTATCATTTTACGAGTGATAGAGAGTGATGGATCATTTTGTCGGGCCATTAATTAACCTTTATCCGGCAAGTCGTTATTGTAACAGTGGACTTGCGATTACTTTAAAACAGTGTAATTCTTAACATTTTTCTGCTCTGTTTCATAGACATTACTGACTGCAACACCCCCCATTTCCTCTTAGCTATATCGCCTCCTAATGCAATCTAACATAATCCAGTGCCAGTTTGAGACGCCGAAATGCTTCCCGATGAAAACCGCTATACTTTAAACCTACACTTTCAATACGCGTTTGCCTCAAACCGTTTATCCAATATTATCCTGTATAAACGGGTCGACAAACCAATGTTTCCAATTACGTATTCTATAAAAGTACTGGGTATTACATAATGTAATAGACGTATCAAAAGTGGAAAACAAAAATTTGATGTTCATTAGGTATTACTAACTGTTATTGTTATTTTTGTTTTTGACGAAATTTGGTATCGTAACAATCGTAATCCATCAATACATTTATTTAAAATGATAAGGGGTCGGACGTAATATGAATTAATGGACACAAAACTTTAATATAGATTGATCACACCGTGTACGGTCTAACATTTTTACGACACAGCTGCGGTGGGCCAAATGTAATTCGACCCCTCCACGCATTAACACTGCAGATAGTATCAAACTCTCTAATGAAGCGGAAAATTATGTTATTACGACGAATTTGACCGAGAAAAAAAATAGCGTTCAAGGTAATGAAGTTAGTTTGACTCATCGAATAGGTATAATAGCTTAAAATTTTTTTCAAATTTAAAGAGCTAAACGAGATACTAAAAATAAAAATAAATCAATATTCTGTCCAGACATTTGTTATTATTTTAATACGCGTTATTTTAACGTTAAATATAAAGTTTTGTAAACGATCCGCCAAAAATGCAAGAGCCATATGTTGTACCTAAATATGTTTGTTATCTATTAATGTACTATAAGAACACAGACACACAGTAATTAAGAAATAATAACGCTAGACATTTTTAATCGAGATGCCAGATCGGAAAATTAGCAAAGAAAATTGATAAATGAATTACCATTACTCAGATTAGGTGTAACACTGCACAATGCACGTTAAATTACCTTAGAAATAAAAAAAACTAATTTTACTATGGCTTATGTATTCTATACAAGTGTTGTATCAGATTTCCGGATAAAAAGATTCGAACATTTGAATTTTTGAAAAGCATTTAGTCACCTTTTTATATAACAAATAAAACGTCTTGTCAACAAATTATAATCTTGTGATCTCTTTACTCTTACTGTAGTGTTTTATGGTGGAAATTAAGTAAAAAAGTTTTTTGATTTATCGTATATTTTGCTAAGCATAATATTTTAAGCATAACTAAAATATCGTTAAAAAGTTTTGCTTCAAACATTTTACTTTTACGCAAGTTAACATTTTGAATTAAGAATATTAAAATAGGATAAGTGTAGTCGCTTTTGACTGAGATTTCATGTTTTATTTGTGAGGAGTTAAATATAATTCATAACGAAGCAACGTACTTTTCTGTTTGCACTTTATGATATTCAAAAGGATTTTGCTTAAAATTGGATTGATACACACACAAAAAATAAATGTATAAGTGAAAAATTAGTTCTTTTCAAAATTGACCTCGTTACGTCATGTAACATACATGTTTGTCAGAAACAGACTTATCGTATTCATATAAATATTTATGACATAAAATATTGTACTACCTCAGATTTCGAGAAAAAATTGTTATTGTTTAAGTATTCCTACTAATTCTTTATACGCGTATCTACCTCAATTTACATGTGATTTTATTTCACCACGTTATTTTTTTTTGAGATCTGACAAAAAGAATATTTAATTAAAACACGCACAGTAAAATAACGAATGTTTTGACTAATATGAGTAACGACTACGACAATATATTACGTGAAATAATTGTATACAAATTTATACTAAGTATAGGTATTCAAGAAGTGTGTTTTTTTTTTCTGTTATTTATTCTGAATATTTTAATAATAATTATTATACTTAATAGTAGGATCGTCTCTCACCGCACGCATATTCGTGCAATTTGCATTACTTGTCTGTCCATTGCACACTGCCGCAGTGTTATACAACGGGCATTTAAGACAATATTATTACGAGTCGAATATTATTCTTTATTATATTCTCGTATTTGGAGTTAAAAACTATTACGGTCGGCAAACGCTATACGATTGGTCAAAAGAACGTTCATTATTTTAATAGATAATGAAAACGACAAAACGACAAATAAAATAATGACTTTAACTGCATTTTTACAAATATACCTACTTAAAACTATAGTACCTGTATATTCTATACAATATACTGAATAGACGACCTTCAAAATGGTTTAAGTTCCGTCCTTGGGTTCTCACAAAATTTGTTGCTGTTTTACGGTTATTCGTACCAGTCATAAAATTAACTCGAGTTTTAATGGTTATTATAAACTTGGTTGGATACAAGAACAGTTATCCTACATCGAATTAAATAATGCGTGCAAAAAGTAAGTTTATTTTTTGTTTACTGTAGTCTGTTGAAAAGTTAAAACAAACGTCGTTGGGTTTGAAATTGTTGATAATTTATTCCTATCAAAAAATAAATCATAAGAATTTAGACGAATCAATAAATATAGCTATGTACTATGAATACATATTTCTGTTATTGTCATGAACAGTTGTTTTCGGAAACCTTTTTTTAACATTTTTCATATTTTTTTGTCATACATTTTCAAAAATTTGTTATTCTTAAATTTGATTTGTTAAACGTAAAAGTTAAGGAGTAAAATGTAGTAAGGTCGTTTAAAATTTATTAGACTTAACGTTTTATTCAAATCAGTTTCTAGAATGCATATTATCACGTCTATAGAAATCATTAATCAGTACGTTGGTCGCTGAACATAGAAAATATGTAAAAATTTTTTTTACGATTCGCAACGTATGATAGATAGAAAAAAAATCGTGTCCTCCGATCCCTTTAAGGCCTATGACGAGATTAATTCGAAAATCATTGATTTCATGGCCATGGTCGATATAGGTTTTCAAATTGAATCGATTATTGCCTCCCGTGTAAGTCATATTTTTTTATAATATAATTATTAGGAGCCAAATTAAATGTTTTTGACTATAATTAATTTGAAATGTGTCCATCGCAATATTTTAAGCGAGATGATACTTTAGAAACCCCGTAGAATGGTACTATGGGGTCACGATTGTTACCTCTCGCCACCCCATAGTTACGCCCACGAAACTTAACATAATTATTTTAAAATTAGTTTCCGAAGCAAAAAAAGTTTTTAACTCTTGAACCAATTTATTACCGAGGTACTGTTTACTCGCATATTTAATTTTAACGATTCGTCTTAACAAACAATATATTTCTGCATTGCATGTCTTTAATAATAAAAAAATCTTTAAAGCCATAAAAATTTGTAACACACAAATAATAAGCGACGATTTTTAATATTTTTAGTACGAGTAAAATAAAGTACAGGTACTAATAAATTTTTGAATATTTCTCGTGATCAGTCGCCGCAACCCTGTCAGTCACGTTTGTCTACAAAACTATTGCTATTCGCTATAGTTTCATAAAATCTTGAAAAATCTCACAGTTTTAGATGAATATAGTGAATATAAAGTTAACCAAGTTTCTACTCAATTAAGTGTTAAAAGAAAAAAAAATCGATAGTCATTAAGTGTAACGAGAAAAAACTTTTAAATATTTTCTGTGAACGTCGGGGCAAGGTAAATGAGGAAATCATAGTTATATTTAGGTCTAAACGATGAATCATGTTTTAATCTATATGGTTTCATAGGGACTAGGGTAGAGAGAGCGGGGGGTCGAGCAGGGTCTTTTGCATACTAGGCTTCACAAATTCCCTCATTCATATAGGCGTGCGCAGATAGTTGTCACAGGGTGTGCCACAATGTAATCGAACCCTTAAACAAAAGTCTAGGTGGAAATCCATTTAATATTGAAATCGAGAAAACTATAAGGAAGTGAGTAAAAAATAAAAAACCATGGCAATCTTGCTGTTGGAGTAATTCACTGTTTTGGGTGGTTTGCTGATACGATAGTGAATGGGACACCTAGAATTGACTTTTTACACTGAATTTGTAAGTTACGACAAATAAATACATTTTAAAGTTCTTAGTATTAATTTAGAAAATATAAAAAATATAACGAAATATGTGTATTAAAAAAAATTAAAATATGCAATAATTTACGCTTTTATAAAATTTAAGACTTTTTTCTACAAAATCAATATTTAATGTTTTTTTTTTTAAACTTATTGGTATAGTACACCTATACACACCGAAATAATTGTGTACGTAGATTTTGAAATTTACACAAACTATCCATAGTGTGTAACACGTGTTGTTTAAATCGTGTTTTGTGGCTCTAAACTGAAAACTGACGGTTTTACGAAACAATAACGGTGAACGTAATAATTCCAAAATTTAAAAGTTCTTCAAGTCGCCGAAAGGTCGTTAATGTCGGTACCGATCTGTATGTTAATTTTACACATCTCGTGTTGAAAATTTGGAAATTTTATAATTTTCAGAATCTAAAAAGCCGCAACACCCCGCACTCACTCACGCGTACGGACTCCAGTACGGCGGCAGTGTTGCGCTCCGATAACAATTACGTTTTTTTCTGCAAGGCAACAGCACATTATCTTTAACAGGACCTCAAAAACTAAGGGTTTTGCCTAGACCCGCGGATCGCAATAGGTTTGTTTATCGAAGTATAATGGTTGAAGTTACCGGCTATTTCCATGTAAAAATACGAATCGACGTGCGAAGTCAGCGCGGTCATATTATCGTACGCCATTAACGTATTTTTTTTTTTTTAAACTGCGTTGTACTCACTACTACTGCAGTGTCCGTTGACGACGATCCGTCTTAGGCTGACCGTTCTGGCCGGCAACAAGAGTGGTTTTTTCATGGCATCGCCGGCCATAACACTCGACACTGTCGTTACGACACAACTTTCTGTTTATTCGGCATACGGCGGCGGCGGAGGAGAGTGATGATAAAACAAAAATATCACGAAAACACACAAAAGCTGTACGCGTATGTGGACGAAAACCTAACCCGGCGCGGGTCGAAAGCGTCACCCGAAGACCGGAGTCGAGCGTACACTGTCGGCTGTGCGACCATCGCGACCACATGTTCGGCGGCAAAACGGGGAACGGGACGGTGGTCGCGAAGACTACGCGATCAACATAACGCTGTTAGGCCGCCGAGGGGGAGTGAGGCGAACGCAGCGCTCTGGTACGGCCGTTTCGTTCGTAATATTTGTGTAACGCCGCGTGATCGGGGTCAATAGCGTAGAAGAATGTCATGAAACAATATCGTGGTGTATATTCGCCCACCCGTGGTTACACGCCGCGTATTACTACGAGAATTCGGGTGTTTAAAAATCCTCTATCCGGGTTTTGTGGAATATAGCCTTGAATCGGGTGCACCAAGGTTAATTCGTTTTCACTCGGTACGGTGGTTTTTTTAGTTTTTTTTTTTTTACGTGTAGATACTGGTTACCTACTACTACTACCTGTTGGTACAGCCACCGTCCGGAAATGGACCGCTCTCTCTCTCCCCGACGATTTCGATTTTGTGTTTTTCATTAATTTTGTGGCGTGCTCATTGTACGTGATAATAATAATAATAATAAATTTTTTTCATTTCATAAACATAACATTTTATAATGACGACGTCTAGCCAAAAGCATGCTTGTTATGTATAATGTCGTTTTGTAACCAAGTGCAGTCAAGTATATTATGTAAAACTCTTGTGATGCACGCTGACAATACGGATTTAGTGCACAGTTCAGTAACGTACCCCCCCGATTGTTGAGCGGTAAAATAATGTTTGTATTGTCGCTTTAACTTCGTAACGGTTCTCAGCAGTGGCGAACATACTTCTCTGAGGCCACTCCGAGCCATTTGCAGCATTTGGGGATGATTCTTACAAATCGGGGAAAAAAAAGGATGATAATTATTCTATTCAATCTCCTTTCAAAGTATGTCTGTAAACAATTTTTCAAAAAAAAAAAACAAAGAAAGACGTGCGCGATGGGTATTTTGAGCGTTTTTGAGTTCGCCACGCCACCGGTTCACATGGTATTTATCGACTGCACCCAAATGTATACGAGTGATTTGAGTAAAACGAGATTAATCAACTTTGTCACAAACTGATCGTGTTCGAGATAAAAAAAATATAACGTACTTTACGTACTACGAGTAGGCTTATATTTTGAGGTGGCAAGGATGACGAAAAACAGTATTACATTACTGTTTTTTTTTTTTATAAACATCGATGTGCCTACATCATTGAATTTGAAAAAGTATTATGCGCACATTTTTGGCTACGGTGTTTTCTTTTATTGAATGTCATTTGATACGTCATGACGAAACGTGGTAGTTTTTTAGCGTTTCATTTTTATAACTGTAAATCAATAAGTTATTAAATACTAGAACATTTTGCATTGATATTTATGTACCTACATATTATAATACCAAGAGTATAAGAAATTTTAACAAGTTTTTAAGAAAGTTAAACGAGCATACGATTGTCCGTTGATTTTACCAAAGAAACCAATATTGAGCACTAGGTATTAAAAAAAAAAATGCGTGTTAGGTTACTATCTATCATAAAAAAACTAATTTAGATAGTGAAATTGAACGAAAACATTATTTTCGAGGACCAAGGTTGGCCCGTGCATATTATGTAACATATACGCCTATATAATTTCTTTGTAATGATTTTCAGATTCACTCACACCTAACGATTTTATCTAAATAGCATATAATATTCTTCTACGTTTTTTTGCGAACAAAAAGCCAAAAGTCTTTTCAACCTATACCAGAAAATTGAATAGAAAACCTTTCAATGATAATTTAATACCTAACTACTGCTTTGTTCGCATTTTTTAACACATCATTAAAAATTTGTTTTTAAGGTCGATAACGGTTTTAATGAATTAAGCGATAAGTATAATGTAGCATGTATAAGTAAGCTTAAAGTGTATTATTCATAGTTTTATAAATCAGTTAAATTTTATAAATGTGGTTATTCGATTTTGAAACACGTGATCTATATAGTACCTATATAAGTAAATACTTAGTAAAATATAAATTTTATTTTTGTATGATCAATCGAAAATACTTTACTTTTCTTATAGTTATGTTCTGTAAGTATACGTGCATTTTATAGATATAGATCGTGGATATATTTGGTTATGTATTGTATAAATAATTGGCACCTTTAAATTTAACAACCGACGGTTTTGGCGGTAATGTCGGTTCTTGGGTCCATGCACCATTCCAAGTTGGCGTCCACCTATATTTGGGTTTGTGGGCTTCCGGGTTGTACGGTTGGCTTAGAAACCCATCTGAATGTCTCGCATTTTTTAAAATAGAAGGATAGTGACTTTTCCGGCTGCGGTATCTCACTGGCGAAGCTGATTTAGGTCTCACTTTCGGTTTGGTGGAATGTTCGGGCTCTGGATACCTATGCGCCATCCAATCACAGTCCAAAAACGGTATCATTTTTCTCGCTTCGCTTAGATCAGGAGTAGAAGTATAGAACTGCCCTAACATGAACGCTCTGTTTTTGTTTTCAAACATATTCTTTATCCTTTCTACCTCACCTTTGCTTAACTTATCTTGCAGCCTTGCCATTTTACTAATGACGTTGATATGGGGCATTAGTCTATTGTCCGGCCTTAACGGACATTTAGGCACCGGACTTTTAGTCCTTTCATATCGCGTGGTCAGATTTTTGACGTCTCCATATTCATGAAATTTGATTATATTCCTATGGAGCTCTGGATCACTTTTATACCTTTTTAGAGTGTTCGATTCTAGTGGCAAATGCAAAAACCGAAGGTCATCGAAACTTTCAAATTTTCTACAGAGTTTTCTAACAATACCATTTTTAATTATACCCGGACGCTCGTAATTATTATCTGGCGAAGGAGATACGAATTGTCTCATATTGTATTCCCTTTCACCTAAAATACATTTCATGGATGAAAAACTCTGAGATGAATGTAAACTTGTTTTTTTGTTTCCGAGATGTATAACTGTAGAAGCAGACGAACTAGACTCGCTAATATTAGTGCCGTTGGCCCAATCAGATATCATTTTTTTTTTGTCTTCGTTGTCAGCCAAAACGAGTAAATAATTTTTGTCATAACCTTTGAATACTGATTCTTCTTCAGACGCGTCTATGGAGTAACACGTTCTTGGTGAAACGCTTTCAGGAACAATTTTTTTACTTTTTACAGCAGCGACGGCTCCTAATGTTTCTTTGGGTATCACTAAATTTCCGCAACGCTTATTGTTTTTTTTTTCTAACACCTCGTTGCTAATATTCTTTGAAATTTTTTTTTTTTCACTTTCACTCATACACACTGAACCGATTGAATCAGCTTTTCTAAGGCCTTCTTCTCTATCTTGTTTTCTAGACGGCCCCATGGAACTTGATCTTATGTACAACGACGAACTCATTTCCGATTTGTTCACCCGATCGTTTACCTCGATTTCGTAATTGTTTTTAAATCTATTCCTATATAAAGATCTTGGCATTCTTTCTCCGTTTATATCGGATATTGTGCTATAAACTTCATTAAGTTGTGTTTTAAGTCGACTCAACTGTTCCATGGAGAGACTGCTCCATATACGGCAGCCAATATTAGAGGGACTTCTGGACCTCGGTCTTCTTGGTACAGGCGTAATAGATTTGCCTCTATCTTCCGATACAGGGCGGCCTCTTTTAGATGACGTGATGTGCTGCAGTGAAGTAGCTACATCTTGAACAGATGATCCTCTCCAAAGTGGCCTATAAACGTTCACTTCTGGTTTACGATAAGTATCAGCCCCTATCGCGTAAAATTTTCTTTTTAAATCATCTACTGAGGTTTCTCTGTTTCTCAAACCACGATCCAAGTTTCGTTTCCAACGTATATCTTCGGGGTCTTTTGTCTTGTACAGCACATTTTTTGACTTTTGAACATTTTCAAGTTTTGCTTGAATCGATTTCATTTCAGTTTCTGCCCGTTCCTTAACGCGGAGTGTCTTCCATTTATCATAGTCCACTAAATCTCCCCGTGTTCTAATTTTGTTGCCGGCGTTTTCAGCAGTTTTTTCTAACTCTCCCAATCTTTCCAAGCTACAGTAAAAATTATGTAACTCTTTAAAACGTTCCGATTTCCTGCTGGAGTGTCTTAGTTCCTTCACATAAGTTTGATACTCGTAATCAATGGCAGCGTTTTTCACCCTTTCCATAGGTTCTTCAGCACTTTTAGACCGTTGACATCGACGAATACCAGTTACACTTTCAATCAGCTTAACTGGAGCTTGAAAACTTTTTATGCGTCTAGAAGACGGTGATCGCGAAGGAGGTTCACTGGCACTTCTGCCTTTCAAATAATCAATGTATTCATCGCCGAATTGATCCCATTCGGTTATTCCTGTAGATTGATGTGATTCATTATGATATTTATCATATGATTTAAATTTTGACTGGGACACTGGTTTTTTACTGGACAAATATACGTCTATTTTATTTTCATTACGTTTTAAAACGACAGGTTTGTTTTTAACATTATTTTGATTTATTTTAGACGTTGGTTGTACTGTGTTTTCAGTTATAGTTATAGTTTGTTGAAAATATTCTTCTCCAAACTGATCTTGCTTTTCATTATTTTTATTTGTATTTTCATTTTTTAAATTTAATTTCATCGACGTTTTGCCGGTTTCACTTTTTTTACTTTGTCTTTTACAGCTATTAGTTTTTATTAAACTACTTTTGGTTATTTTATCTTTAGAGCTGGTTTTTTGAGTGCTTTTAGAAATTGCAATATGTTTAGCAGGCGTCAACAACGATTTGGTTTTTTTAGGCAACGACGATTCTGAAAAATTTGTTGATGAAGTACTAGATCGTATTAGGGGTTTCCCTTTTGTTGATACAGTAACAGGAACTTTAATCGACTTATCGTTCTCTTTCTTGCTATCGACCGTGTAAATTTTTGTAGAACTTCTGAAGCTTGTGCTTTTTGCTCTCTTATCTGTATCAACTTTTAATCTGCGAGCTTTCGTATCGATGGATGGTTCTATGTCAATTCCTTTTGTCCATCGCTCTAGTCTAGAATTTTTACGAGACGAATCTCGCCGAGGAGGAGTAGGAGGTGACCTGACAGTACTGTTTGACGATTTGGCTGTTCTTTTAAACGTTGAAAACACTGGATTACATGTAACTTCCTTCCAAGGATGATGAACCACCTCGTCATCGTATTTCATAATTTGAATTTTAGTTAAATGAGACGTGATTGGCCAATACTCGAACTCCAAATCTACACATCAAATTTGATTATTTTACACTTATCATCGATAATCATCTTCATGTTTGTACAGTAAAAGCGCATCACATTGCATTTGCTAACCCATAATATTAATCATTGCATTGCACTCGTTCAAATATTCAAGTGCTTCCATTAGTATTTTTGCCATCAGTATATTTTCCCAAAAATATAGACCATGCATTGTTTTAGTGCGTCCCGAATATTGTTGTTGTTATCATTATCACTAGTCAAAAATAGTGATGACGGTGTTTTGCACAGTAGTTGAATAACTAACCAAAATTAGAAATATTGAAAGTGTAAATTTAAAAAAGCTGCATACACCACATACCTCTCCCGGATCCCTTGTCAAAGAACAATAAACAAACCAAGTCGTAGGTGCCAATTTATATTATAATAATGCCTAAAATATACTATAATTTATACCGATTTTTGAGTATTTTTTAAGTGTCCATTAAGATAAAAAAATGTTTAATTGCTTTTATATTTGAATTATGATTGGTAATCGAATGGAATTTTGTATCAAATCAACTATTTTCTTTTTAATCAGTGTTAAAGATTGTCGTTAAAATATCAAATATAAGTTAAAAATGTTATTCTTTGAAAACGTTTCATAATCATATATGAATTATTAAACAATAGAATAATATTTTTTGGGAAAACAATGAACCACAGTCATAAAATATTGTCATATCGTCATAGCAATATTAGTATAAATCGTAGGTACTATGTAAAATTAGACGTTAAATTTTCAATTAAAAAATTTAAAATAAATAAATACAATTTTTTTAAAAAAATCACAAGTTCTAAAATCCATAAAATAAAAACAGAAATTCTATTGTAACGTCTATTAAATGTTAAACGTAAAAGATTTTCTTCTCAGATATTTTTAGTAATAGAACTATTTTAGAAGTATAAATATTTTATTTTTCAACAGATGTACAGAATTAAATCAACTATGTAAATCATGCTTTCGTGACTCATAAAAAAAACCCTGCCACTCTAATTTGTGTTGCGACACGAGGTTGGGAACCGTTGTTTCAGATAATACTACAAATATCAAATAATTTGTTATTAAATTTTTTTACCAAAAATATATTTGTATTTTTGTAAAAATATTTAATCGTACTTAGTCTAGCTCACCATAAGTTTTTTTTTTGGTAAAATTTTGGTATTGAGTATATCAATATCGTAATGTTATACATTGTAATATAGTTATGTGGATATTGAAAGTGCGTGGTTGGTGAATCATTGAGTACGTTAAAATATTAAGCGTACGTCAAATTTGTTATTTTTAATACAAATAATAAAATAATCTAACCTTTTGGCCTGTCTGGAACAGTTTTTCGTAAACCTTGGAATGGTATTTCTCCGCCGTTTTGAATTACTTTGTAAGCAGTTTTTTGTTCTGTCGGCGAAAGGCATTCAGGTTGATTTTGTCGTCTTTTAAATACTAATGTGGAATCACTATCATATCCAGATTCTTTAAAAGCTCTAAAAGTACAAATATAACCTAGTTAAACGTGAGTATGACGAGAACAAACAATTGGTAATTTTTGAGGGTGTTATACCAGAGTGTTTACCAGGCCAAATTTACTCTAAAAATGCACCATAAAAGAGTTATTTTTTTAATCAGGGATTCACTAAAAGCAAATTATTTCAAAATCTAAGATTGAAAATGATTAATTATGTTAAAATATAAAATAATTATATATAATTATATAAAATAATTATTCGTAATTTTTTGTATTGTTTTTAGTGATTAATGTGTAATACACTTGTTTGTACGTATTTCAAAGTATAAGATAATAGATGTTATTTTTATTTTTATTATTTTTTGAGCTAGTGTAAATCAATTAGGTAACATAAACTAAAATCATTAATTATGTTAAAATAATATATAATATTTAAACAAATAATAGAACAAAAAAATGCGTGTGATTCTTCTATTATATAACTGTCAAAAATTTTCATAATTGATAGTGTCTAATATGAAACAAATTTTTATAGAATATATGAAAAGTTTAAAACAAATTTAAAATTACGTCCGTATTAGTAACATTTTTTGATAGATAACGGGTATAATCAAATATTGAAATTTATACTACAGCAATTATATATATTTTCTTTTTATTGATAGTAATTTATATAGAAATTCAAAAATATAAAAAAAAATTAATTCTCTCAGATTTGTGAGAGACGTAGCCTAAATTTTCACTATATGACATGTTATAATATTTTTAGATATACCTACGCATAAAATGTATTGATTTTTTTTAATAATTAAACATGTTGCTTAGTAAACGACATTTATAGTGTCAATAAAAATATGACAATAACCTTTTTTGAACTTATTACAAACACAATTCTGAATACATTTATGATAAATAAATTTTATAAATAAGAATAAAAACAAATGACCAATGATGAAATTTTAGAATTTACACGTAAAATAATATCAAAAAACAACTGTCTTTACACTTAGTCATAAAAGTAAAAATTCGGTTTTTCATTTAAAACCGGATTTTTTTATTAGACGAGAAGACGGCTGGTAGACAATTTTATTTCTGAGTTTCGATTGTTTTTTTAGTTACTTACTGAGCTAAATACGATTTTTTTGATGATAAACGGTTTTGAGGAGGCGGTACTTGATGTTCAGAATTCTAAAATCCCAAAACAAAGTATTAGACGTAGGTAGTTATACATCATTAGATTTTATAAATGTGTGTTTGACTATAGATTTAAATATTTAATTTATGTTTTAACTCACTTCGTCGTAATCGTTCATAACCTCTTCCCAATAGTGTTTTGCTTCTCTTTCGGCGATCGAAGAATGGCCCGGTTCATAATTTTCAATTGGTCTTGGTTGATTTTTGTATCGATCTTGGCCACATTTGACAGGAGATACTCTAAAAACGTGTATAATTTAAAATATTTTTATAATATAAAAAACTAATTGCTGGTAAAGTCATGTGATCGGCACACGGCAACGTTTGCACTCACGATCTCCTGATGGAAACGTGTTTTGCATGTCCTCCATTATGATACAATCTGTTTTCTCCGAAATCTGAATCATACCCTTTCTCCGGTTCTGATAAATATCCATCAATATTTTTGGCTTTCGGATCTAAAAAAAAAAAAAATCAATGTATGCTATTATATTTACTATAATAACAATGATCATATTGTACACGGACCGAGTTTTAGGTGCAGACTGCAATGTTATAGAAATACAAAAATTCTATTTTAATGTTAAAACATACTATTTATAAAATATGTATTATTGACCTTTTAAAAATGTGTTTGAATGAATCGGAACCCTAAGTACGATATAATATGATTAATACAGTTACAAATATTAACAGTCTAGTACTTTGATGTCTTTACAATCTACAATAATATGCGTGTTGCGTTATAATTTTATGAATAATTAACGTTTGTTAAATGTTAATACTTAATTAAAATGCATCGAGTTAATTTGTTAACACTAATTTTTTTTTATCTATGTTTATTTTGTGTGTTATGTTGTAACAAAGCCTTTTATTTATTATTCTAAGCAGTTAAATTTTTGTAGTTAAAACATTTTATACAACTAGAAACTTATGATGCCAAACAAATTGTTTAAAATAATATTTTTTTTTTGCATAATATATCCATTCGAATATTAATGCGGTATTACATTGCAAGCTAAGCATATTTAAAAAAATATCTTAACTATCTAAAGATTAAAATTTATATTATTCCTAATATTTTCACCTCGCTTAATTGTTTTGTATCGTATTGTTACACCGTCATCTGCAATACATTACCAACTAATCATTATAATATTCATTTTTATTATAACTAATTAATAATATAACCGAAAACAAAAAAAAATGCCTAGTTCATTGTTTATATTGTTTAATGTTTTATTAATATTTAGTTTGAAAACGCTGGAGAGAACAAAATATGGTGAGTTTAAGTGCAAACGTAAATTGTAAACAAACATGGTAATATTTTTAGGGTAGTAAAAAATTTCATGGTAAATTTAATCACAGATTTTTTTTTAATTTTTCAAACAAAAAAAAAAATTGTAAAGTGTGAGAATGTTAAGTGAAACTAAAATATAGATAGGTTCTTTAAGAAAAAAAACAAAAGTTGAACATTAAAATAAAATCGATAGTTGAACTCTTTACTTAGCTAAAACCGTTGTTATAAACATATAAAATTCTAAGCGTAGCAAAGGATGTACTAAATTTATAAAATGACGTTATTTAGATTCTGAGCGTAGCGAATATGTTTCTTTTTATTCTGTTATCAACCGTAAGGTTTTCATCGTTGCTCCGATCTCTACGTACAGTCTATCCAAAAATAAATAAAAATGGACGGATATGGTACATTATTTGAAAACATTTTTGAAATTTCGCACATTTTTTTTAATTACCATCTAATAATGAAGGTAAAAAAATGTCGAAATTTTTCAAATTACTTGAAATATTCACAGATTAATATTTAAAAAAGCAATGAGCAAAATATGAAGTACAAATATTTCCAAATTTGTTAAATTTTTTATAAAGACTTAAATTTTATTCACAAGAAGCTCGCATAGCTTATAAACATATATTTTCCTCAATTTTCCTCAAAAATTATTAAAACTAATTGATATTTTCTCTCACTATTAGAATAGTTAAGGAAAATACAATGACGTGATAAAAATGTCAAAACGTTTTGTGCTAAACATATAGAACCATGAAAATTTAAATTTTTCGATTATTCGACTTGAATGATTGTAATTTGGGTGCAAAATTTCATTTACAACAAAACATTTTTATCTATTTTTTATTTTTATACAGTTAATCACAATATGAACTTTTGAAAAAGTTTTTTCACATTAAATTCAAAAATAAGAACGCTACATTACCGACAAATTTCTCCTCCTTAAAAGTCCCTAAAAACTATGGCCCGCCCAAAACAGTAACCCGTGTAGTCTTAACTTTTTAACGATTCATAGCCTATGAATAAGTACATGAAGCTATCAGAGTATTGTCAATTAACACCATGTGATTTTAAAATGCGGATTATTACCATCGGACTGAAACTTGTGCAAAGATTCGTACATTTGCTTGTACCATCTTGGTTGATTGGGTTCTTTGATTTCCTGAAAAAAAAATAGTAAAAAAATTACGCTACGATTTATACACATTTTGCCACACGATGTTTTACGAATCGTTAGGTAAGTATACTCTACACTAGTCAGACGAAAAACGACGAGTTGATTTGCAAAAATACTTACCGATCTCAATACTATAGGCACTCCTTCTTTGGTGGTCGGCCCGATACCGTCGTATTTCTTGGGACTGGTTTCGACCGTTTTTTTCGGTTTCTTCTCGTCCGACTGCAGCCTGTCATATCTCAGACCGTACTCTAAACAAATATCACAAAAATCGGCTATAAAATCGAATAACAATATCGAACTCGTGTTTTTTCGAATAATATTAAACATGTACGACGTCGAATAATTTAATAAATAGCGAAGAAAAAAAAATTACGAATGGCAAACTAGTAGGTTAGGCATAGCGAGACATGCGTAAATCAATTTTTCACACTCGAAACGACCGGTCATTCTTATCTCAATTATTGTTTCACGTGTTCGCAATACTGTGATAAACGTTTGAAAATTTTAAACAATATCGTCTGACATCGATTACGCTCGTGCCCGTACCTACAGTAAGTTGTTGTCGCGTACTTAAAACGCATATTTCACATACAGATAAAGCTCAGGTTCGATTACACTACGGAGTGCACTAGCGGATGTGGCAATTTATAACAAAAAACCCACTCCTCGTGTAATCGGACGGTCATTAACGGAGATAGAGGGGGGCCACGGCTCGAAAATCCCTGCGACAAAAAAATAAGGGACCACAAAAAAAAAAAAAAAAAAAAATAGTACACAATCTTGTAATTCTAAGTAACCAGCTGTTATTAAACAAATAGATCAAGGTAATAAGATAACGATTGTGTTTTAGTTTCTGTGAATTTTCAATTCAAGAGTCAAAACTCGTTTCTGAAACGATTCAAAATGAAATCATAAATGTTAATTTTAAAGAAATCAAAGAAGAAACAAATTAAGTTAGTTTAAAACTATGAGAAATAGTCCGTTAAGTTGAAATTGACTTAATTTACAAATTTGTACTCCTAACTTTTTACTCCGGTCGTGCTCAGCATCGAATAAGGTACATACTTAAACAAATTTATTTTATTTGTACATCCTTTGTTTTAATTACCATACGAATTTTTGATATTTAACAATTTTGTGTATATTTTTTATTTTGACTGTGGTAGGGGTATGTATGATATTATTCTAATACAAACCAGCAAACGTCTAATAGTAACCGAGTTGTTATGGACAAAAATATTTGTATTCTTATATAAGTACTATAGAATAATAATAATATTAAATAATATATTATAATATGTTTTCAAGTATGAGCAGCGATGACAGTTTTAGTTCCTTTTGTGGTCTTCGCGACTGGCTTATATGGTGTCGATTTTTTGTTCTAAAAACTCGTAATCAGTTTTATTTGTTTGAATTGATTATTTTGTTTATTTTTACTAGAATTATTATGTTTATTTTTGATAATGTTTGATGATCGTCTTAAATTTTTTAGCAATGGATTGCTTATGGAAATTACAATTCTGGGCAAGCTCTGTAGGTTAAATACACAACCATAGAAATAATTAATTATTAAGTTTTATATTTGGCTCTAATTTTTTTTTTTTTTAAACATTTGTGGGCAATTTTAACATTTATCCATTTCAATAGCGTATGAAAAATTCAATTAGTTAAAATACTATTTTCTCCATTTTCATTGAAAGAATTACTACCTGTACAAAGAACGAAAAAACATCGCAAAGAATAACAGTAAAAAAATAGTAAATATTAATTGATTAGCAAAATTTGTTAAAATACGTTTTGAATAATTTGTGTAAAAGTTTCTAGTTTTGAATATGAAAATTACAATATTTATTAAACAAAACCTACATAGTTATAAAAATTATAAAGTATTATATGTAGTTTAAAAATTATCGAATGCGACGTTTTAACTTTAAAACTATTAAATTAAAATCCGTTCCAATAGTATGTGAAAATTTCAACACATTTGCACGATTTTTGGAGAAATTATGGACAAAACTACGTTGGTATTGCGTCAAAGTGTGTGGGACATAAATTATTTTATTTTAAATATTGAGATACTGAAAAAAAAAGTAACTAAAATTTATTAATTACTCTAGTAAATAACTAATAAAATTATTCTAATTGGTACTTTCTACTTGTATAAGTTTCAAACAACAGTTCTAATAATTTTTCTTGAATACTTTTTAAAAACTTATTGGACATATTTACTTACTTTTTTCTTCAAATTCAACATTTTGCTTGGTTGTAGAACGTCTGACTTTATTTTCTTTGTCCATATTATACTCTTTTGCAGTATCGAGATATGCTGAGCCTTTGGGGAATTGTCCTTCTATAAATCAGTATGGAAGTTATTAATATTTTCATAAATTACATTGAAAAAAAAAATATGACAGTTAAAATTGTAATTTTGACATATACACTTAAATAAAAAAAAATTAAATTAAAGCTCAATATGATTCTATGTTATATCTTTACATTAAAATAACTCGTTCCACTATCGCAACTTGAATAGTGTGCAAATGCAAATTATACAAGAATCAAATGTCATATAAAACAATACGTTTGTATTTAAAATAAAAATTTTGTGTATATCAATGACTTCGGATCGTGTAATTCGAATAAAACATAAAATGTTTGAGAATCTAACAAAAATAGTCATCTGGTACCAATATATGTTTTTCTAAATTTTTCTTTCAGAAAAAGAGTATAATTTTTATTCAAAATTGACGAACTTTTGTAATTCTTTTCACGTTTTATACATAAATTGAAAGACGAATTTCATAATTTTATTCGTACACATAATTACCGAACAATCAAGTGTAAATTTCACGGTTAATTATATAACCTGAGAAAAATAATTGCAAGAGTTAATTTTGATTGAGAGCAAATATAATATGATATGTTGTGTATGAATCAAACTAGACGTTTAAAAATATTAGTTTAACTTATAAGAACAATTTACATACCACTATCGGAACATGTAGAAAGTCAAAAATCAAAGTAATACCGAAAATAAGATGTATTGAAAAAAAGAGGTAGATAATAGGTAATTGTTTTATTATAATTTAACAGCTGCAGTGCTTTTACTATTGTGTCGTAGATAGGAATTTAACTTTAGACGCGGTCAACATTGCAAAAGTATTTGCATGTTTAAAAAATAAATGGCCATTTTTAACTAATAATTAAAATATTGCTATTATTTATACCAATTATACCTCTTGCTTTTTGAAGTAGCGTAACAGTAGGGCTTTGAACTCTCGGTAAACGCCTGTCCGTGCTGTGAACATTTTCGTCGCCTTCCACCGAAATCGTGATGTACAAATTATGAGTGTGCCAAGTGCAAGAAAAATGTGCTAAAAAGATGTTAATTCTTACCTTGCGTTTTGAGCGGCAGTGATGGTGCGGGTGGTGGTGGTGGCGGTGGCGGCGGCGAGGGTAGGCTCGACACAGGCGATTGAGTGGGTGACTTAGGTGGTATCTAATAAAAATCCGCAAATTTTAGGCCGTTAGTATATGGGAACTCGTAGTTTATTTTTGACGTTTCAGGGTACTTTTAAAACGAAATTTAGTGACACAAACATTGACTGTAACGATCGAATCATATCAACCACGTGTATCCCACTACGGATGTGTACGGAATATTTTTTGTTTATTTACGGTTGCTACGTGTCAAATTTAAGTTGTTCGTTTGTTTATCACACCGTGTTTTCTAAGTTTTTGTTTTGTTTTTTGGGTATAACTTTTTTTAAGTTGAAAATTTTGAAAAAACACGTGCATCAAGGATATTTCAGCAAACGTTCCAACCGTAAAGATCGGAGCAATAATAAACTCTATTATTGATTTTGTTTATTTATGGCTGTTGTGTGTAAAATTTTATTCGTTTATTCGCATTACGTTTTATCGTTTTTTTTTTGGTTTTTTGGGTTTTTTGAAATTGAAAATTTGGCAAAACGTCGAGTACATCGCGCCAAGGATATAAGTTGGGCTATCAGAAAACGTGTTTCAACCGTCGGAGCAATGTCCTAGGCTCTATGCATGTCACAGACGCACACACATAAAAAAAAAAAAAAAAATTTAAAAAAACCTTTGTAAAATAAAATCGCCGCGTTGCTCAGAATTTAAAACATATAACCCGATACCAAAAACGGAAAGCAGCAGCGGAAAACAGGGATAAAGTTTGTGTTTAGCAGTACGGTCTCGAAAGTAATAATCGAATACGGCCCCCGGGAAAAACTATACAACCGATTTTGAAAATTCTTTCACCGATAGAAAACTACATTGTTCCCGGGTAAACCGAATTTCATTCGAAAATCCCGCCCCTAAGGATTGTCTTAAACAAAACATTTCGTTAAAAATTCGATTATTTTTTTGTTTGTTTTTTATGGGATTATCATACAGTTTTTTTTTTTTTTTGTTCTTCGTGTACAACTTCGTATGGTCTTAAAGGACGAAACTGAGAATGAAGAAGAAGAAGAAGAAGAAGAAATTACTGCTCAGTTCCGCAGTGTACTGCACACACATACTTTGGCGTTGACTTCAGCAGCGCCGTTCTTCCGGGACAACGTGGGCGACTCGAACCGCACCGGCTTGTACGATTTCCGTTCGGGCGTCGGACTGGAGCCGGGCGTCCATACCGGCGGCAGTCGGGTCGACTGCTGCTGCTGCTGCTGCTGCTTCGGACGCGCGTTGCGGCCCCGCGGCGAACCGTTCTCGCGGGCTTCCGGCGGCGACTTGTGCTTGAGCTCCGGCGACCAGACACCTGCGCAAACGAGATCGCGGTCACCCCGGTGCGGTCTCAGGGCGAGCGCCGAGAGCGAAATCAACTCGAGGACGTCACACACAACACACATGCTTGAAGAAGGCACGCCTCGGGCCGACTAAACCGACGTTTAATTTTTTTCCCGATTATATACACACGCAAAATAAATTATACCGCAGTTCGACGCTGTAAAACGTACGGGTTTTTTTTTTTTTTAAATTTGTTCTCCCCGCGCAAGCGCCGAGACGCGCGCACAGGTGCAGCGTTTTTGAAATCGTCAATGTTTGCGTTAATTCTGTTGTATTTGTCGCGGCGGCGTGTACGCGCGCGCGCGCGTTAACAACATAATATTATGTTCTTTTTTTTCATAAATATTACACGCGCGTTGATTTTTAGAGGGCGTTCCTAGGCCGCACTTTTTAGACGGGACGGGGAAGATTTCACCTGTTTGTTCTCAAAATTTTGAGGAGTTTTTTTTTTTTTTCGAAAATCTGTAAACGGACAGCTGAACACGTAGGTACGCGTTTCAAAAATGTACACTGAGCGATTTGAACGATTCCTACGTTTTCCTGCAACCGTTTCGCTGCAGAACGTTTGGCATGATTTTTTCCGACGGTTGAAAATCGAGGTGTAAAAAAGCGAGAAAAACGCACAGAGCGCGCAGTTATATTACGTTTGGCGAAATCTGGATGTCAGACGGTTTTTTATTATTTTTTTATGAAAATAAGACGATTTACAGACGAAAATTTTAAAATAATTAGCCATTAACAACGACGGAAGGAAATTCATAACTAATACCGTTTCATCCCGACCTACCGATAAACTACGAGTTTAGTGGATTTTGAAGCGTAATATACATTATATATGTATAGTGTCCGAATGGATTTAATTACGTAAATTAAATTTGGATGTTGTGTGTATAGAAGAGACAAATCGTTCGTACAGAGGTATTGAAGAAAAAAATTACTAATCACTGAATAATTCATGAAACAAATTTTAAACCCAAGAATTTGAAACGGCTGCAGTAATCTAAATTCTAATCGAATCGTTGGTTTCGTATAAAATAAATGTTTTAATATAATTATTCTTTTTTTTTTTTAAATTATTTTTTACAGTTCTAAGTTGTTTGGACGTACAAGCCAACCATCATAATTCGCACCATATTCAAGGTGAATTGACTTTACGTTACGTTCTACCGCGTTATGTACACTGTACGATATAAAAATTAGGAAAATCTGGCGAGGAAAAGCAACTTGAGTAAACAAATTATTATTTATGTACAATAACCGATTTTATAAGTATGGTTGTTTGTTTTTTTTTTTATATTTTAACTTAACTATTGAAATATCGGCTAATATGTTTTTATTAAAAAAAAAAAAAAATGTATCATTAAATTACTCATAACGACTTGACGTCTGCAGATTTAT
Organism: Hormaphis cornu; assembly: GCA_017140985.1. Classification (NCBI taxonomy): domain Eukaryota; kingdom Metazoa; phylum Arthropoda; class Insecta; order Hemiptera; family Hormaphididae; genus Hormaphis; species Hormaphis cornu. The sequence continues at coordinate 21,847,234 of CM029359.1, forward strand.
TTTACCAATAATTATACGAGTTTTCATGATTTTCTAAGCGTTTACTTACTATTGCTATTGAAATCCCGTTTTGAATGTGATTAATTTTTTTCCCCATACAAAAAAGGTTTTTACCCGCATGTTTTTTTCGTACAACAACCGATCATCAAACCGTGTATGGAAAACTGTTATGTTTTGACACTATCTACGTCGGTGTATAATCTTACCGTTTTCAAAAAAAAAAAAAATTACGCCCCCGCCACACTTAGGCGCACGTTGCAGATAGTCTAGAGCCAAAAAGCGCACGAGACAAAAAAAAAAAAAAAACAAAACAAAACCGAATCATGCTAACGGACGGACGACCGAAAAAAGAAACGCGTACTGGCATTTGGTCAAACACAATTATCCGTGCCAGATGTTTGGTGTGTATTAAAAACAAAAGTCTACCAAGATGAGCCTACAACAACGAAATCCCAATATTATCACAGTACCGTGTGATAACAATGTAATAATTGTTATATTTTCAATGTGACAACTGTTCGTTGTCGATAAGGCGTTCAAAGGATGTTTAAAAAATGTTCGCTCGGACTGTCACAAAACCGTATAATAACAAACGGAAGTCGGAGAAACAGAATTATTATTGACGTTTTCGCTTCTTGGCACAGTTTCTGTTTTTTTGGCACCCGCACGCGAATAGGTTATTTTATGGTTATAAATATTTGTGTAATTTATTCTTACAAAATTCGCTTAAAGAAAACTGAGGTAACGTGCGCGACTGCAGACGTCTAAAATAACACGGTTACGCGTAAATTTTTTTTTTAATTTAAAATAATTAAACAAAATAATATAACAATGTGTAAAAACGAGTTGATGAATCGTAACGCTTGGTTATTGAATGAAAAAAAAAAAAAACACTAATAAAATTAGTCGGTGAATGAATGACGTTTATGAAATGCTAATAGCGCGTGTTGTAAGCGATTTCGTCAATTCGAACGCAAAAACGATTACAACTTGTGAGTATAAATAAAACAATATGATGATATGTACAAATAGTCGGAACATATAATATCTAATAATTAAACCGAGTTTTAAGTTAAAGCAATAAATTTTTCGCGAACAATTTACAAAAGGACAATATTATAGTGCACAAAATGTTTTTCCGATTAGATCTGATCCAGAATAAACACGTATCAATATATATATACCTTTAATCTGTACAATGTTCTCAGGAAAAGAGTTTTTGATATTTTAATATATATTGTTGAATACTACGAAAACGTATTTTAGCGGCTCCTACAGTAAAATAAACGTTTTCTACAAATAACGAACGAAATGAGAAAATTAAAATTTGCTATTTAAAAATGTGTTCGTATGCTAAAGTAGATCGTTTTAATTAAACTAAATTATTATATTTATTACACATAACTTTTGCGTGTAAAATCTTTTGGTAACGACGAATTTTTTATAAATTAAAAAGAAAAAACAGTGTACACATTTTTTTTTTTTTTGCAATTGCACATGCCATTTATCATTAAGTAGTACAATAAAAAAAATGAAGTAGAACTACTAAATATACTTTCAAAATTTGAATTATACGACGTAAAATTTTCAATCGATTGAAACAAGTTTGTGCAAAATATTGTATACCTACGCTTATAAATAATACTGTTGAATGCTAACAATCAAACATTTAATAATGTATTCAAGGAGTAGAGGTAGTTTTTTTAATTTTAAAACAATTTTAGAATAAAACTGTGATGGGAAAAAAACCGTACAAATCGTTTACAAAACAACAACAAACTGGTCTACGCTTATTATGTTACTTGTATTTTCTTAAAAATAAGTAACTTTTATACGAGCTAAACAGTATAAAATTTGTGTTGTTGTGTATTCGACATTTATGGTACCTATCTAATATTAATAATAGTTATTATTAGTTAAATTGTAAAAAATATGGACGTACAATGTTTTTAGATTATCAGTACCTACGTTTAGAATAACACATGACGTATTGCTGTTAAATTTGCGTTATGTTTTATTTATTTCTTGGGTGGGTAATTTTAAATTTTTTTGTTTTACGTTATTTTAAAATTAACGTTTTCGTAAAATTATTCTAAAAGAATATCGAGGTTATATAAATCGAACCTACCTGCTTTTTTAGTGTCTGCTCGGAATTGTGGAATGATTTTATCTCTCATCGTATATTCATCAATCTCACGCGGTTCCCCGAAAAACTAAAAATTAATTTTTCTACTTTTTTCGGCAACGGTGCGCGAGAAACCAGCGGAAACGGAACTTTTCAAAACGTCGACGACTGCGATTCTGCGCCGGTTCGGATAGTGAGCACGTTACTGCTTCTTTTTTTTTTTAAAAATACCGCGGGAAAACTCTCTCGACTCGAGACCGGGTGGGAGAAAAAATGAACATAAAAATATACTGTATAAATAAAAATAATAATAATAAAAAAAAAAATATTGGCTAATGATCTCTAAAACTCGACGGTGGCCGACTTTCTGGCGGCACCTGTTTTATTATTAGATCTACCGGAGGCTTAACGTGAGAATTTATTATTTCTACTCATATTTAAAACGGTAATAATACTACGTTGAAAAAAAAAAAAAATGCTCAATTATTGAACATAATCGATTTTGAGTTTGAAATGATTATAACATAAAGATAATAAGTTGTAGGGAAAATGGTTACCTACTGCACAGTGAGACACGGGGCACAGTCTAATTTAAATGAATAGTTTTAATCATTGTAACTGGATGTCGATACTAATATTTGTTTAAAATGTCCAAGAATTTGAAAATTTTAAATATCAGTCATTATTGTTATCATTTTTTTTTTTGTTATTACTGCTTTATTTGATTTTGGCAGGAAAAAAAAAAACGTTTTTTTCTGAAGAATTTTAAATTTTCAAACTTTTCTTAGATATGTACAACTAAATACATTTCAATCTTAATACTGATTTTTTATAGTATTATTTGAGTGTAATTGTCCAACTTTTTTTTTATATCGCAGAAAAATGAATTGTTTGTAAAATAAGTACTAAGACAGATGTGAGACAGGGTACAGTGAGACAAATATTTCATATGGTCCCAACATACAGTTTTAGATATAAAAGTTCAGTATTTTAATACTACTTAAATTGAATGAATTATTCATCTAAATGAAGATAATGAACTATTTTCTCTACTGTGATTTTACTATTGAAAAACTTTTTTTTTATTTGAAAATTATAGAAAATACCTGTGTAGTGTAACTTAAATGCTTTTTCAGCAATTTTTTTTAAAATTTGTACTTTTTTTTAAATTTGAGTAAATTAATGGTCTAAGTATTAAAAAACCGATAGTCGCATTAAGTTTTTACTTATTTAGATAATTTTATAAAGTGTCCCAGAGTGTCACAATTTATATCTCAGAGTGAACAAGGAGGGCCAAAATGTCTCACTGTGGCCCACAGTGAGACATTTTGTCTTTTTTTAAAAAAGTGGTTTTTAATAAAATCAAAGCTAAGCATAAGATATATCAATTTATTTTTAAATACTAAACAATATTCTAAGTTTATTTTTTCGTGTTTCATTAAAGTACTACTAAAAATGAATGAGTTTTTTGAAAAAGAATTTTAGGGGTCTCACTGTGTACATCCTTCCCCTAGTTAGATTATAATAATTTTTGCGTAGATAACAAATTATATTAGGTAACTCGAAAGTTTTATTTGTGAACTAGGACCCATTACATAATGAATTATCGTATTGACGAATCAAGATTTACTGGCGAAGTATATTTTACCACAGTATTATTTCAAGTATTAAATTTTACTTTGCATTCTCTAGAATACGAACCACTAGTTTTCCAACCCATAGGGTACACATGTAAAAAATATTGTTTTTCCGATGTTGTGTAATGTGTTTTATAATTATAGTTTTAGCACTGTGTGCAACGTAACCGATACAAAAATATGCGTCTTGACAATTAAAAAACAAATTAGCGTTAAAAAATGATTTGTTGAGAGTACTTACTGTATTTACGTCATTAGTGCGTTCAAAAATCAGTAAAAACTCTATTTTTATGAACAAATTTACAAGAAAAATTGTTATTTCAAAATATCTCTACTCAAATCAAATTTATTAGCAAAAGTGCACCTTTCACGCGTACTTTTTAACGATTCAACAAGGCCAAATATTAAAAATTAGTATTACCTAATGGTAAAAATATCTTTGGCCGAAAAAAACATGGTGAAATATATATTGTATACACTGTATACACACGTATACACTACAGCAGTTAGCTAAACGTTGTTATCGTTGACCGTAAAAAAATATTGATCTTAAATAATTGTAAATTTTGGCTTAAACTGGAATTTTAAGTGAGTGTTCAATTTGAATAGGCACTAAAAGTTGTTATTTTTTTCTAAGTTAATATTGTATTTACTCGAATAATTGCTATGTTTTTTTTATTCACGGGTGTATTAAATATTTTAGTTCATTTTCTACACATTTTTGAGACTGTATCTAAATTACAATTGAATACCGGCCGAATTCAGATATTGCAGATTAGATAAAAAGAAATTGCAAAAAGCAAACGAGTAAAGACTACAACGAAGTAACGTGAAAATCCTGATTTGGAAATCGCCCGTTGGCAACACCTCTCTGAATTCACGCCTATCATAGCATTTATTGATTCGTTACAAAATCGTATTTTTCACTAAATTTCGCATCAATATAGGTGGATTTTAACAATATTATATATAACCAGGGCCATAAGGTATTATTTAGACATAATACGTTTAATGAGACTTTCATGACTAAAAATTTTGAAAATAAAATAACGTATTTTGATTTTTAAGCAACATTTTAAGCAACGTTGATACGTTTTAACTCGGTATTGGTATAATACCTATGCATGTTCAATAATAATCATCGATTATATTTTCTTTGGTTTATGAATTTTTAATGTTTTAGCGTTTTTTTTTTTTTTAATTTTTAGTCCCGAAAAATCACCTGAAACTGGAATACATGATGAATATTATACATAAATTTATACAGTTGGCAATAATAAATGGGGTATGTTATCGAATATTACCAACAACATTAAAAAATATTTTATAAATCACTCCGCGAGTCAACTTCTTAATCCACAATTGTTATTATTGTTGATAACTATCAGTACGCGAACAAACAAAACAAATTTACGGTGTAAGATTTTAGTTTGATTGTACTTATACATTTTATATTATAACTGTATAACTATTTTGAAATATACTTCCACGTGTTTTTTATACATAGATACGTGCTGAACTTGTATACTTGTATACAGCATTTCAATTAAAACATATTTTTAGTCCACTAATAAACAAAAATAATTGATCGATTAATTTGTTGTTTAAAGTTATAGACGGATTTAAACCGCATATTATTATGTACTTGGACCGAACACAAAACAGTGACGAACACACACGTGTAAATATTGTAATGCAAAGCTTCGCGTGCATGCGCAAGACACGTTATAACGATATTACGTATGTACGCATCAACAAACCCAAATTTCTCCTAGTCAAAAAGCCGCCAAACACTTGATCGATTTCGTCAAAAAACGAACAGTCCGATATCCTTCGTTTTAGCACGCGGTCATTCGTTCCGACTAAACGTAAAAATCGTTATAAACACCATACAGAGCAATAATAATAATAATAAATAAAATTACGATCATAATAATGATGGGCGTACTAAATTTAACACGCTTACTCATTTTAGTGTTTTTTTTTTTTAGATTTGGTAGGTAAATACGTAATTTTTTTTAAAAAAAATAACGTTTTCACAGTTTCCCGTGTTTTTTTTTTTTTTTATTATCTTACTGTGCGCCGAAAATCGTGTTGGGTTTCGTCTCTCACCTCTCTACGCGCCGTTTTAATTATAGATTCACAATTTGGTCTGTCCAGTCGCGTCCGACGACGTGTCGCCATTTATAAAAATAGTGCCACGCAGAGTTCAAGTGTGGCGCGTGTGACGATACATGATATTCGTACGCGTGTATGTTTCGAACAAAGTAGTGTCAGCGGCGGATGCAGCGGTTTACACGCTGCTGATCGTTCCTTGTGCGGTGGCGTTCAGAATATTTTACAGACATTATGATATTTTGTAGATTGTTTTGCAGGACGACACCTTACGGGCGTATATTAACGTGGTCGGAGCAATACGATGATATTAAACTTGGCCACACACTGCGAAAACCGTGTTAGTAGAAAACGAAAAAAACGAAAACGAAAAATAAAAAAAAAAACAGGTATACACCACAGCTGCAGTCGCGGTACTCGTACGACTCACCGTTGATCATTTGCACTTCCTCGATGCACACCACTTCTTCCGCGGGCACCATGTCCACCAGGTGTTTCGGATAACATTCGTCGTCGTCCTCGTCTCTGGGACGATCCGCGCACGATTCGGCCGCTCCTAATTTCTCCAGTCTCTCTCTGGCTTTGCTCAGAAACTCCGCGTCGACGTCGCTCGAGTACCGCAGCGACCCCGACGACAGCGGCCTACCGCCATCGCGGCAGGCCTTCGTTATCCTGATGACTCTGTTTCGAAGTCTGTTCTCTCTTTCTCTCACCTTCGCCATGTACTCCGCGTACATGAGTTCCCTGGTGCGGATGTCGGGCACCGACAGCGTGTCGATATACGACGTAGGCATCGACGACGGCCGGTCGACCGTTACTGATCGATCGGGTCGCCGGCGTTCCCTCTGGATCACGTCCAACAATCGCGATCGGGTCTCCCGATACCTGCGCAAAGACACCAGGCGCTCGGCATCGCACAGCGGTTCGTCGCTGGTGCCGCACATGCGGCACGCCTCGTCGAAGACCTCGGAATCGGTCGCGCGACCGGTGCACGACGATTTCGCGGGCGGCGACGGAGATTCGCTGTAACTCAGGATTTCTATGGGCGGATCGCGGTCGCGGCGACGGCGCGATACTTCACTATTCGGACACCGCGTCCTGTCGAGAAACTTCCGGTGGAGATCCATGATTTCGGACGTCTCGGACGCGGTGGACGGCGCGTAGCGCGATTTCGATTGGCTGGGCGACAGGCACAGCGACTTGGACGACTCGCCGTCCGACAGGGTGAAACTCACCCAGTCGGTGTCCACGTCGGCGTCGGACGTGTTCGAATCGCATCTCGGAGCGCGGTCGGGCAGCTGTGCGGCGGGCTGCGGTTCGTCGTAATCGTCCGTGGTGTCGCCCAGGAGATACGCGGCAATTCGTTTCAGTTTCTCGTTTACGGACACTCTGTTCCGATCTCTCTTTTTGTACGCACAATCGAACGTCCGGTGTTGTTTTACAGTGCTGTCGTCCGACGAAGACCCGTCGTCTCGCACCTCTGCAGTACCGTCTACTACTAAGCGGCGCACTTCGACGTCTTCAAAATTGTTTTTTGAGCGCGCGTCGTTTCGGGTGGCGTTTTCGCAGCGCTCGAGGACGGACGAGGTAGAACTGTCAGAGTTTGGGGAGTCGGACGTTTCTCCGTTCTCTACGCGTTCATCCTCGAAGTCGGGACTATTCCCGTGACGATGATCACACGCCGCGCCGTTTTCACGAGAACGAAATTCTGTACGTGTTTTAGAATCGCGTGTCGCCGCGTTCTGCGGCGACTGATTTCGTTCACGAATAAAATTCGAGTTATCGCGCACAGTTGTTCGAATCTCGTCGCGCTTATTTTGTCCTCGGTTTTCGTCGATACCACTGTCGCCTACGTCGTTTGTTTCACTATTCGAATTACCGTCCAAAACTCGTATTATTCCACTCGTCGATACACTGTTATTGTTGTTAAAATTGCTAAACGGTTCGGGTTCCTGCGGTTCAATGATTGCCGCCGCACTCTCGTCCCCAGAAGCAATAACGTCGTCGGAAGATCGAAAATTTTCCGAATCTCTAACCAGAGACGGAGATTTTAAGCCTTCGAGATGACGTTCCGACCCCCCTGTCGCGTCGTTAAGATTCCCTTCTAGTAGTGGTAGTTCGTCGTCACAGACGCGTTTGCGATCCACTGCACCGCCGCGATCGTCGGACGTATTTCGAATAGATCTTCTATCGTCTTCCGCCATGCCGCAGCACTGCCGATTTTCTCTGTTCGGATCTTCATCGCTGGTGGCGCTCGTCTCTTCTTTTATAACTTCCAAATGACAAAAATCCGGTACGATCCGGCAATACTCCGGCGTCGAAGGAGTAATTTTTTCCACTTTTACCACCACCTGAACGGGTAAGCCCTCTTGTCGGCGCGTCTCTAACTCCGCTATCAAAAGGGCTTCGTTTTTCTTGATCCATTCCAACTCGTTTATTCGCAAGCCCGAAGTGGCCGGAACGATTTCTATTTGCGGTGGTCGACTCGGCTGTTCGACTATTTTAACCGTTCGCGGTCGTTGTTCGCTTACGGGCGACTCTGCGCGTTTCTTTTTTCTCCTACGTTTTCGAACTCTTTTACCTAAGAGCAACATCGTGAAGAATTTGACCTTTTTTCTATGTATACACGCGATATCGTAAACACAACTCTATTGGTAACGTAGAGAGAATACTTTAAGTTTTAAAATATGCGCACAGAAAATAACAATAGTTCAACCCTCGGAGCTCTAATATCCAAAACAATAAAATACCGCGGTTCGAATTCACGATAAAGATTCGTTCGGCTATACGTTTTTTCTGAACGGAATTGAATAATAATAAAAAAATAACCATACCTATTGATTGTGTTATACTCACTTTTTTTCGTCTCCGTTTCCTGATTCGATCTCCCGGCACTTTTGTCGTCCGCACGCGCTTTGGCTTCTGCAACAGACCACGGGATTTACGACGGATCAGTTGTCAATAAGTCGTAAGTGACTGCGGAAAACGCGATCGCGGGTAGCAAATAAAATATTAAAAATAAATATTAAAAACCACTCGCACGGTGCAGGACACGACCGTCTAGGTTCGACGACGGTCACGTAGTTAACAATATTTCGATTGTGTTCAGCATCATCGGCCGACTGCGCGGGATCCGCTACGTGAACACAGATCGGATAGGGCACACCCGAACAGAGGAAGTAACCGTACACATGAAAATATAATAATAACACGAACCGGAGATGGTTTACACACACACACACAAACTCATTATTTACAAAAACTCACAGACGTACAACAATTGTCATTAGCGTGTGTGTGTGTGTGTAATACGCGTGCGTTTTCGTCTGTAAAACACGTGCGCACAATGGAGAGAATGACAGACACGGAATAGACACGGGTCAACGTAGTGCTGGTGCATATGGGGTGGTGGTTAACATGCGTTTATTATACGCGGGACTATACGTTTTATGTTTTTACAGCTGTACGCAGTATAATTACACTCTCGCGTATCGATTATTACGAAACGATATTTTATCAAACAGTAGGAACAGTTTTTAATACTTCGCATATTTTATAATGTATGGCGTATGAAAATTTCATGATATATGACGTTTTGAAATATTTCACGATTGAAAACAAAAAAAACGAGTCACGGGCAGCTCGCTTAAGTGGATTTGAACAAAATAAACGTGTGTAGTACAACTGAGAGTTAGATCCTCTTTAAATCGTTGATTTCAAAGAACTTCACGCATCCAATAATGGTGGAAGTGGTTTCGAAAATTTTTGAGCCGAGTGTAGAACTTCAGAAACTGTCGAAAAATTTACGTATACACTAGGCAACTGTAAAATTCGCTCAGAATCGTTTTTTTTTTTTTCGAAGGCAACGGATTTATCGTTACTTTTAGATATTAAATAATACGTTCACAACTTACACAAACCAGTGACGCCCTCCCAAAGCGTCACTCCGTCAAACTACCCACGCGACCTAGAGTGATCCCGGTTTTGTTTTATTGACGTGTGTGTACAGGTAATGAGTAGTGCTATTTTTTGGATTTTTAAAGATATTTTTGCATTTTTAACCGGTTTTCAAATATGACCGAAAAATCGGCAGGGATATTTTTTTTTTGTAAATTGTCTAAGCAACAATATCGTTTTGTTGAAAAAAAAACTGTAAAATATATTCATAATATTACTGTAAGTAACGCACACGTTAAACAAACTTTTAAACGTGTAGTATTTTGCAATACTTATCACCATATATTAAATACCGTAATATTGTATTATTTGTATTCCTGCGAGATATGTCATTTTTAAATACCTATATAATAAAATGACTTTACACTACTTTATACCTCCTAACTATTTCAAATCAGAATTCGTGTACGGTATGCGTGCTATTCAGACTAATCATGCAATTACGGACAGGATGGGTGTAGTTCCTGTGGGTGGAGTGACAAGCAAGGCCTATATTTTTGTATCAAAGCTGCAAACAAATTATGTGAATTTTTTAATCGAAATCGTGTAACTAGTTTTTTATCGAGTGGATGCGTGTATAAAATATAGTAAAAAGAAATCGCAGCGCGTTTAATTCGCCAAAATATGTACAAACAAAACCAATAGGTATTTCGTTATGAAAAGTATAGAATTATTTATTTTTTTTTTTTTCAAAAACCTATATTTTGTAAAAAATTCATTGCAAAACTTTTAACTCAGTCATCGTTCAATGATTTTAAATAAATAATTTAAACTATTGGTTTTACATCTTTAATATAATATTATATACATTTTGTACATTTTAGTTTTTATTACAAATAATTATACAATGTAATCGTGTAAATCGTTAAGATTATCCATTTGTAAGAAATTATAAGTTTGTATCACTCGATTGAAAAAAAAAAAAAAACAAATACTATATACATATTTCAAACTGAGATTATTGAGCGAGCGTCTGTAATTTATAGACGCAGGATTCGTTTTAGATCGGTACCTATCCATAAGTTATAATTTCGAAAATAGACGCGTACGATGGTTATAAACGATACGAGAGGATCGTCGCATAAACACAAATGTGTGTGTAGGTACAAATGCCCACTAAAAACGGTTTGAAATTAAACGCAAAAATTATATTAAATATACAATAACAGTCGAAAAACGTTAACAATGAAATGTTCAACAGTTGTTATATTCAAGCGTGCTTTGTTTACGAAATTTCTACGGTAAGTACGTATACCGCAAATGTTTTTTTTTTTTTATTCGATATTCAAACGTTTCTTACCTGTTCTCGCCTTGATCTTATTAGGTCTATGATATTTGTCTTTTAACCTCGATTTTGAGCTTTCGGACTTGAGCATTGTAGTATTTACATTGACGGGGCAAAACGAGTAAAAACGATCGACACACCAATACCTAAACGCAAATCGCATATTCGCGTGTGTTACTGGCGGATAAAACAACACACGGTAAAATGAACTGCAGTAAACCGTCCACACACATCGATAAAGATCGTCTGAAGAAGCACGTTGCTTATAATAAGAAAACAGACGCGTTTTCTCGGCGGGGTGTTACGGTCGACTGGATTATGTCTATATAATAGTATCATTACGATGTTAACACTATGTTTGTGTACGATAAACAAAGTAGGTACATAGGTACTTGTCGAAAATTCGGCCACACCGATATTAGACAAGGATGATTTTTTTTTCTTCTCAAGTGTAGGTTAGCCCATGTACCCACGGACACGTTTATGTGCTACATACGTGAACCAGTGACGAGAAAGAGAAAAATCGAAAAATTAATTAATTTCTACGTGTCCTGCGAGTCGGTGTATATCGTGATTTGTATCGAAAACGAGCGTAAAATAACAAACGGCGAAAAAAAAAAAATGTTTAAATCAATGAAATCCAACTCTCGTAATATTTTACTGCACGTAATAGGTGTGTAATAAATAGTGTAGCAAGTATAAATATTTGGCGCGAGTCTGTCCGACTTAGGTTAGAGTGAAATGCATTTTTTAACCGAAGAAATATATACGGTGTTACGTTACAAAAAACGTACAGTAAAATACTGTCCGCGTTAATCAAATGCAACAACTATTATTATATTATCTAGTCCAAGAAAAAATACAATTTTTTCGTTTTATACTAAAATAGACAAGTATTGTTTAAATTCAATGGAATAAATTGAAGTTTCAAAAAAAATTTAGTGCCGGACTCGATTAATTGCAAAACAAATTGAAATTCTTACTTAAAAGTTAAGATTACAGAGAGGTATAGTGTAAGTAGTTGAAGTATTAATTAAAACTCAATGATAATTAATATATGGACTATTAGGTATACCAATTATTAAAGATTCAAGCGAAAGTAAAAATAGCTGGATAACTCAACATAATATTAAATTCTCCACAAAGTATATCAAGGTACATCATGGATTCTTATTTTTCTTCTTTTTATTATATGTATGTCAATAAGTTTATAGAAAACGCATTTTCGTTCTATAATTTTTCTATTAAAAAAAAAAAAAACAGAAAAATAATAATTATTATTAAAAATTATAAAAAAATCGCACATTAAGTGACTATTATGAGGACGTTCTGATTTTCGACTATATTTCATATTTGTAGCAGACGAGATTTGGGAGTCGGAAAAAGAATTACGTCGTATGAATTGAAATTTCTCAATGACGGGAGGCTTTGAGTCCCCGAATTCGACGCCCCTCACTTATGCCCTTAGAAATCATTTATGCAGGTTTTTTGGTTTTTAACGATTAGTTAGGTTTAACCATTTAGTGAAATAATTATTAATACCCTTATGGCTACACAACATGAGTATAAATCTTACCGGTTTTACGTTCCTCGTTGATCTGTCCAGTACTGTGCGATTTCGGATGTCTAAAACGTAAAAACACATCAAAATATTTCTAAATTAGGTATCGTCTTTCGATAATCATTTTAACCGCATACGATTTGATTCAATATTGAATACAAATGCATATTTTATTTGCAAAATTGTTGTTCATTGCCATACACACATTTGCAATATATTTTTAAATTTATGTCATGGGCTTTTTACATTTTGACACGCGTAAGTATCTATATACTTTTAGGATTGTGTTTTATACGAAAAAGTAACTAGGTGCGCACATTTTATATGCATAAAAAAAATAATCATCGCACCGTATATCCTCGTTTCCAATTGAATTTCAGTCGTACCTATTGTTGCATGAACTATACATGTGCACACCAACATGATTAAACTATATTATTTATTGCGTTTAGAATTTTTTATGTAGGATAAGTCTTTATACCGTTTCACACATTTCATAATCACTTCGAATTCTAGAGAAAAAAAAATTAAAACATTTGGTAGACCTAGGTACGTGAAAATCATATTTTGGGAATTTTTTTTTCTTTTTAAAAATAATTATTGAAATAGTGTTTTATCAATGAAAATACGATCAAACATTCGTATTATTTGTGCTCCAAATCTTCGTTAATTACAAAAATATGTAGGAGAATTTCCTGAATACTTACTATACAATAATTATTATAAAAAGGGAGTAAATTATAGGTCCGGTGGGAATAGTTAATTAGAGTAACGACTATACGTTTTGATATAGAAGTATAGCTATGGGTGGGTCAATGGCTTGGATGTCGTAGTATAATTATTATTGTATACTATATTTAATAACCGAAAGAAATGATAAATGATAGCATTCGAAAAACAACTCTCAGCGAGCTCAGTAATCTAATAACGTACTTTATCAATGATATTATTCGTCGCATTCGTTAAAATTGTAACACAATATTTAAGAATATTAAATTTTCGGAAGTGTTTCAGACCCGTACTTAGGTATTGACCATATTTTACCAAGTTAAATCTCAGAAATAATTGCTTATTTTTGCGTGCTTATCGTTTTATAGTACGTGTAATGAAACTCGAATCTCAAACAAGTCCTATAGTCGGTACGTTAATAATACTCAATAGTACACGGTATTAATAATTAAATTGTATTTTATTCCAGGTAATATTTGATTGCTAAGCTCGCTCAGAACCGTTTTACGAATGCAATAATTTATCGTTGCTTTCCGATATTGTGTAGTACAATTTATACGCTCAGAATCAGAGAAAACTCTTTCAAACAAAATGATAGATCCACTCCTCACATATTATATTATACTATAAGGTCTATATTACACGCTTAAGCTCGTACACCTAACCATAAATAATTCATACCGAAAATATGTGCTCAATAACATGTAGTTGATTGTACCGACCAAGTTATAACCGTTATAATTTATCCGATATAAATAGTTTTTGTTCAATTAAATTTTAAATTATGAACGTAATAACTTGACATTACTTGAATATATTATACTTCCATTTATGAAAATACGTCAAGTTTCTATTTTGTACGCCTGAGAAAACTGAGATAAATATAGTACGCCCAGTTTAATCAATAAAACCAATAATCAAATCAAATCAAATTATCTAAACAATAGTGTTTATACCCAGTGGAGTGTCAAATGATAAGTGGGAAGGGGGGGGGGCTCAAGGGACTTATAAAAAACTAAAGAAACCGTCGAAAATTCCTACCTCAGGTCGTATTATTGAAGCTAACAGTTCTCTCTAGTCGCTACCAGTATCAGCTCTTGCTATTTTAAAAATGTTGCTAAACTCGTATACTACAGGTAGTTATAACATGATTATTTAAATAACATTTAAGAAAATGATAAAATCGGTTGTAAACAAAAACAAACCAATTCATTTGTAATGAAATTTTAAACGTATTTTATACACTACACTTTTATAATTGCACCTACTTAAACTATCAAGTTGAATTGTTATTCGTACATAAATAGCAATAGTTTTGATAGTTGAATGTCATGTTTAGGGTCAAAAAGGTGTGTCTCACACCGAAGCACGGAGATTTATCATGATTATAGTGATTTTATTGTGATGTACAGGATGGGCGTGGAGCTTAGCAGTCCAGAACATACCTGGTTGACACCCAAAGTAAAAAAATGTATATATTTTTTTTTAATTTAACCTGTTGAAAAGACCAAAAAATCACTTTCGCAAAAACATTAACGATTATCAATAATATTATAATTCTGTGATGTATGGTTTAAACTTTAAAGTAAACATATATTTAAGTAAAGTTTTATGAGCGATACTAAAAACAAGTTTACTTTTTACAACTTAATTATTTTTTTTTTTTTTTAATAACGAAAAAAAATATTCAAAATTTCGCTAAATATCAAATAGGTTTTTGAATTATTCTGCTATAACTATAGTTTTTGTTTATTTTATTGTAACTGCGGTTACAGTGTCACATTTATTATTTAATCCTCATAAATATCATATTAAAAATGCTCGTAGAATAAAATACGTTAATTTGTATAACACATGAAACTGCGTACATAAAACTAATTTCATACTTACAAAATTTCCATGATAGTAAAAAAGGTGAAAATGTTTTGGTTTGAATTTCCAAAAACAATGTAATGATCATATCGTACACTACAGAAGTATTAATAATTACGAATATATGTGAGCGTCAGATTTCTCTCAGGTATTTGATTTTGTTGTATAATATGCAGTAATTTAAAAATGTACAAATATTGTACAAACTTGAAGAAAAAATGTTAATGTCCCGACCCCATATAGATCAGTTCTATAAACAGTGACAAAAAGGTATACTCAAAGTTGAGTTGTCCCAAATAAGCGTTTTTGAGTAGATCAAAAACAATATTTTGTCTACCGCACGATAAATTATCGTTGTTCAATGTGTATTATTTTGATTTCTCTAAATGGTCTTTTTTTTAAATAAATAATTTAATTAATGAAAATTTGTTTAAAAAAATCACTTTTAAAACCATCATAATATAATATAACAAATGAAACAAAACTATTCGCTTTAATGTAAGATGTGTTGTATTTGTGTATATTTCAGGCGCAAAATTGTTTCATTTCAAATTACTAAAACTACCTATATTAAACGTTTTTATGCGAATTAATCAATTCTGTAGTATTTTTAATTGATAAGTATTTTTCGTTATTTCAATACAAAAAAAAAAAAAAACCAAATTTTAAATTGTATTTGTTTTTGGATGCTTGACTTGTTTTATTAAATAGTTAAACATATTATTATTATGGTTATTAACTCAATGTGTTATTTACCTACTAACGCCGATGGTTAACGTATCTCCGGAGTTTCGGATTAGAGCTTGAGCTTCATTGGATGTTAAATGATCGACAGACGCAGAATTTACCGATTCGATTAAGAACCCTTCTCGTACACCGGCTTTCGCTGCTTTTCCTGCACTGTTAACCTTAAATGAAAACAAACACAAATTCATACACATTACAAACAACAACGTGAGAATCGATACAAATGGACAATCAATTCAATCATCTAATAAATTAATGTGCTATCACTAACCATTTTTATTCGCACGCACTAATAATAGTAATGGTACATTAATTTAACGTTAGTTAAATAAATTAGTTTTATACATTTTATAATTTTTAACTCTGCAGGTTTACGTATCGATCGTATGGACAAGTACGAAACACAGAAGCGTGTAGCGAAAAATAATAACTTCATATCCGCGAGGTATTAATTTATTATAAACAAACGAATTGATTTTTTTTATTTTACACGTCTTGTACATCGGACTTTTTTTCCTCGGATCGTTTTAGCACAAAAATTTCTAAAAATTGCACTGAAAAACCTGTAGATTCTACGAATATTATACATTTTGTAAGAAATTACGTAGATATATTTTATGTACATGTGTAAAAAACCCAAATCTATAAAATTGCAGATTTACTTTTTACTATAGCAAACTCGTAAGACAAATTTTACATCGACGGTGAACAGTTTTTATATCGTTTTTAAACTAAATGTTTTGAGTCTACGCGCGAATAGTCTGTCACGTCGTGTCATGAAAATCATTACACCACCGTTTTACGTTTTTTTTTATTTACCGTTTTAATAAATAAATAATAACGAGATTAAAAGATAAAACACCAAATATACCTACAATAAAAATTTTACGAAACGTTCGACTTACGGTTTAGTATTCTTTCTGACAAAATAAAATCGTGTTACACATACTGCAGGCGAGTTATGTACTTACAATATACAATACATAGCTAAACGCATAAAAAAAAAAAAAACAATTCTGAGCGAGCTTTAGTGTACGTCCAGATAAATATTTCGAGAACTTCTAAGTTCTATATGTAGCTCAACAATTTTTGAAATCAATTAAAACTTTTATCAAACATGTATCGTACTTATTCTAATAGTACGCTTGAGTTTCAGCTCGTTCCGATCATTATTTTGGAAGTTTTGGCCAAAAAATTTAAATCGACATGTCAAAAACACGTTTGATTAATGTTTTTCCCAAATTTCTTCTAAGTATTGAATAATACTATATATAATAATAGTTTTACGACTGTAACTTTGTGTCAAATTTTGAACTTTCAAATTTAAGACCCCTCAAAGTGCCATCAGAGTTCATAGATCCTATTTATTAGCGGTACTTACTGATTTTAAAAATCGGAGCATTTCTTATACCCATAAAATTGTTCAGGGCAACAAAAAAAAAAACGTAAATAAACAATTAAAATATTTCTATACAACTTCCATGTACGTATATATCCAGGTACCAATACAGCAGCAGCACAATAAACTGTACCGTAATCCATAAAAATAACACTATTATGTTGTACAGCCGAAGCAAATTATTATTGTTAGCACAGATTTCACGTTTAAAAATACAAAAAAAAAAAAAATGTAATGTTATTTACCTATATAATGATAAAATACGGCACAACGCGCGAATCACAGCGGGTGGGTAATAAATTAACGTTTGAACGCGGTTAAAACTACAAAAGATAAAATATAATAATAATAATAATTTAAACAAATATCTGATGGCTATATGAAATGCTTATCTAACTTGTTCCTTTTTGTGCCGAAATTTGAGCATCGTACGCGCGTGTGTGTGTGTGTGTATAAAAATCTCGCACTAAAAGACGCCGTTATTCAATTTATCGCGTGAACACAATACTATACTTTTTACTCACGAATGAATGATGTAATTCAATCGGAAAATTTTAGGTACGTCAAGAGATGAAAAAAAAAAAACCGGTGGTTAATTCAAAACACAATCAACAAAACAGTCGGACGAATATGGAACGGAACTGAACGTGTATTTATTATGTACATTGTTATGACCGGCTGCTGCAGTTGTTGCATTGTACTTATGGACAATAACAGCGCGAGTTCTGTGCGTTGTGTGATGTATGACAGATCCGCGGAAACGCCCCGATAAACGACAAAATACAGTCAAAAAAAAAAAAAAAAAAACGTCTTAATCGTGGTGAGCAGTTTTTATCAGAATATTTATTATTGACACGGACGCGATAACGATACAAATTTTAATTCCAAAAGTGGTTATCGCGTAAATTGAAAAATGTTAATGTTCGTAAATGGTTTTGAGGCAGTGGCGGAGTGGCCCATCTGGAAATCTGAACGTTTTCGGATGTGCCGGTACTCGTGTATGGAAACGAATGGTGCTGATGCAAGATTTTCAGTATTAATTTCTTGTAAAACACAAATGATTTCGTGATAAAAACAAAACGAGATAGAAAAATGTATGAAAAGACTATGTCAATTATATATTGTGATCTGTGAAATGAGGTATGATTACCTATATCGAATAAAATTGTAAACTAATAATTTGACTGGTATTGCTTTTTCTACTTTTTACGTCGACAGTCAAACAATCATGTATACAAGTTCATGATGATAATCATAATTTATTTTATTACGAATTATGATCGGACACGACATGATCGATTTTAGGTACCTCATCGCGTGTAAATATTGTTTAAAACGTTTGTAAAAAGCTTGGTTGAAAAAAACGTGAAAAATCTATTGCTATAAAGCAAATATAGGGTGTGCAAATTAAAAAAAAAAAAAAAAAAAATGCGTTTTACACATTTAAATTTTGTGTAAAATTTTCAATATAGTTGAACAATTTTTGGAGAAATTCATGCCAAAAGAAAGAAATGTAATGAAATAAGAATTGTTTTGCATACAAATGTTTATAAACAAAAAGAGTGCTCCTAATGAAAGGTCTATAAATCTTCGGTAGTACATAGGTTGAAGCTTTTTTTGAAATATCACTTTTTGAATTTCACCAAAAAAAAAAAAAAAACGAGAATTTTACTTTTTGATTTGGAAATTTTCACGTTTGTAATGACGTTCTCGGGTAGAAGGAGTGTTCCAATCGTTACGTTGAATACCACATGAAATTTGGGATTTTGGCTTTGAATTTTGTATTATTTGAAGCGTTTTTCGATATTTTAATTATTCTCTAAGTTATGTGTCGATATCGACAAAAATGGCGAAATAGCCAAATCCGGCGTCAGACGCATCGGAACCACCTGAAACTTTTATACATAATATTCAAATGGATAGGATAGTACAGGTTTGACAAAAGTTTCAGATTGTTCCGAAAACGTGTCGGGCTAAGTTCTCGAAAAATTTACCGGCACGAGTCCTAGACAACTGAGCTCGTTCAGAATCGCTTTTTCGAAGGCAACGATCCATCGTTGCTTTCAGATAGTATATTAATACGTTTGAACCACAACTTCCAAACCAGTGACCCGCACCCAAAGCGTATAGTCGCGACTCCGTCAAACTACCCACGGGACCTAGAGCGATCCCAGTGATTTTTTTTTTTTTGCTTTATAGTTTTTCCATTGCAAACAAACGTACATACTATACGTTCGAACGTAACGAAAACACCGATTCTTGTAGACTGTATTAATATAATATACGAGTAATGCGCCGAGTATACCTTGTTTTTGTCTTGTCCTGCTAAAATGTTGGCCAGCAACACGTCCCTGAACCGTCTCGCCGAGTAATGAAAATGTACGTGCGCGTCGGATACCGTTTCAACGAGCATCGTGAACGACGCGGACGAACAACACGAGCGCAGAACAATTAATTATTATTATTAAGGTACAGTTGATACACGCGACGTGTTTCAGATGTGTGCTAAACGATTATAATAAGTTATAGAATACGATTCTATATCATCGTAAACATCGAAACAAAAAAGTTTTCATAAACGCGTCTGGGGATATTGCAAAAAATAGTAAACGACAAGTTTACCCTATAATAAACAAAATCGATCCGCGGAGACTACTACATCATCCAAAAAATCGAGAACACCGGCACAGCAGCGGCGATACCTAATTCTTGTGGGTTGTGACGATACTGATACACACAGGTATACAGGTAAATATCACGCCGTGCAGGCGGTGTTGGCGGCGTACATAATAAATACAACACCGTTCGAGCGGCAAAACCTGTGTACACGCTATACAGAGTGATAATTTTTACCGACGACGGCATTATACATTTCGGTTGTATCGAATTTTTATCACGCGCGTTAAGAGAAAACAAAAATAATAACAATAAATCGCAAGATGGACAATTTTTTTTTTTATATAAATTTTATTTATTCGATAACATTTGTAAACATCCAACTTCCAAGAACAAAATAATAAAAAATAATCTGTGACAAAACAAAACCGAAGTACCTAACAATTGTCAAATAATAGCGGATGCCTATATTTTCTATTTTGTTTTTTTTGTTTTTTTTGTTTCATAAACGTACGTCAAATCAGTTTGCCCGTAACTTTCAACGATTGTACATGTACTTACATGTGCGTTCAACGCTGTTATAGATCGACGTAAACGATGATAAGACGGCCGATTACCCTTACTGTTGGACAGGGAAATAGAGATTTTAAAAGAGCATCACGATCTCCTGGAGCGTCTGGGACATAGATTATCCCCCCACATTATAATTACATTCAGCATAAAGACACGGGGGTGACCGAGAATACGAATAGCGAATAAGGGACACTATATGAAATGGAGAAAGTTCGGAAACCCAGCTGTCTATAAAAATTCAAAAATAAAGATGAAAGTACGCGGACATTATTACGACCAATATAACCGTCTTGTATACGATTCTGCGCAGGGCGCTGAGAAAAACCGAAAAACTTAGGCAATATTGATGTTCGAGAGAAATCTAAGGATCTAATGAAAGTAATTATATGGACCGATATAATTGATGATCGAATGGAGAAAACTAAACACGATATCATCAACTGCAAATTGTCAGCAATCGGAAAGAGGCTCAAAAAGACAGAAAACAATGTACTTTCGGAGACCGGATAAATTCAAAGAGATTGCCAAACGAAGACAAACGAGTGCGAGCCACGACTGGCGTATAAGTTATAGAAGTCCTCTATAGTTTGCCGATGATAAACCTATATAGGTAAAAAAACATCTTTGAGGTGGGAAGACTGTGCAGTAAAAACGGACATAGAACCGGGAATCGGAAGGAGGAAAGCTGTGTAGAGGACCGTAAAGGACGAAACCAAAAGAAGAAGAAAAAATTCAATTCAGTCAGAAGATCGCAAACAAATAATAACTGAAACGCGATCGGCAATAGGCAATGTATAAATAGTGACGAACACGTCGATCAGACTGTATACAGGTAGGAAAAGTGAGAAAAATAAAACGATAATAGTCCGCAGCATCCAAAGCGTGTGTAATGACCGCGGCGAAGGCACCGTGTACATAATAAGAACGGATTATTTGGGCAAATGAACCGGAGTGGAATGCGACCGGCAGGCCTTGAACGCTGAGCGGTCGTCGTCGTGCTGGCTGCCGCAAGTATGATCGTAGGGACAATCATTTGGCGTCCGCAGGGCAAGGACGAGGAACACCTCCTAACCATTTACCGGGGGATTGTTTTTATTTTTATTTTAGAATGTACTAGCTATTACACTGATGTTTATTTTTTTTTCTGTAAACAACATTAAGGGTATAATATGTGCTTTTTAAAGTCAGTATCTCTACAGAAAGGTCTACAAACTTTGAAGAGTCTCGAACTTGAAAGATAAAAATTGAAAAAGTTATAACAGTCGTGAAACTTAGGAGAAACATTAAAAACGGCAAACATGTTTTTTACACATCGATTAATAGTTTTTTTTTTTTTTTTTTGGCCACAACATCCAAAATAACGATCGAAAAAAGCTGAAACTTAAGCAATACACGGTATTAAAATAGGTAAGATACATGTATGAAAAATGTTTCGAGTGATTTTAAAATATTTTTTCTGAAATATCGCTTACTTTTTGAGTAATACCCCGAAAACCGAAAAAATCGAGAATTTCACGGCGAAAATATTGTTGAATTTCAGGTATGTGACAACGTTTTGGTGTAGAAGGACTGCTCCGATTTTTAAAATCAGTTTTCTGATACGTGTGGTACTTAAGTCCCAGTTTTTTTTTTTTTTAAATTTTGTTTATTTTTTGAGTTGTGGTCTGCAAAAGCCCCCAACTTAAAAAAAAATAGAAATTATGATCTATTTCAGGGGGAAGGGTTTAATAGAAATTGGCTCTTCAAATTATGTTTAAGAGTTATGCCGCCCTTTCAAGTCAGATTAATAACCACCCGCTTTCTTACACTAGGGTTACCAGAATATATTTTCCAAAAACCTGGAAAGTTTTTTCAACATAACTTAACCTATTTTTTCATTTAGAACTTTTAAAAAATTATTATCTTTTTTTAATTCTACCATTAAAGAGTTTTACAAAAAATTTAAATCAATAACAGACAAAAAGTACTGAAAGAAAAAGCATGCAACTGTAGGCAATTTTTTTGATTGTGAAAAGTCAACAGTCATTTTTGCGAGGAAAAAGTTTTTCTGGAATATTTTTAATTGGAATATCAGTATGATGAAAATATCTAAAATAGATAAAATTTTTAATCAGTGGGAAAGTTAAGAAAAAAACATTCAGTGTTTAAAATTTTATTAATCAGTTTTAAATTGCACAAAATGACTGCAGTAAAACTGCCATTAAAAACGCGCCATTGTTAAAAAACAGAGGTGAAATATTCCTATAGTATACAAGATATTATGTGTGCTATTACATTAAAAAAAAAAGATCTATTTAAACAGAAGACATTTGGCGACGAAAAATCATTCCAAAAAAACGAAAAATAAAACGTTTATAAAATTCAGTAATTTTAAAATAAAAATTTATAAAGTTCTCATAAGCCTATCGTTCCCCCCTGCAAAACGTAAATTTTTTTTGGCGGCGGCAAAATATAGTCGGCAAAATACGACCTTAATGTTAGCATTCAGTGTACATACAATGACACGAATTTTAGATTCTGAGCGCAGCAAATCATACATTGACGGTATTTTTTTTTTTATTTTTTTTCCTTTATCAATTTTTCGAGTAGTAGGAGATTATTTTTCGAGCTAAACCAAAAACAAAAAAGTCAATCAATGCAATGAAACGCCATTTTGCAATATTGGAAAACAGAATTCCTTTTTGAAACTATAACACGTGATTGAATGGGCGGTAAAGAATAATCCATTAACGTAGTAAACAAATTTTTATCGTAATAGTGAGTTTAACGAATAACGCCAGCATACCAAGTATATACATCGACCATCGTAAATATCATCATACTTATGTTCGTACACAAAACATAAATAAACAAGATCAATACAACTCACAAACTGTAATCGTGATGATTGTTTATGTTTTTTACAGAAAAGCTAGACCTGCCGAACGTGAAGTTTATTTTTTACAAATAAAACAGATAGAGATTATACAGCATTAAATTGGTATTAGCTGGTTGTATTATAAAATATGTATTTTTTTCATAATATTTGACACTTATATTATTATAACATCGCCATCGACGATTTCATTAAAAATCATTATTCTCTAAATAAAACTGATAAGTGATTGTTTTATGAGACGAATGTAATGTATTAAAATGACATTCAGCATTTATTGAACATTATTCTAATGAAAATTTAGCAAACAAATGCGAAAAGTAAAGCGTAGTAGGTATAACGAAATAATATTTATCTTTCTCGTGTTTCGACAAAAATAACATTGAAATAAGTTTTAAATATTAAGCATTACTGTTTACAATACATTTCTGTGTTAAATTGGTTATTAAAAATATTATTACTAATATCTTTAACTCGTGTAATATTTTTGCACTTGAAGAATTTTATTGTACGTACTATAAGTTCTAAGTATACTAATATTACACCGCAGTTTTACGTGCCATACGACATTTTGTTGCATTAATAATGTATTTTTAGCTTGTTCGTTAAACTCGAGACCTTCATTCTTAGCGCATTTTATACTAGGTTAAAGAATTTTATTATCAATAGATATTATGTAAATTAAGTCTTTGCACGCACTCGAATAAGAATATTTTAGTTAGGAATTCAGTTGTCGTTTTCATTATTTATTAAGGTATACGAAATTTTCAAAGTAATCGGCCCAGTAGTTTTCAAGAACGTACAAGAAAAGTGTCGATAAAATGGTGCTTCACACTATAGGTATATTTTGTTCGTCGACTGGGTGCCGCGCTGGTTCGAATCCCGGAAAAAAGTTTTTTGCATTTTTTTCCAATTAATTTTTATTTTGAGATCTTTTAATTAACATTTAACCCACATTCCATTGTCCTATCGAGCTGAAATTTTGCTTACAGCTTTGTTTAGGATGACAACGCGTTATGGAAAAGTCAGTAAAGGGAGACCCCGAGGGACTAGGATTAGGTTTTTTTTTTACTTTTGTGATCACTTTTTCTTGTAGAAAAAATGCTCCTATTTTAACGTACATTACCTCAAAAGATAGATAGTTGATCCGAGATGGTACTATATTTGAAACGTTGCTTATTTTTTGGTTCTGAGGAAAAAACGAAAACGGTCAAATTCCCAAAAGTACTCCATTTGACTTAAAATTTATATGTGTCATTAAAAAGGGTGTAACGAGTTAACTGCTTAGTTTTCAAACTATTTTGATCATTTTTAAGGGAGTAATGGAACTTGGGGGAAACAAATAATTACGGGAAACGTGTTTTTTTCACATCGATTTAGATGTTTTTGATCATAACATCCAAATTAAAGATTGGAGTAAGCTGAAACTATTATACAATACTAAAATAGGAAAAATACAGATTTGACAAGAGTATTTATAGTTAAATTTGTTTTTACCACGACGTATACTAGACAACTGAGCTCGTTCAGAATCGTATTTTCGAAGGCAACGATTTATCATTGCTTTCAGAAATTAAATAATGCATTTAAACCACAACTTCTAAACTAGTGACCCACCCAAAACGTAGTCACTACCCCGTCAAACTACCCACGTAACCTAGACTGATTCCGGCGCTTACTTTTTTTATTTATTTTTTGCTAAAATTTGATTTTATCGTCAAAAATCTGTCGTTTTTCGTTATTATCTACAACCTACTATATAACAATATATCTACTACAACTTGTATGCCAGTATAAATCTCTAGTGTGGTAAGCAATAAACATAATATGAATGGTTTTATAACTGACGACGAAACTACAATTGTTCGTTTCGTATTCCAATGTCAACTGAGGCGGCGGTGCATACGAGCAAAATGTCTATCTTCGTTCTAAAAATACTGTGCACAGCGCGAGCAGTTCCTGCAAATCAACTTTAAAACTATCTGCCGATGACGACGGTACCCTGCAAGCACGACGTTAAATATTACGCTAAATGTGCAAAAACTGGGCTCAGAGCCAATTCATGGGTACCTAGAGCGTGTATATCAAAACGTTCTATGTAAATTGAGCTAAACAAGGTGAAAACTTAAGAAAAAGGACAGGCGCGCAACCGGGGAAGGGTCAGGAGATCCCTGCGGGTAACTGTACAAAAAACAAAAGATTGACTCCTGACTGGCATCCCCAAATTCGTTATATTATCAAAAATCGCCATTCAATATTAACTCAAATTAAAAAAAAAAAAAAAAATCGTGTTATCATTATTAATTATTGTCAGTTTTATTAACATTTTATGACGATTATACATTTATTGTTATTCTATTGAATAGGTCTATTGATGTACATCGGTTTCTTAGATGAGAAATGCGTTTCATGGGTTAACGCCCTAATCGCAGTGTAAAAATATATTTACGAAATTCGTAAGAACCATACAAATAACAACGATATATTTTCTATTTATTTGGCATTTATTGGTGTCTGATCGGTTAAAAATAAACTTATGTATAAAATTATAACTTTGAAATAATTAAAGCAGTAAATGGCTAGTAATTTTCTTAAAATACTTTCTCAAGTTCTTTCCGCCAGCTACTTTTATTTAAGTCATTTTCGGGTTATAATTTACCCGAACCATAAAAATCAAAGGAGCACATAAATAAAAGCAAAACAATTTTAAACATATTTGTATTAAAAGGACGCGATACTAACAGTTCTCAGTTTGAGAGTTGTTTTTAACAAGTTTTTTACATTTTACTGTGTTCAAAGAATTAGTATATTTTTCTAAACTTCACTGGTTGTATGGTGTTTTTGTTTTTGTTTTTGGGAAACTTGGATAACTCACGGTTGTTTTTAAAATTCTAATACGTTTCAGTACTATAAAATTCAGTGTACCTACTAATGTCGTGATGATAATATTTGTAAATGATAACCTGCTCAAAAGCCAAATTAATGGCAGTACACCAATGAGTAGCATTTTAAATAAAGATAATAATATGATATGATCTTTTTTACGAAGATGATTACTGTAAACAAACCGATCAAAAGTTCATTTAAAACAACACTAACGTTGTGGTACGGTAATAACAATTTGTGTTTCTCAAAAAAAAGAGTGGTATTTGTTCAAAAACAAATTGTACACAAACAAGTGCCAACTGTAAACAACGATCGTCTATTCCATTAACAAGGAGACCTAGGTGTGTTTATTTAAACTAGCGATGTGCTGCTCCTTTCTCCTCATAAATCTATTTCATCCTAAATAATATAATGTGCCAAACAAATACATCTTTATGTTTTTCAGTTAGTTTGAAATTTCTTAAAATTAGAGTGATTAATTGGAACAAACAATTTCTTGAATACAAAATATTATGAAATAAAGTCTATGACAATCCTTGTAAATAGGGAAGGGATGGTCAATTTTTGTATATTTTCTTCAATATCTTTTCAGTAATTCGTTGTTAAATTATAAAAAAAATACATTTGAATACTCCTTATAACGAGCCAATTAATTTAATGTCACGCGAAGTTTTTGAATTTTTTTTATTTTTTTTCAATTCACCCCTCAAAAATTACCCCACCAAAATCGTTTTAAATTTTATTCTAAATTTTCGGTATCGGGTCAGCTTACTAAACATGTGTACCAAATTTCAACTCATTCCATTCAGTAAATCCGGAGAAATAGGATGTGACAAACGGACAGACACACGAGTGATCCTATAATTTGAGTCAAATATAAAACTTATAATTTTATCTTGATGAGTATTATTTGATTCACTAAGCCTTCTGAAAATCGAAATTTTTGTTATTTACCCATTGCATACAAATTTAATATAAACATCAAACCAGTGATCAACCCGAAACTGTGACCAACTCCGAAGTCACTACTCCATCAATACCCTTTGTCACTATAATTTTTTTCTCGACAAAAGTTGAAATGTATAGTTCAAAACATGAAAAGAAAACAAAGGCCAACGAGTATTTAGCCTCTCATCTAATGTAGTCTTCTGATAGAGCCTATTACAGAATATATAATACCTTCAGATGTTTGGCTTGATTGCTGTCTATACGTCTGAATAATTTTTAATTACTAACCGTTTTTTAAGTAAGTTTCATAAAAAAAAAAATGCTCATGTGGTTTAAATATAGTTGTAGAGTAACAACCGAAATTCAAATTACAGTCTTAAATGTATAGTCCATGAACTTGAATTTAATCAATTAAACGTGTACTATAATTAGAAATGTGAATTGCTATTGTGAATTTAAATAGAAAAATACGAAATTTAAATACATTACCCTTGATATTTTTAGGGGTGAACCTGTATTTTTTCCTCCAGTCATTCTGAATCCCCACGGTGCTCCTTCATTCAAAACGATCACTTTATCTGGCATTCTAAAACATACAATAATAATATATGATAATATTAATGAAATAAATTTAAATAAAAATGATAAATGATTAAATTTTTTATAAAATTTAAAAACAATTCTGACATCGTATCTACATAGTTAATAATACAATATAATCTAAAAATTCGAGTATTTAAATTTCACACCTTATGTCACCAATTACGTATCTATAGTAAACGTTTGGATATAGGTAAAAGCTTGTGAAAGCTTGGTTAAGCTTGTGAAGCAATAATATTTCTATACCGGATCGGCAACTTCAATGTTTATCAAGTTATTTTTAAAAATGTTTTTATTTTTTTTTTCAAATTTTGATAATTGAAACAAGAAGTTATAAAACAAAACAATAACAAAAAGTACGTGAAAATTCGTTGTAACAAGCTAAAAACTTGCATTTAACTTTCGGAATGTACCTAACTGAAAAGCAACTCAAAATTTTGTCATAACAATAAATCGCAATAAATTCAAAAACTGGCCACCAGAAATATAATGTAAGTTTTTTAAGATTGATACACAACTGAAATGTGGTTGACAAAAAAAGCTAAAATAAATACTTTAATGAACGAGCAATGCATTTCCAGTTCAAATATTATGATATAAACTAAAATTGTGATTTCCTTATTATATTCAATCCTAAGAAGTAAAAACATATTTAAATTAATGTGAATATAGATTGTAGTACGATTGTTTCAAACAAGATGTGTACATAATATAATAGAATCGGCGCGTTTCATGATACCTATATAATTGTCTTTATAATTAAAATAATATACTTTATGATGAAAACTAAGTAAACGATATAAGGTGGCTTACCTAAAAAGGTTAAAAAGTAGAAATAATATGATAAAAAAATTAATTAATTGATAAATTTGGACTAATTATACTTCAAAGCAAATTTAAACGATCGAATCAGTTCACAATAACTTTCTATGATCCTTTAACTTTAATATTCATAGGCCTCCTCATGGTTCTTACGGTTTGGTGTTGAAATTTATCAATCTTTCTTTGCTTAAAAATAGACGCACTTTATTATTATCTAAATTTTTGCATAATTTACTTTTAAAGAACATCGATATTCGATTGTAAAGAGCTCTTTTCCCTTATTTGCTTTAAAATGAATTTTCTTAACCCAAGTAATAGTGAATAAAAAATTCTATTCTATCCCTATTTTTGACATATTTTACTCGGGCGGATGAAAAACAATCAATTTTATGTCTACAAGAACACCAGTAAAATTATGAACCCACGATAGGTTTGGAATTCTTCAATAGTCAATTGTAATTCTGCACATGACGATCAAGTAAAACTATTTCACTTTCAAAAAAATGTCCGTGCACATCATGACGTGAAACACTGTGACCTTTGTGAATTGTTCCATTGACCTTTTCACGCCCTCGGAGACAACGCGCAACAGACGTTATATTATAATTCCGTGAAAGTGTTCAAGCTTATATAGTATATTAAATATAGGTACATACCTACCGATCACGTGATGTATGGTGTATAGTTGACACATACATTTTAAAATTGTTTGCATTTAATAAATTTGACACCAATACGGCAATACTTAAACTTGAAAATTTTGCAAGTTAAATTTTTGACGCAATTTTTAAAGCATAGAGTAATTAATTTCGAAAACTAATAAAAATCAACAAAATATCAAAGATAAAAGTATTAATTAATATTAAGGAGACGTTGTACTACAGACTTCACGAAATTTCAAGCATTATGAACATCTGATACTAAGCTCATGAGTTATTTAAACGCTTATAAATTCACAACTTAAAATCGATTTTAAAAAACCATTTTGTACAAACGCTGATATTTTGTTCAACAATTATAATTTGTTTAATTTGAAACAACTTCATGCTAAAATAGTGTTATTATGTAATTTATATTTTTTGAATTTAGAGAAAAGCTGTTTAAATCATACTTATGAAACTCGTCAGAAAATTAAATTAACTTTTAAAATTTTTAAAAATGAATTTGGTAAATGAGACACATTTAATTTTGCGTTCAAGCTTTGTAATCAATCAAGCATAAATATTAATGATTTACAAAACTCTTATAAAAAATATGTTTAAAAAAAGATAAAACAGTTGAAATAAAAACAAACGGGCTTATTGTAAGTGGTGTATTGTCAGTGTAATTTAAAATTATTTTTGTTATTTGAATTTTAAATATGAATATAAAATATTAATGTATGTTAAAAGTAGTAGAATAAGAACTCTTGGCTCCTCTACAAGCTTTGCGTTTTGGAGTCAAACTATTTCACGTTTGATGTATTTATGTATTTATTTTTGTAATATTACACATACTTTTTTGAAATGACAATACGAGTTCTATTCTATTCTAAACACATATTTTCCATGACGTTTTAAATTAATCCTGTGTTATCATGATACTATACTATACAATATTTTTACAGTATGGAATGTTCTTTATAACACAAATGCTAGTAATTCAGATTCAGTAGTTCTTTTTGGCTAAATCTTTTTGTAGAAATAGTTATTATTGAATAACAGTAACTTTTTTATTAGTGATTTATTAATTATTACCTATATATACTTAGGTGCCCAACTATTGTAGTACCTATGTACCAATAGAAGTGTACAAATATTCCTCAAATCACATTTTTTGAGTAACTAAGCGAGTGTATTATAATCATGTGTCCATTATACTATGATTAATATGATACGCCTTAAAAACATTTAAGAGACAAACAATAACAAAAACAAAAATCGTTTAGTGAAAACAAAAATTACACGATTGTTAATCCTGCTGCGGTGTTTTTTAACTATATAGTAAAACATTTATGTCTTATAATTTTAATATAAGTTCATTTCAGTAGAATTTATATAAGGTTGTTTATAATTGACTGTTGTAGTTGATACGTTTATATTTTTTGTAATGGTAAACGTATAGAACGTATTCATTTAGATTTGTACGACATGTTATTAAATCATAAAAACAATTCTACGTTATAGTTGTAAGTACAAGCTTGAATAAACTCGCGTTATATTTGTTTCTACGAGTTGTAAAAATATTCAACTTCTATGGGTTCTGTATTTTGTGCCACGTACATAATTTATTTATTAAACCTATTTTTAAGATCTAAAAAAAAGACAACCGAGTTAATCCACAAAGAGGTATAAAACGTTTTTTCTTTGTTAAATTGTATATACTTATCTATTTATCAAGGCTGGGCAAGTTAACAACTTTTTTTAACTCGTTAATTTACGTTAATTGAAAAAACAAAAAGTTCAGTTAAGTTAAAAGTTAATTTTTAAATTAATTAAATTATTACGTTAATAGATCACTAACAAAAAATATTTAACTTAACTTAAAATAAAGATAATATTACATATATTTAATTCACATGGTTTTGTACCTATAGTAGTACTTTACTTCAAACACTTTTTTTCGTATTTTCTTTTGACATTTTCTCCTTAGTACTTAATACTTTTTTATAAGAATTTTGAATTGTTACCTACAGATTAATTTTGTTGACGCATTAAATTTAAAAAAAAATTAACTTGTTAAGTTAAATGCTAACAAAAAAAAAAAAAATAAGTTAACGAGTTAATCAACTTAACTTTTTAACTTAATTTTAACTTTTAACGAGATAATGTCTTGCTATTTAGACATAATATTGGTAATATATCTGCAACTAAAATAAACTATACAATCGTAATATAAAATATTATTTACTATGTTTTTTCGCTATTTAATTTGAGTAAAATACTGTAAATGTATAGTTATAATAATTATAATTATTATATAAATATAATAGTCTGTAACAATGTCGAAAATTAATTGCTTGATTTCGGGCTCGGACTATTCTACAAATAAACACACATTTTAACTTTTAAGAATAATTTTTGACACTGCAGTCGTTGTAAGATAAATTGTAACCTACACTAACTAATATTATGATTCATATAATAGCTTACAGTCCACATTATAGTGAATAATATGTAACAAGGATTTTATGTCATCAATTCAAACGTATCATTCGTATTTGTTTCGGTACTTACCAACATATAAAATACGTGTAATGGGTATTGAAAAACGCCATAAAAAAAAAATCTATACATTTTTGTTTTTTTCTTTTTCTACGTAGGTAAAATACACTTACACACAATAATGTCTGTTCCATACGAGCTATAGTAGCCCGTGTTTTTAAAAATAATAAACACACATTTAGTAAAATAATTACTAATATCGTCGTAATTGGTGAGTAATGTGTATACATTACGATTTCTCGGAAATATGTGAAGGGTGGTGACCTGCAGTTATAATTTACTACAGAGTACGATAACGTATATTTTTACGATCTATTATATAATACGGTTTTCTTTGAAATGTTATGATTGTTTGTGAACTTCATGCGGTTTGAAAATCAGTTTATACAAACGCCTCAGGACTATTTAATTTGTACTCGACACAATATAGTTAATGCTAATATAAAAAATGGACGTATCCAAACAATAATTATCACTTTTCACTTAGTGTTAATAAGTTAATATATTAACTAGAGAGCTCGAGACTAAATTTAAATAATTTTTAACTCGACGTATAAGTCTTGGTTTCACGTCGATAAACGTTCATTAACCGTTTATTTAGGTTGATTACAACAATCGGTTTTATAGGAAGTGAATACATAAGTTAATAAGTATAATTGATAATTAGCAAGTCACTACATATTATGTGTAAGTATACTTCAAGTATCATTTTATAATAAAAAAATGCTACGAACTAGAACATCTTATCTTATTATGGTCAATAGTTAACTCCAACTTTCAAGAATTAGTAATTAGGACAAATAATGAAAAAAAAAAAAAAATCACAAATAGAAAACACCGTTTACTGTTCGGTTGAGTATGATAATTTAAGAGTTAAGTAAACCTTATAAAAATTAAAAGTAATACTGCGGTAATTATTGCTTGATCCATCAATTTTTTCTATTTTTAAGCTCTTTTAAATCTTACTATTCGTGTCATTACTGAGGACAAAACAAATGAAAAAGTAGGAAGGTATAATATGTTAAAATGAATGATTATTTTTCACATAGTTACATCTCCTCCCGTTGTAACTGTCTGCAAGTATGCACGCCACTGATCATTCTATATCGAAACATCCTTCCGCACAAACGACACTCCCGAGTATTTTGTTATTCCCGATATTTGTTGTATCAATATAGCTCTCCCGAAGATCCGAGTGTGTTTAGGTTAAGGTGATGGAGCCCTCGACTTCTTTTCTCTCTCTCTCTCTCCATCACACTACTCAATTCGTGGGAATTTAAAGAGACGATTTCCCGTGCCCTGCAACGAATAAAGATTCTGAAATTTGTTTTGAAATCTACGCGAAAACGACTTCCCCACATTTTTTATTCCATCCACTCGTGCGCATTAGCCAAATTTGAAAAAAAAAAATTTTGACTTTTTTGGAAAACTCGAGACAAACAAATTAAGTCGCGTTATCAAGTAAGTATATGGACACTGACGAATCGAGCAGTGGCGTACGCTGCAAAAACTATTTTCACTGTAGGCCCGTCTCTCACCCCGATCACTCGAAATCAAAAGTATAAATGAGTCTACGTGGGGATTTTACAGGGATTGTTTTTTTGTTTGTTTTCATATTTGTATATTATCTAAATACTAAATTTTAACTAAAATTTTTGAGTAAAAACGTACAGAAGCCCTATAATTTGTTTATCAACCCTGAAATCTCACGGGCCGCCACGGCACTATATCAAAGCTGGGTAAGTTACTCGACTTTAGTAACACGGCCAAGTCAAAATTAGCTTAGTTACGGATAAGTCAAATTTAGCTTTTACTCGTCAAAAATAGCAGTATTTTATGGTGAAATATACGGGAAAAATAACGATTTTTTAACACAGCGTGGCGTACTTATGAGTACAGGAGGTTGTACCTCGGGAAAAAAAATTATCCTTCTATTTGCGCTCAGTGATGCAGTATAACGTTACACCTATATGAGATCGGTGACAAAGTAAAATTTGACTTTTGAACGAAAAAAATCACAGCGACTCGTACTAAATGGCACTATATACTCGAATATGCACTCAAAAAAGAAATATCGTACGATAGTTGTACAACAGGGTCAAAAGTTAATGATTTTAATAGCTCGGTAAGTTTTTTTGTAACCACACACTCGCCATACTCTACGAGAGATTAATCGGTCCGCCAAACTTTTCCGCCGTATCCTTACAGGAAAGAATCACTTTGTTTCGCGACGGAAAAGTCCGGCTTTGTCTGCCGTCGAAGACACTCGGAACAGTCGGGCAAGTCATTGCCGAAGCCGCGTTGAGATGCACGAAAAACCGATGATTATTCTCTCGTGGAATGGAGTATCCCAGACAGGCGCGGAAGTAAAATTTTTGTTGGGGTTAAGTCGCTCGAGTATACAAAAAAAAAAAATACTCTTCGAAATCTAAATGAAGAGTGTAAATATGGTTGTTTATACAATTCGGTTATGACTTGAAAATTGTTTTGCCATTTATTTAGTGTTAAAAAAAAAAATTAAGAAAAACACTCCCTCCCCCTCTCCCCCCCGGATCCGCCACGGCAGCGACCGAGGAAGTACCGATACTTACCCAGGGATTGTCCCGGCTGTCGAGGACCGCGACACGCGGCGGCGGCGGCGGTGGCCAAAGAAAACAACCGACGGACTGCGGCCGCGCTGTCAGCTAACCCCGTCAGCTAAACCGTGTTCGTCGTCGGCAACGCTACTGTCGCACGTTACAATAATAATAATAATAAAAATGATGATGACGTCGTAGTACGCACGACGCGACGACCGCCGTTGTTGTTCGGAAGCGACGAGCTCGGGGATAGAAATATAATACAAACGGTGCGGCGAGAGAACGGTGTGGAGCGCCGAAGCGCGCGGTCTCGTCGAGTTGCCAGAAAGTTGCGGCGGCGGCGGCGGCGGCGGCGGCGGAAGCGCCAAACAGCTGATACGACGGCGCCTCGGCGGCGCCACGCGAGGGACGGAAGCGCCGATTCTCTTTTCGTCTACAGTTACTGTACAGTAGGTATACTCGTCTACGGGGCCTTTGCCTGCACGTTTTCATCCGGTACTTACGTACATTTTTACGATTCCGATATTTTAAATTATTTTTAAAATTTCGACCGTCCCTATCTGTCATCTAGTCGAAAATTGACTGCGGATAAGACACTCCACGCAGACGACAGACAACAAGGCAAGTCAAACAAAAGCTTTTATAAAAAGCCGGGATCGCTCTGGGTGCGCTTTGGCCGGTCGGTCGCTGGTTTGGAATAGTTGCGGTTCAAACGCATTATCCGACGTCCGAAAGCGTTTGAAAAAACCATTCTGAGCGATTCTTTTTAAAACTTTCAAAACGAGACGGAATAATTTTTCGTAACGATAGCTTAACAGGTATAGCCGTTCTGACGCTGGATTTGGCGATTTCGGCACATAACCCAGCAGAAAATAATAAAAATATCAAAAAATGCTTCGTATAGAATACAATTTAAAACTCCAGCTTTTATGTGGTATTAAACGTAGCACTAACCTAAAAACGTCATAGCAAACCTCAAAATGTCAACATTTTCGTCGTCAAATTCTCGATTTTTTTTTTTTGATTTTTGGGGTAAAACTCAAAAAGTAAGCAAAATTTCAAAAAAAACTACCAAAGTACCACCGCAGTCTACATATACCTATCAGTAAAGGTACTGAGTCTAAAAATCTGAGCAATCCTTCTACCCCAATAAGTTTTTGACGGAAAAACATCATTGTAAAAACAATACACGCTCAGAATCCAAAAAAAAAATTTATACAATTTTTGGAAAAAAGAAACTGAAGGAAAGTCGATCGAGAGTTGTAGACGGCGTCATAACGGTTTCAAATCCAGAACCGCGTCACTGTAATATTATAATAGATCTATCGGTATGTACTGGAAATAAAAACCGTCTGAATATTTCAATATTTTGCGTGTGTCCACGATGTTCATGATTTTTTAAAAGAAATTATCTGCATTAACATCGTGTTTGTAACAATAATCAAAGGAGACAAATACTCGTTTTCCGTTCTCTTTAAGCCTTTTAAGGGTCGACCAACGCCACTCCTTCCTCTGTCCTTCTCTTTCGTCGCACCGACGACGTCCGCATTGCCGGAGAGAGCACGTGGTCGCCGCGCGCGCGCGCGCACTGTCCCAGGCAACTCATCCGTCATCGTACCTACGTGAAGCTGGCTCTAAAAAGTTAGCACAACTCAAAAAAATCATTCCCACAAACTCTACTCGGACTTGTTGGAACGTAATTTAAAAGTTATTCGGATCTAAAGTTTGTAGTGCCAGGTTCATGCCTAGCACTACATATAAGAAAGAAACTTTATTTGTACACATAAAACAATTCTTAAAAAGTTATCCGACATTGTTGGAATTTGTTGGATAATATTTCAAAAGTTATATAACATTAAAGTTTATTGTGCCATGTTCATGTTCAGCACTACATTGAAACGATATTATACATTTTAACAGCTCCTGATACGACAAATATCGAACATTTAGAAAATTAAAAAGGATGTTGCGCTATCCTAAACGTCAAAAAATTGGTGAAAATGTGCAGAGTATTGGTGCTACTCAGTGGCAAAGAAACTTTGCAGATGAATGGATGGAATATGGAGATAATCAGCCACCAACTTTGTATAACAAGGAGATTTTAAGAAAATGCAAACAGGAAATTGTAGATGGAAATTTAGGAACATATGGATCTGATCCTATATTATCATTAATTGAATTAATTAAAAAAAAAAGTAATATTTCATCATATATACATAATCAGACTTGTTGGATACTTTCTGATGCTTTTAAAGTGTAAAAGTAAGTTTGTTGGATCATATTAAAAAATTGTTAAAAGTCAAATCTTTAAAATTAAAAATTTATTAATTTTAATACATATTATCTTTACGAATAATAGGAAAAATGTAGTGCTGGAGTAATATTTCATCATACATACATAATTAGACATGTTGGATACTTTCTGATGCTTTTTAAGTGTGAAAGTAGGTTTGTTGGACTATATTTGAAATGTATTCATTAATCGTCGTATGGTTAAATGGTTGAATTTTATAATTAAATACTATATATACCTACTAATAAACAGCAGTTACTATATTAGACATTAAATTCGAGTAAAACAATATAATGACAATAAACACAAGAATTATACGAAAAAACAACATTTTTTGCCGAAATAATTAAATAGTATTAAATATAATATTTTATTTTATTTATTTTATTAATAAAAAAATCAATACACGTATTTTACGTAAAATATTTTTCATAAGGTACCTATGTATTACAGACAAATATTCATATAAATTAAAAATTGATTTCAAGTACAATATAATAATAATAAGTATTTAAATATTACATATATTACCAATTTCATATTTATACATAAATTATCAGCTTGTGCGTCTTATAAAAGTACAAAATATTAAAATGCGCGTGTACGTTCCAGTATACCTACAATATACGAACTCGATCAATATCAATAAACTATAAAGGAACCACTCCTCCTTTCGTTTCAAAAGTCCTTGACTTTGTCCATAATTTTTTAAACCATTGGTTATCGACTTTATATATATATTCACTTCACAAATAAAATCAATAAACGTTCTAGTTTCATATTATAATCTCATTTGCCAGAATAATATCCGATTACCGTTAATTTTAGTGTTCCAATTTTGTTTTTGAATGATTCAACAATTTAACTATATATTTTTACAAGATACAAGAGTCTTTGTCACTCGTGGATTTTTATTTTTCAGATTCACAATTTAGGTTATATTTTTCCAATTTTTGTACTGAAAATGGTTCGTGATCATAATATCAACAAACTGCATATTATTTTGAACTTTTGGGATCACCTGATCATTATTTTAATAACATAAGTGCATTTTGAGTCATGCCATGATTGTGATTTTTTGGGTAGACGTAAGGTGTAGAGCCAACCCTGGAGAGTGAAGTTAAATTCAAGAACTAAAACAATGTTTTCTGCACGTGATGATTTTTCAAATAAACTATAAGTTTTTATAATTTTATAGCATGTTTAAAATTGATCAAATATCGACATAATTTTAGTATTTCAATTATTATTAATTTCTTTAAAATAAATATTTTCAAAAGTCATTTTGTAA
The DNA here is from genome assembly GCA_017140985.1 of Hormaphis cornu. NCBI lineage: Eukaryota > Metazoa > Arthropoda > Insecta > Hemiptera > Hormaphididae > Hormaphis > Hormaphis cornu. The sequence continues at coordinate 21,885,347 of CM029359.1, forward strand.
AAACACACCTAATAGACATTATCACGAGTTTAGAACCATTTTCAGAATGTAAGTTTTGTTAGGTATAATCCTAGTAATTTATGGACCTGCTGAGATCATATATTTACATCATAAAATCCAGAGTGACAAAGACCCTTTAGAAAGTTTGACAAATTATCCCGCAAATTGGGTGTGAATCCGAGGCTATCCTTTCCCCATAAATTCTAATCTAATAAATGTTTTATTTTATATACGTTATTTCATAACGTTTTATTAAATTTTTGAGACTTATGAGTAAAAAAAACTTTAATAGAATCTAAATAACATTTTTTCCTTTTTTTTTTATTCCCATAGATATGTGGAGATCATTGCCGCGTACTTACGTTTTTATTTTATTTTCATAAAAATATTTGTTTGATACAATAATAACTACAGCTGGTATATTAAAAATCTGTATAGTTGTGTGACTAACATTAGTTTAATATAGTAATTGTTGTTTTTATTATTATTTTTTTTTTTTGATTTTCAAGTTGTCGAGTGTGGTGCAGATGTAATGTTGCAAAATGTCTCGCACGGGCCTGTTGACAATTTAAATTAAATGGTTTACAATTTACATGAACTACAATGGAAAAACCAAAGAATTCGTTCAAAAAATTGCTGTATTTTAATTTTTTAAAATACCACAAAATAAAAAACATTGACAATACATAAACCTACTACACAGGTATGTAAAATATATTGTTTTATAATATTTGATTGAATTAAAAAAATTGTTGAATTTTTTTTATTTCAGAATCTTAACTCGAAAAAATAATCGACAGTTCGAATAAAGTACGATTTTTAGCTGATCACCGGTCTTTTTTGCCGTATCATACTCGTATTATTATTATTATTATAAGTAAACATCGGAGCACTCCTTTTACCCGAAAAAATAATCACGGAAAAGAATTCATTTAAAATTGATTCGCCGAGATCAGCATCTAAAATATCAATCTAAAATAACAATAACGTAATCGAGTACACGGGCCACGACGAAATCAGATGATGGAAAGTTAAGAGTGTTTGAAAAAATGATACTAGAAAATCTTCGGTCCAAAGAGAATGAACGATGGAGAGTATGAAATGAGAAACAACGAAGAATTGAATAATCTTTATAAGGAATTTACCATTATCGGAACCCTGAAAAGTACGAGGATAAGTTGGGCAGGGCACGTATGGAGGTTGAAAAGAATGATTGGTTCAATGACCAGAATGTAAGGAACTCAGAAGAGTGTGCAAAAGATAGAGAGAGATGAAGACAATACGTTGTTCGGCGATGGGCCTTAAAGTTCTGTAAAAGCCCAGAAGAAGAAGAAGAAGAAGAAGAACATCGTAATCGAGTAATGCCAAGTGCATATAACTTACATAATGTATAAATGTTTTTGTGTAGCAACCATAAAACGCCGTGGTCATTTGTTTCGAGTTTACTGCAATTTCGGCAAACCTCCAGTTATACGATTTTCAATTCCGCATTCGTTTTTGCCTCTTCGGATTTTAAAGAACCCGTTCATGCCCCAAGAAGTGCCCCACGTGTTAGCGCATAGCCAATAATCGATTCCATCGTCTTGGCCCCATCCCAACAACTTGACAGCGTGATCTCCATGTGATTCGCCCATCGTGTACTGATATATTCCTGAAAAATAGCAATGAAATATCAAATATTACTATTATTATTATAGGTATAATATGAAAGTAGGTAATCGTGAAAGTTTCTTAACTTCAGTGGTCTCTGCAGCCTCTATACACCTGCTGGCTACGACAAAATTAATAATAGCAATATATACGTATAAATTAATTGTTAATTTTTAAACAATCGATTTTTGTGGAAACTATTTGAAGAAAATAATGCTTTTTTAATAAAAACGTCAATTAAAGGTTAGTATTTATACTTTAATTACGTTAAAATTTCTAACACATTTTGAAAACAATTTATTACCAATTAGCTAAAACAAGCAAGAGGAGTAAATATGTGAAAACTTCGAGACGTTCGGAGCAATATGTTTTTGGAAATTTTGCCTTTTTCATTTTTGGATCATAATTTATTACTATGAAAAGTAATCCAAAATTCAAAAATTTTAACTTAATAATATATAGTAGATATTTTAATGCGAAACAAGTGAATTAGTGACAATGGCTGTTATTTTAATATATATATATATATATACTTATACTCACCACTTTTATAACTTAAAAAATCATCATAGACTTTCATCGCTCCGACAACAGGACCGTTTACATGTATGTCGTACATAATCGCATCTACTTTTGGTTTCACCGAATATATTTTGGTAACTATAAAATGACACAAATACACTATAATGTTCAAATATAACAAAACGAATTCTAAAGTTTCCAACGTATTATTAAAAATGTTCATCGTTTATTTTGTACCATAAGACAAATCTGATGACAACGGCGTCGAATAATTCGAGTTAGTACACTGATTTTTGTAACACGTCGGAGTCGCTTCATTTTTCTTCTGGCAAGCGTTATCTTTCTTTTTTGAGCAAGGAGCTATACTATATGGCTGACATCCCTACGCAAACCCGTATAAATAATAATTAGTTATTTAATACCTACCTATATTTTCCTAGTTTGATTTATCAGCGTGATTTTTATTTAATTATTAGTAGTAGTAACACCTATATACCTATAATTAAGAGTAAAATTCTGGATTGCAACACAACATTTTTATTGAAACCTAAATGAACCTTTAGACACCGAATAGTTGATCCCCCGTGACCTGGTTTAACGGGGGTCACCCGTTTGAACCACGATTTACAAACCAGTGACCCACCAAAATCGTAGTCGCTACTCTTTAAAAACTATAATACAACTACCTATTAAAATGTCTAATATTAGCCGTCGAATCGTAACAGTTGTTGACAACAAAGAAACGACAGTATAATAACTCGTACAATAATATCGTACAATATTATACATTACTAACATCGTTCGAACCGTATTCACCTCCCGTGCACACTCCGTTTTTCTTTATAAATCTCCACGCGTTTTCTGGATGGCCGCCGTTACACCCGCAGCCGCACGACTTTGTGCAACACGAGTTGATGTACTCGCCAGAAAATATTCTGTTGATCGACGTGTTTGAGGCGATGCACATACGATCGCCGAACGCAGAAGCGGTCGCCAATGCCTGCAACGACAATTATTGTGGTTTGATTAAATTTATTGCACATCGTTGTACGCGGAACGGATTAAAATTATCACGTAAACAATATTATGAGTGTGTACAAGAAGAAACAACGAGAAAAGAAACCCTGGATCACTCTAAACGTCGCGAGGGTATAGTTTGACGGAGTAGCGACTACGCGCTTTGGCCGGTGGGTCACTGGTTCGGAAGTTGTGGTTAGGTTAGTATTATATATGTATATCTGAAAGCAATGATGAATCGTGGCCTTCGAAAAAACGATTCTGATCGAACTCGTGTGATGTAATCATCTAGTACCTATGTACGTCGTCTTGGTACATATTATTTAGCAAAAAATGTACTTAGAAAATTATAAAATTATTAAAAATTTGACGCCGGATTCGGCGATTTCGCCGTTTTCGGCACACAACTCAGAAGATAATCAAAATATAAAAAAAATGCTACAAATAAAATATAATTTAAAGCCAAAACCCTAACTTTCATGTTATACTCAACGTAACTGTTGGAGCACTCATTCTAGCCAAAAACGTCATTAAAAACCTGAAAATTTCAAATTTTTCGCCGTATAATTCTCGAATTTTTTGTTTTAGTTCTTGGGGTAAAACTCAAAAGTTAAGCAAAATCTCAAAAAAAATCCACAACCGAAGTACTACATACTTTCATAGACCTTTTATTAGAAGTACTGACTTTGAAAATCGGAGTGTTCCTTCTATATAAAAACATCATCACAAATCTTAAAATTTTGCCGTAAAATTCTCCAAAATTCCCGGTTTTTTTTTTGTTTGGTTTTTGGGGTGTAACTCAAAAAGTAGGCAAAATTTAAGAAAAAACTTCAACCTAAGTACCTGTTGGCGTTCATATACTTATCAGGAGGGGTACTGATTTTGAAAATTGGAGAATTCCTTCTAATCAAAAAGTTATTGACAGAAAAACAAAAATTAAAAAGTTAGTATGTTAGTTCGTGTATGGAAATAAAAAAAAAAAAGACAAGAATCATGATTTATTTATGACAAACCTACTAAGTGCTTGACTTGGGATGACGGAGTTTCCCCTCGTTTTAAAAATATATTTTAGCGTACCCTTCCTAAATAGGAACCGTTTTTGGTCTAGTATTGTAGGCATGATATATTTTTCATTTAATTTCATCCCCCTACTACTTTTTTCTTTTCAAATCAAACACTCATCCTGATTTACACTGGCCCCGAATTACTTCTGAAATATTGTAAATTGGTTTTCAGAACGTGTTAGTACTATTACAAAAACTTATTGCTCTACCTGCATTAAATATTTTTTTGAAAACAAAATGTTTAATAGGTACAACAAAAATTGAACACATATCTGCATATTCGCTCAGAATGGCAGTTCTATAATATGTACATCACATTTACATTTCACAGTTAAGCAGGGGAATGACTAAGCTATACCGTCTGCAGGCAATGGCAAAAGTTATCGTAAAAAAATCGATAAAAACTAATGGACAGTTTAAAATAAAATTATGATTCTATGCGTATAAACAACCATAGCGATGTGCGTACCCAACAAGATCCACAATTCGATTGATCTCTGATTGAAACGACAGATTTGCATGCGGACCAGTCTGCGGTGACTTCGTAATTCCTCGGCAGAAGATCGCGGTTAATGTCTGCTGGTACTTCGATGGTCGGCAGAATGTCTTTTGAACTTAGATACGTTTTAGGCAAAACTCCCGCGAGACGTGTTACGTAGTTCGTCAAATACGCCGTATTGAAATTTAATCCGGCCTAAATGAACGTGACGATTAGTGTGTTGTTGTATAAACAGCTCATGCGGATAAGGTATATTGTACATAACGTCATAAATTATAGTATGGACTTGCTCTAGTAAGTATATTAACCAAAACTAGGCATCGACCAACCGTTAAAAATGTAATACATAGGTTTCAAAATTCCATAACTCTCTTAAAAATGATCATAATCGTTTGAAAACTAAGCAGTAAACTCGTTAAACCCTTTTTAATGAATCATGTATACACATATATTTCAAGTCAAACGGAGCACTTTGGGAATTTGACCGTTTTCGTTTTTTCCTCAGAATTTAAAAAATAATCAAAATTTCAGAAAACGCTTCAAATAAACTACCATCTCGGATCCATTATCTTTCTTTTCAGGTATAATGCGTTAAAATTGGTGCAGGTTTTCTACAAGAATTTTTGATCACAGAAAAACAAAAAAAAAAACATTATTGTAGAACCAATACATTCTTCGGTAACACTCAGAATCTAAAATTTCAGTTACTTATGATTAATACGTACGTACCATCTCGGGCCTGTCATCATACTCAAAGATTGGATCAATATACATTATAACTGTTCTATAGTTACCGCAATCGTTCAGGCAAAAACTGGCCGCAAATACGAACATTTTAGCCCACCGTGGTACCAGGGACCCATGATCCGCATGACGTGGTTCGAAACCAACGCGACGTTCGCGTACACGTGTTTACGGCGACGTTTTTGCCACGCGATGCACTTGAAACGCGAACGTCGGCTTCATGGGACCCTGGTACCAAAAATTGATTATTTCGCAGAGCGATGGGCAATATTTATTGATTAAATTATAATATTCTATAATTATAAATATTATAATTATTCTATGGCTATATTATAACTATTCTATAGTTATATTATAATTAACACCACCACCGTTCGGGCAAAAACTGACCGCTAATACGTGTATTTTAACCCACCGCGGTACCAGGGACCCATGATCCGCATGACGCGGCACGAAACCGACGCGACGTTCGCGTACACGTGTTTGTGGCCACGTGGTGTACGTGAAACGCAAACGTCGGCTTCATGGGACCCTGGTACCAAAAATTGACGATTCCGTCAAGTGACGGGCTAACTTCTGCCACCGCCGCAGACTGGCCGTAAATACATATTTGTATAATTGTATAATACAATATTAATAAATTAATAATATGCGTATATTTTTGTCCCCAGTGGTACCAGGGTCGCATGAAGTCGCGAAGTGGCGAGCGCGCCAAGTGGAGACCTGTTTTCACCTAAACGGTGCCCCATGGGCGTGTACACATAATTATGAAACGTCGGTTCATGGGGCCCTGGTACATAAATCGGCTAAAATACGTGTATTTTCGGACCGTTTTTTCGCCTAAACGGAGGCGGCGGGTGTGTGCGGTGTTGTATATTTTATAATGTAAAAAAGCCGGGATCAGTCTAGGTCGCGTGGGTAGTTTGACGGGGTAGCTGCCACGCTTTGAGTAGATCACTAGTTTAGAACCACTGCCTTCGAAAATACGATTCTGAGCGAGCTCAGTTGTCTAGTGTACGTGTCGTGGTAAAAACAAATTTAACAATAAAAACTTTTATCAAATCTGTATGTTTCCCACTTTAGTATTATGTAAAAGTTTCAGCTTGGTCCGATTTTTATTTTGAACTATTTGTTCCCACCATAAGAAATACATGGCCGCCCGGAATAACGAGTCTTACGACCATATCACAACGTCAAATCGACTATAAACCAAAATTGTGTGAACCAATGTTTTAAACCACACATGTGTAATGTAGGTTGTGTTAAAGTTTTGAGAATTGATCATAAAAACTAGAGGTTTCATGGAATAATTTATAACTGCGTAAAATTCGATAAAGTTCAATTACATTTCCTACGAACGTAAATGCAAAATATTGTTTCGCCCTTTATATTAATAAGTATTTAATCAATAAAATATTGTCTAATAAAAAATCAGAAATAAATAAAAATTTTAACAGAAGCATAAAAACCGACTTAAAAAAAAGCACTAAAAAGTAATTTAATTATTTTATACTTTTTAGTGTTTTTTTTTTTGTTTTCTGAAATCGATTTTTATATTTTTGTTAATTTTTTTTTTTTATATGGGTAATTAATTTTTTCTCCGCAGACTATATAGGTATCAACGCATATGAAATCCGGTGAAAAATTAAAATCCTATTGGAAACTTTCCACCTTTGGTCGTTCATCAAACTACAAAAAAATAAGAGGGTAAACCTTTTTTTTTTCCCCAATGTAGAGACCCATTAAAATAAAACCGGGTTCTCCAAAGTTCAATTCCTAATTAGCGGATTGAGTTATATGTACTTATTTCTTGATCGGATTTTCGTGAAAATTGGCAACCGTAAGTATGAAATTTAGTCAGTGTAGTTTTGTTTATAGCGATGTCGAGTCCCACAGAGAAAAGTTTTTTTTCCAAAACTCCTAACACCATATTGAGTGTTGATTATCAATTATCATAGGATCATGTTTCAAAAAAATCCAATATCCATGGGAAGAGCTAAACTTGAAAATTATCTCTGTACCAAAAACACATGAAAAAAAAAAAAATCAAATACATAGGTATCGTAATAATAATATTTTACCTTCCACGAGTTATTCGGTGCGGCATTCACAAGCTGTATAATATTTTCGGCTTCGATTTTAATCGAAAATGCACCTGCACTAGCGAGGCTGAAGGCAAATATGAATCCCAGGAAAATCCGCTCAGAATCGTTAAACATATTGTCGAGATAATACCTGCGAGTATTTGTGTTTTTTGACGTGCTAAGACGTTAGCTATACTAGTATGTATCTGTAAGTGACGGTAAGCGAAAAATAGTCGATGTGCAGTTTTAATGCACTCGTTTTATAAGAAATAAAATAATAATAACAACCGGTACATAAGAATGTCGCGCAATTAATTTTAAGATAATGTATGTAAACATTGTAAACCTCGGTGTTTCGTTGAACGGTCGCTGTTTTTTTAATTGAAGTGTTTGTCAAATATTAAACAGACGATTCACACTTTTTTCTTGGTATATTATGCAAATTCGACTATATTATAGGAATATAGTGTAGCTATTACATCCAACCGATAGAATATAAAATATTTAAATGTTTAATTCTTTACAATTATGTTGGTTTAATATGTTTTATTCTTACAAATAATTATACTTTTGTGGACAAGAAGTTATACACTAATCAATATATAAGTTCCACCAAACACTGCCTTGACTCTCAAGAGTACGAATGGTACAAATTGTGGTTTGTACAAAGGTAAACGGAAAATTGAAAATTAAATTACACGTTATTATCAAGAATAGTAGTTAGAGGTACACTTTGATTCGATTGAGTCAGTGGATATTTATAACACTCTAAAGTGCCACGCGTTTTACTTCATCATCCGATTCTGTCATTTATGCCTAAATAAATATAATGATACGTACAACGGACGTAAGTTTAAACACGATTAATCATCAAATTCGCTTAAAATTATCAATACGTAAGTAGTTTTTTTTTTTTTTTTAATTATTATTATTAGTATTACACCTTTTCGCATAGGTAAAACACGTTTGTATACCTATAATATAGGTCCTATATTGATAGTTATATGAATCCAATAGACGCATCAGAGTTACATGTTTAAAATGCGTTTTTTTAAAAAAAAAAAAAAAATACTCGATAATTCGTATTTTTATATGATAAAATTATAGTGTTTTTGGGTTCTCAATTTTATAAAATTAAAAAATTGGCCCGGTGCCGACACCTGCATTTTCACAACAACAAAAAATCACGCTTTGCGCGCAGTTTGCGGGAATAATTCTCCGGCCTCGTACAGAATTATTCGAATGATTTTTTTGTTTTTGAAACATTTCTCAAGTCACATATAAGTTCGTGTTAAACGCTTTAATTTTAAATAACGCTATTGGATTGATTAAAAAAAAAAATCCATTTACTATAGGCGAATTTCACGCACGATTTCTTTTTTCATAGTTTTAAACCAGTTAAAACAAGAAATGTTTAATTTTTTTCATTCTATAACGAGACAGGAGAAATTTTCCCGCGCAGCCCATGTGTTGTCCATTTAAGTTTAAATCATAGACATACATTAATTTTGTTATGTGCGGTAGAAATTTAAGAAATCGCCTATATTTGGCGACACCCTTAACAAGCGTCCTAGGAGAATACTTTCCCTTTGTAAGAAGAAAAAATCGTTAAAATCCATTCAAAAATATTTGTGTAGATTTATTAGTATCTACTTCGGAAATTTTGTAGGAAGGAATTAATAATATTTATATTCATTTTCCCGCCACGTTTGGTAAACCTTATCAGTGGTAATGATCCTATGATCGTGATAACGTTGTTGTTTGACTCCGATCCACCTTGGATTGTTCATTCACTCACACCTCTCCTCTGAACTGAAGTCAAAAGTCAAAACTTGTTACTAATCAAATTTCTACATGATAACGAGTTGACCTTGTCCTGAAACTCAAGTTCATTCTGTTCTTCGGGTTTTTTAACAATATTTTCAGCGTTCACCATTCCGCGGTCGGTACACCTAAATTTTTATTTTCATTTTGTTGTTACTATTTTATTTTTTTATTTTTACACTTTACAGTTCAATCTGATCATGTCGGCCATTTACAAAGCGGTCGTTTCTGTTGGCGACAAAGTCGTGCCTCGGGGCTTGAGACCGCTCTGGGAACATCCGGCAGGTACGTTGTTAAATCGTTTGTCCGATTTATCGTAGACGTGCACTAACCAATTCGGCATCACAGTTGAAAAACGAGACGAAAATGCCGTTTCGTTTGATCTGTGATGACCGCTTAGGTATCTTCTGTTTGGTACTGTCCACATGACCTCAGCAATTTTATTTCCCCAGGTCCTAAAACAATTTTCTTCTGGGCGCCCGCATTCAAATGGGTAAGTACGCCGTCTGTCGTTTTTGTTTTGTACTCGATGTTAGAATATTCACCTGTGTTTTTTTTTTTTTTTCATTTTCAGGGTTTAGTCATTGCCGGCATTGGAGACATTACCCGCCCGGCTGAGAAACTGAGCATATCTCAGTGCTCGGCGCTAGCCGCTACTGGTATGGTGTGGTCGCGATATTCGCTAGTCATCATACCCAAAAACTGGAGTTTGTTTAGCGTCAACGTTTTTGTCGGAGCTACAAATGTCTACCAGTTAGCTAGAGCTTATATGTAAGTTATATAAGTCTATTTGCAACGTCTAGTTGGTAGTCATTATTCAAAATTGATTTTGATATTCAAAAAATTATTCATACCGTGTAATAATATTGGCTGAAGTTTACAAAAAAATTTTAGTGGCCAACTTCACCATGAAACTATGGTAAGTTGACTAGTAATGTATTTCTCATGGTTTATAGTTAATAAACACAACTTAAACCATTATATAAGCTGAAGTTGGCTGCTATGAGGGTTTCAAAAAATATTTATCAAATCATACTTGCGTTTACTTGCGGGTTGCACCCGTAACAAAATAGTTATAATAATAAAAGTAAAATGGTAATTCTTTAGTACGTACCTACTTTGGGTATATTTTGAAATTACAAAGGTGAAACATATTTTTAGAACATTGACTATTTTAGAGCATGCATACAAACAAACTACCTGTTACAGCAGTATTGTAAAATTAATAATAAAAATAAAGAAAACTAGGTGTTTAAATTAAATAAGTCAACTGGAAATACATGATGTCCTCTTTTTTAAATTTTTAAATTTGGTAGTACCCGAATAAAGTTTTGTAGTTTTTACATCCTGTTTTTATTAAATTGGTTTTTGTATTTGTTTATTTCAAAATTTAAGTATAAATGATAGCATTAAACTATAAATACATAATTTGGACGGATAAATAGTCATCATGTAAAAAAAGTAATGATAAAAATTAAAAATTATCAATTCACACCAGACTATGACTATAAATTATACAGAGCCAGTAGGAGTAGGGTTAGGACAACTATAAAAATTTATACACATTGGAACAGTTAAAAACATAATTTTACATTTATTTGAAGTATATATTATTATGCAAGTTTTACATTCGTAATAAAAATTATTTTATGGTGCCCCCAATTTAACATTGGCCAATTATAGTTTGAAATTTTAATGTTTTTATTTGAAAATTTCAGGTACCAGCAAGAACAAAAAAAAGCACTTAAAACCGAAAGTGAAGAGTAAAAAAAAAAAAAAGACATAATAAACATACAATTGTTAGATGCAATGTACGAGTCTCAATAAAAAATGTGTTTAAAATTATGAAATTAATTTAAGACCGAGTTCTTCATGATAAATGTAAATATGTTCTGAACTTGGAACTATTATTGTATTTATATAAAAAACTATTGCACTCCATGATAATATTGAAATGATCAAGATTTAGTAAATTCCACTCCTATTTCAAATTCTTCTGTTACCTCTGAAGCTACCACGACCAGGTCCTGTAAAAAAAAAAAAAATACAAAAAACTTAAACCAATATATATTTTGTTATAACTTGTTATTTATTAAATGTATGTGTTAATCAAAAATTGAGTAAATGTATAAAATATAAAAATTATCTATTTAACATGCTGTTGTCATTAAAAATCCCATAACATATTAAATTAAAAAAAAATGAATTATCCAATTGAATACATTTAATACTACACATACCTCTTCCACCAGGACTTCTGCTGTAACCTCCTGTTTGATTATATCCCCTACCACCAAATGATGAAAAATTTCCAGAATAATTTCCTCGATTATAACCACCTCTATAATTATTATAGCCGCCTTCATGTTTGAATTGTTTAAAACTTGGTTTATAGCTGCTCTGTTCATTGAACTGTCTTTTAAAATAAGGTCTACTCCTATAAATAAAAATATATTTACATAAATTTGTATTTGTTACAAAACTAAATATATTATATTTTGAATGTATTATGTAATAACCCTTGATCGAACGATATTGGAGGAAGGTTGAATCTGCCAGAGTTGAAACTGCACAAATCCTTCAAAACCTCTATGAGTTGTAAATCAGTTTCATTGAATGATGTAATTGATTCCGGTTCTTCGGATACACGTACAATTAAACTTTCAATAGCTGGTCTTAGTGCTACGATAGCAGAAGCCGATTTCACATCCATTTTTAAGTTAATCCTGTTTAAAAATATGTTTTCCAATGTAACTATGCCACATTTAAAAACGTTATTAAAATAACATTCACAAAATAATTTTAAAATTATTATCAAAATGTAAAAAAATTTCAATTTTCAATTGCTAATATTTCTATTGTTTTGAATGAATTAAAAAAATCTAATTTAATAATTCAGATATTATTTGTATGCGCCAAACTGACTTTCTATACTCTACTGATGATTTTTACTTATGTTTTACACTAGTTTAGCACTTGTACATCATGTATTTAAAGACAAATAAATTTGCTAGTAATCACAATCATACAAAAATGTATCTGGTAAAAAAACTTGTAAAACCTGTGATCACATATATTTATACAGTGATATAATTATTTTAACTAGGTAACAAATGATTAGGTAGACAACATTTCACTAGCTTTATTAAAGGTAAGACCCTACAGAACGCGATTTACGATTTTGCGTTTTTTGTTTATTCAAATGTAAACCGCTTCAAACAAAATCGTTTGTTTTCGAGCAACTAATCGCGAATTCCGTTCAGTACCATAACTATTTCACGATCTATTTGTAAAGATTTTTTTTCAATATGCTGCAAAGAATAAGTATTTAATTTTTAAGACCACAGAAGAGTAGTTCACAGTTGATTTAAATAATTTTACTAAACATAACAATGTAGAAAAGTAACAAAGCATACCAATTATCCAGTTGAACAAAATTTTTAGTATATTCAATTTTTCGAGCACCAAACAACAGAAGATGAATAGGAGTTACCATGCTCATTTGTTTGCAAGCTACAGCTCTGGTACGTACCTATAAATAAGATATAAATAGTAAGTACTCTAAAGTGTAATTGTGAATTCTATCTGAATTAATACATAGGTATTTCATTGATCGTTACATACATTAACACAAGTCAGAACTTGACTTACACTAATAAAAACTGTACAATTATAATTTTGACAGTTATTAATTATTACATAATAGCCTAAAAAAAAAAAAAAAACAAATATTCACAGTGTATAGAAAAATAGTAAGACTATGAACACGTAATAGTAACAAAGAAACTAACCTTTTCCGTAAATACGAAGAATGGTGAAGGGAAAGGACCCGTCATGGTGTTAATGCAATTAACAGACGTCTTATGTATAAGTGCAGCCTTTCCTTCCGTTGTGTATACCTACAAGTTAAGTTTAAAATTTAAATCAACAACGCATCAACAAGTTTGTGTATATTGTTCTTATACATAAATTGCTTTTACTAAATTGTAAAGTTCTAATAAAACTGTTCTAAAGTTGATTGACATGAGAGTATTTACTTTAAAGTACAATAAAAAATGGGAGATTAACAGTTTACCTTTCGTTTTTCTTTATGATAACACACGTTAGGATAAAATCCCATTGCTAAAATTGCAGATATTACATCTAACATTGGTTCATTGTGTATTTCAGTTTTTCCAAAATCAAATCTATGCTTTTCAAAACAAATTTCTGGAAACCCAATCTTGATAAATAAATCTTTTAGTTGTTCCTGATAAAAAATAGAAACTTCAATAGTATTACTTTAGACGAATTGATAACTTGTTATACCGTAACATCCGCAATTGTTGTCAATGACGGTAGAGACAACATTTTACATTCACAATAATCGGTTGTGTCAATATTGCGACGGAACAAAGATTCCCACCGGTGAAATGCATTGAGTACAGTTAAATGATCTGAACAACGATTACCAGAAAATGCACGTTGAGCTGGTGTCATTCTGTGGTCTAAAAATAAGTAGTAATACATTTGATGAAAATTACTCAATAAGAAATTAAACTAACATACCAAAAACAAATATATCCGTCATATTTGAGCAAATAGCTGCAATAACAGCTAGGGCATCGCCAAGCATAAATATGTTTCCTAACAACATCATACGACCAACCTGTGGTTCAATTGGTAGTTTAGCTAAAATTTTACCAAGTGGAGTCAGCTCTTCATTTTTATCGAGACATTTCATTTCTATAATTGTTAAAATTATGAATATAATACATACAATATTGAAAAACACTTTTTAAACATAACAAAACAGTTTTACTACATACTTTTAAAAAAAAACTAATTTATATTATGTGATATTGTTATAACATATCTAACAGTTAGGGGACCTCTGTTTTTTTTAAACTCAAAACCCTTTAAAAAATAATCTTCTACAAGAAAAAAGTCAGTTGCTTGTATAAATATTTTCTGAAACTTAGATTTTACAAAAATTAAATTAGAATAAGATGGTAATTACTATGGACGGGTCGAACATCAATTTTTTTGAACTCAAACCACTATTTTCGCTTGTACTGTTCAAACTTGATATTTATTCAAACTATTTTTCAAACTTTCAAACTTTTATAAACCTTAAAAACACTGTATGCTGTAAACGCATAACGAAAAAAAAATTCTGATATTGTTTAAATATTCGAACATGATTAAGATTAAACTTATTGAGATGTTTGAGTTCAATTACGAATTTTAAACTGTTTGAATTCTTTAATGTTTGAGGTGTCATTTCAAGAACCCATCCCAAGTAATAACTTACCATGATTGTTATAAAATTCTATTTTTTTTTTTAGCATGCCAACACTATAAAAGTAAGGAATTTTGATCAAGTATTCTACATTTTAATGTTTTTAAACACTCACAATAGAAATATTATAGCATTACCACAAGTATTCTTTGTTCACAAGATAATTCTTTAGTGGCTATTTAGTAGGTTTTATATCAATAAAATAGTTATTACATTTAATTTTTCATATGACTTGGAGGATCGCATCAAAAAGTTTGGTTTTTTTATGAGATTCTTCAATAAGGTAAAACAAACATTTATAGGGTAAGTCAGCCTTCATTGTTTTCCACCTAAGCAATAGAGAAGCGAACAGGGAATTTATTCTGGTAGTGGATGGTAATTCTATATCGACCAAAAATGAACCAAAGTACCTAGACATTAAGCTTGATAGATCATTAACTTTTATAAACAACACCTAGAAGGGGTAAAAGACACGTTAAAAATATGAAATAATATCATCAGCAACAAACTGGCCAAAACAAACTGGGGATGTAGGGCAAACGTCCAACAAATTCATCGTTGGCATTAGTTCACAACGGTTCAGTATTGGCTAGGAGTACTCACACTAAAAATGTCAACCCACAACTAAATCGTACAATGAGAATTATATCAGGATGTGTCAAATCAACTAAGTTAGAATGACTACCAGTTTTCTCACATATAGCCCCACCAGAAGTGCGTACGCACATAGTAGCGCTTAAGATGATTGAGAAAATACATAACTCTACAAACCTTCCAATCTATTATAACTTGTATAACGCACCAAACAAAACACTGAAATCCAGAAATCCTATATGGACGTTAAAAAATAGTACAAACACAGAAGGGGCTTATGGAATTCACATTGGAAGGATGGAGTAGTACTGAATAAGCCGCGTAAGAACTAGACAGGGAAGGTGCAATTATTTTATGCACAAATGGGAAATGGTGGACTCTCCGCTCTGTAACTGTGGCCAGATCCAAACTATTAGGCACATTGGTGAGGGATGCCCGGAGACTAAGTTCAGAGGAGAAACATCAGGTCTACACAAAAGCAATAAGGAAACACTAGACTGGCTGCGTAACCTTTCCATAGGCTTATAGCATTTAATAGTTGTTACATTGTAGCTTGTTTATTAGTTTATTTATTTATTTATATTAATCCGTTATCACTTTTATTTTATTCCGTTATTACTTTTTGTTTTGTACACCAATACCATGCCATATGCAATAAAAAAGAACAAATTTATTATTTTCTAAACATCGTAATATTATGTTATACAAATCTATCACTAAATAGACAACTATTGTACTAATATTATAAAGTAAAAATAATAAAATAGATGATTTCTTTGATATTCAAATAAAATTAAGTATTTTGTAAGTAACCAAATCGAAGAAACACATTATTTTACTTAATGCAGATCTTCAAATTATTTCAAGTATTTTACAAACACAACTAATCAATAAAACAATATTTTTTGTTTAATTGATTAATATAGTTTGTATACAATAAATACAAATTTTGTTTGTACTTATTTGAATATCACAGCTACAGCGTTTTACCTTTGAGCATCACTTGGGCTTCAATTACAGCATCAATAGGAGGTGGTTCAATAGCTTTGCTAAGAAACTGTCCAATATCTCCAAGTCGTAACAATTTAATAGATAAAGCAATTTCATGTAAAGGAGTACGAAAAATTTCAGGTGTTATGTGGTTGTCCAGCTTATCATAACGGGCCTTTAAAAT
Organism: Hormaphis cornu; assembly: GCA_017140985.1. NCBI lineage: Eukaryota > Metazoa > Arthropoda > Insecta > Hemiptera > Hormaphididae > Hormaphis > Hormaphis cornu. Next base: position 21,901,800 of record CM029359.1, read on the forward strand.
GTTATTTAAAAGATAATGTGAAAAAAAAATTAAATTAAGAAAATTACTAGAATCTGCAAGAATAATTGTACACAATTTTAGAGCATATTACTTTAAATTTCCTTTATAAAATACTAGCTGATCCCGCGCACTTCGTTGCCCGTAAAAAATGATAATTCGTAAAAAAAAAAAATCGTGTTTGTTCGAGTACTTTTGGGTGTAATCGCTGCAGTAAGCGCGACTCGGCCACCCTGGTTCGCGGACAAAGTACCACCTCGATAGGCCGTGTTCAAAAATTCGATTTGACGCAAGTTTTTGTACCTGGTCTGCCCGAACAACCGGTGGCAACCAATAATAATTAAGTACTAATTTCTACTATATAATTGTTTCTCCTATAACCAGTAACGACAATACTGCGTATCTATTATACACTATTACATCGAAAAAAGGTCCCCGCGTAAAGTACACTCTCCTTTATACACACAAATATTGTATATAGCGAACCCGGCGCGCTTTGCTGCGCAATTCAGAAATCTATATATATATATATATATATATATATATATATATATATATATATATATAAATCAATGCCACTTTTTGTGATTCAATAACTCTTAAACCGCTCAACCAATTATTTTCAATTGTTTTCCACATACATACTTATACACACTTATACACACTTACACACGTACACGTACACGTACACACACACACACACACACACACACACACACACACACACACACACACAATTATATAATGAAGTTTAAAAATAAAGAAAATATTAAATAGACAGTAATTGTTATTTTTAATTCAGAACTTTATTTTCATTATTGCAATTTACATGAATATAATAAAACTTTGGTAGGGCTTAAATTTATTCAAATGGATAATATTGTGTGAACGAATCTACAAAAACTGCATGATGTTCCATAACTAAACGATTATTGATGTTTTCCATCAATCTGTAATTTTCTTTTCAAAAAATTTTTTTTTCGACAAAAATTTTTTTTCAAAATTTTTTTTTCAAAAAAATTTTTTGTGCTATAAACCTTCCCGGGCTTTCAACGAAGCTATTACAAAAGATTGCATGAAAATCGGTCAAGCGGTTTTCGAGATCATTGAGGACAAACATACATACATACATTCATTTTTATATATATAGATTCATGTAAATCACATCAAAATACATAGTTTTAATTTTATTTTTAAGCCATAGTACTAAATTTTATAGTTTATGTCAGGGGCTAGTATATTTTGATTTTTGTTTTATTGTAACTTATAATGTACTATACACTAAAGAATAAAAATATAATACAACCTTTGTGCATAAATGAAAACAGAAACCTGCTTGAACACGTCCAGCTCGGCCTTTACGTTGTTGCATATTTGTTTTTGATGTCCAAACCGTTGCATAATGAGTCATATTATTATGAGTAGTAAATAGTTTTACCTTGGCTTTACCATAGTTAATTACAAACACTACATCATTAATAGTTATTGATGTTTCAGCTATATTGGTAGACAAAATCACCTAAAACATATTAAAGGTTCAATAAACCTTTTACTATCATAAATTAATTTATAAACAATTATAACTAAAATTATAAATAAAAACAGGTAAGTATAACTAAAATTTATGGTTGGATTAAAGTTTGGATAACAAATATGGCACTTATAATACATTTTACCAAAAAAAGATGTTGTAACCGACAAATAATTTACTGTTTTAATTGATGTTAATAATAATTAATACACAATAATAACACAATAAAGGTACAAAATATATTTTATTATTAAATAAGTTAATTAAGTTTATGTGAAGTATTCTTAAACAAAGATTAACAAATTAATAGAGTTAATTAATTTTAAGTAATTTATTTTGAACATAACATTAACATAATAGTAACATTTTGAATTTTCAAATTAATAACCGTCCAAACTAAGACGGATAAAACTTTAAATTATAAAAAACCTCAAATGAATCACTGAATAAATTTGATTTTATCTGGTAAGTTACATAACTAACAAATGTAACATTTTGTTAATACTTGTAAATGATAATAACAAATAATTATTCAAAACAACAAATGTAAACAAAAACATATTATTGTGCAGCATACTAGCACTATAATTTTAAAAATTTAAAAATAATATTAAAAACACTAACATAAAATAATTAAATATACCTTTCTTACTCCCTGGGGGACAGGTTGAAAAACTTTACGTTGATCTGCACATGGAATTTGTGAATGTAGTGGTAAAATACAAAACTTAGAAGATGCTGAAATAATAAACACACAATTGAAATTAATTTCATATTTTTTTAGGGTAATTAATTTTACACACCAAAAAGAGGTTTTTGAACTAAATATTTTTGCAACGCAAAAATCAAATTCCAACCAGGTAAAAATATTAAAACTGCGCCAGGAGTATTCATTTCTGTTTCAATGTAAGTCAATAATGCCTAAAACAGTAAAGAACATTAATTATACTGTAAATTAATAAATTTACACAACACTTATATGACCAATGAAAATCAATACTATCAGTGTTAAACATTTAAAAATAAATTACTTCGATTATTTCAAAATCAACATCTTTTTCACTAATCATTCCCACTCTTGCCTTAACATCTGAAGAATATTCGTCAGATACAATTAAATTACAATTTTCTTCATGATCTTGTGCTGCAATGACAGATTCTTCATCTTTGTCTTTATTTTTGCGCTTTCTACTGTCGGGAGTAGGCTGATAGTTCAATACTTCAACTATATCTTCCAGAAAATATTCTGTAATCAAATCAAGTTTAATTATTATTATAAATCAATATCTTTCAATTTACAAGAGCCAATTATTTACCCTTCACGGGATAACATTTTCCTTCTACGTCAATAACAGGACAATGGTTGAAATAACTTGAGAACATATCAGTGTTGATTGTAGCAGACATAAAAATCACTCTTAGATCGCGGTAGTTATACACCATATCTTTGAGTACAACCATTAAAAAGTCACTGTTTACATCACGCTCGTGTATTTCATCCACAATTATATGTGATATGCCACGCATTCCATTTTCCAATTTGCGCAATAAAACACCTAAACAATTTCACTATTAAATAATAACTATACTATTTGAGAATAAATAAAACAAAAAACATTACCAACTGTACAGAACATAATTGCTCCATAGGGTCTTGGAAATACGCTATCAAATCTAACACTATAACCAACACTATGTCCAACATCTTCATTTCTTTCACACGCTACCCTATCAGCAACAGAAATAGCTGATATTTTTCTCGGTTGAGTACATATTATACTGCAATTTGCTCCTTGATTATTTTCTAGGTATTCGTCAAGTATAAATTGACAAACCTGAAATACAAAACATAATTAGATAATAAATTAAATTAACAGAACATCATAATGTATAATATTATACACAATAAATCAATAAATATGCATAATATTCACTAGCCTGTGTAGTTTTTCCACAGCCAGTACTTCCTTGAATAATTACAATTGAGTTTTCCCTTATTACATCTAATATTTCTTGTTTTTTAAAAAATACTGGAAGTTCACTGCGCATAGCTATACTTTCTTTTAAACCTTCAGATGAATGCATTTTTACATCATGATCATTTAGCAGTTCCTGACTAAGTTGATCCAAAGTAGCCTGTAAATATCAAAGTTTGTGCAATATAACATAATCAATATTCACATTAGAGGACTTTTAACAATATGAATTTTTCAATACATGTATGCGCATTTACTTAAGGGGTTCTCACCTACCTAGTTAAATTGACTAAAACATAAAAACTGCTGTGTGTCAAAATAAAGTCTGATTTTGATAAGAAAAATTTTTAAAATTCTTTAATGTCTTTTTTTGGAATTAAGTTAAAATATAGACATCATAATGACTTATAATTATGACTTATGACTTCATAATTCTTTGGCGAACTACACCATAATGACAATTTAATTTTTGACTATGGACCCAAAAACTGGATCAAATTTCAAGACTTTATTTGGTCGGATTATAAATCTGAAAAATTGTTTAAATTAGCTGAAATGTCTACTTGGAATTGATTGAAAGAATTTTTCGTAATGTTTGAAAATTTTATAAATAACAAAAATTTAAAAAAAAAATCATTTTTTCAAATTTTTAATACACAATTACTATTCTGTAAATTGATTCAAATAATAAACTGTTTGATCAATTCCAAAAACTTTTTCAGAATAAAAATTCAACTTTATACCAATGCATTTCTTCTCCGTTTTAGTCAATTAGGCTTGGTTTGGAGTTAGGTTTTGAATTGGAATGTAAAATATCTGGGAGTTTTATGCATATAAACGCAGTTTAAATTTACATTAAGCAAATTAATGTTTATAATTTAATTTGATTTGTTTTACTCTGAGATTAAGAAATGTATACATACATCCACAGCCATAATATGTGCAAAAACCAATTTGCAAGTAAATGGTAAATGTGCGTTAACAACTGCATATAGATATAGTAATTAACTATATGTATTTAAATTTGTATACATACGTTAAATTACTAAACAAATCATAGGTAACTAATTTTCATTAGAACAATTATTACAATTTCTATCCATTTAAATAATTTGTTTATCATTGATTTTTTCATAATATTATCAACTTTAATTTACTCTAACAGCCTAACATTAAAGTACTTAAAAATTGTACCAACAAGAATTTAAATATATCAAACATCAAATATTAAAAACTTACAGACGCTAGTGGACCTTCATCAATATTTATTGCTAACCAAGGGTTCCAGTTTGGTTGAGGAGGTGACCACGGAATAACACCCGTTAACCTGACAGATTTTGAATCTGTTTTGAACTCTGCAAGTACTTGGCTGGAAATTAATGATATTGTTGTTGATTCAGCAAGGTCAACAACTGAATCATGCTGGTAAACAAAAATAAATTAAACACAACATAACTACTATTCAATTTTTAAAACTTATATTAATAACATCTATTACTTACCTTAAGTATTGGTTCAATGTTAAGTTTTTGTAATATGTCATATACTTTATCCAGCAACATTGGGTCAACATTAACTTCATATGGTTCTACTACACTTGAAATAGATTTTTTTAGAGAGCCTGAAAATGCTTCAATTACACCTAAATGATATAATTGACGAATCAGAGAAAGTGCACAACTTTTGGATGCTGATTGCTTATTTGAACCACTTTCACGGGCAGTTACGTCTAAGAACAAAAAACAAAAAATACTAGATATTTTTTTTTAAAAGTTAATTATTTTTAAAAGCCCTAGAGAAGATGGTAAGGATACTACAGGACAACAAAGGTGGCTTATTAATTGGCCAGAATAAGATACAGCTCCTCAGTTTTACTGACGATTTAGACATAATAGGTAATTCACTTGCAGATACAGCTAATGCGGCCAGAGTGTTAGAAGAAGCAGCGAAGAAAATAGGTCTTGAAATAAATACTGAGAAAACAAAGATAATGGAACTCATTGAGAGTGGGAACGACCCCAATAAGATGGAAAATTTAATCTATGAAAAGGTTAACGATTTTAAATATTTGGGAGCAACGTTAAGCACAAAGAATGACTGGGCAAAGGAAATAAGTATTCGGATAAATAAAGCCCAAAAAGCCTTCTATGCACTGACAAAATTCTTAATGTCCGAAATTTTTTGGAGATTATTATAAGACCGACTTTTACATATGGTTGCAAAGATTGAACGACGACTAAACAAACAGAAAGAAATCTGACAACTTTCAAGAACACAGAACGGAAGAAAATATGTGGACCTATCATCAATGAAACCACGGGGAACTGGCGGAGGAAACAACAAAGAGCTGTACAATATGTTAGAACTAGCTCCAGTAACAAGCTTTATTAAAGGCCTAACATTTACAATAGTTTGGTCATATAATGAGAAGAGGAGAGGATGAAACGGTTAGAGTAGCATTGGAATGGAAACCACAGGGGAAATGACCTAGATTAAGACCTAGGAAAAGATGAATTGACGTGGTGGAAAAAGATCTAAAATTCTGGCAGTTGAGGATTGGAGAAAAGCAGTACAAGATAAAGATGAGTGGCAAAGGGTAGTATTGGCGGCAAAAACTCTAGTCATGCCAGAGGAAGAAGAAGAAGAAGAATCACTTTTAAGAGCAAATAGAAAGTACTTACTTCTACCAAGACTGGCTACATACAACGAAATTTCAGCAACAAAACTCCTAAACAACAGTTAAAAAAAATTTTAATAATTTTTAAATATTTAAGTAAGTACCTTTATATATTAAAAACGATAAATTATTACTGAGATGATACAAATATTATAACGTACATAAGTTGTGCAGTTTTCTGCTCAATATTAATATTGTTTACTTTTTAAAAATATGGAAATATGTACAAATTTCATTAAAATACACTACAAACTATACTATTTTAGATTCTGAATGCAACAAAGAACGTAAATATTTACTGAAACAATTTATTTATTTTCTGTGATTAACCAAAAAGTTGTGCTATAAATTTCAGAAAAGTACAAATAAAGTGTGTTGTAGATGGTACATTACAAAACAATTTTCTAAGTTTTTGAGTACCTAGTAGCACATTTTAATTTTTCTAAAAACAATCACAAACATGTACTTGAGTATAAGAACAAATACTTATGTAATACTTACTTCCCCAAAAAGCTATACTTATAATCAATATTTTTTAATTTATTTGATTGTATAAATTGATTCAAACGTGCTTTAGCATTATCAATTGTCCAATTCCCATGAACAGCGGCATTTACATCTAAATTTTCAGCCTTAAAAAAACATAATATTGTTATGTACATTTACACACATGTAATAGATAATTCATAATCTGCTATATGATGATAAATATTTAATAGCAAAACTATTTTACCTCTTCGACTTTACTTTCATCATTTAAAAAATCTTTAAACTGAAAATCTGTCTTTCCAATTGGTCGGTACGCTTCACCCAACGTATTGGGAGTTTGACCTTGTTGATAAACTGATTTCACAGGAGCATTATTCATTAATCTTGGATTAGTTGATAAATTATTTGTATCACTTGTGGCAGGTCCATGTATAAAACTCTGATGATAATAATGACGTATAGTTAAAAAAAACTTGAGTAAGCCTAATAAACATAACTTACAGGAGGTAGGGCATCGCTAGATACCAATCCTTGACGTATCAGATACATAAGAAAATCTTTCGACGCATTTCCTTGAGCATCTTTTTTATTAGTTGAATTACCTACGCCAACATAATTATGCCCAGTGACTGAAACTTCGCAAATGAAACGAAGACTAAACTTCGAACCTAAAATAAAAAATTATAAGTAATCAATATTTCTCCAATTTTTACGGTCACATGATAAACTAGAATTTATTTTTCATAAAAACATAATATGATTTAAAGCGTAATATGGCCATTTTTTAAAAAAAAACTTTTATCATTATTTTTAACTGCATTTTAGTGGTGTACACACGCCACGCACTAATAGCCCTCAATCGTTTTCAATTGTTTCCATCCATCCCTTCTTTGCTGGACCTTTACCTCTTTTTCCTTCAACATTAATTTTCATTATTGCTCTCACTGCTTTAGTTTTCTCTTTTCTCATCATATGTCCCAATTCTCGGCCTATTCTTCATCATTGTGCCACCATACACATATTTTGGATCTTTTGGCGCTTAAAGTTCCGAGCCTTTATTAATAAATAATAATATTATACTAGGTAGTACAACTATACATGCTACTAAATTACCGTGATAGCAGTGTGGTAAGTAAAAAAAGAAAAAAAAAACTCGAACAATTTAATTCAAACGCAAATCAATTTACCAGCTTGCTTGATGTCGAACAGCGGTTCCAAATTGTTTTTCGCGCACCATTCGTGCAAAAAAGCTTTTGGATTCGCCATGTCCGTTTCATACGGTGACTGCGAGAATTATAAAAGCGGATCAGTATTTAATTGTTAGGTACGCATGTGATACTTTGTAGAGAAACCAGACGGGAAACTGGAAAAGTCTGAAAACAGCAAGCTGCACTCGACAAAATGTAAATAACGCAAAGCAGAAGTTTTGTTCCGATAATTAAAAACGTTTTGACACAAAAACATACACAGTAAATAGTAAACACAACAATAATAATTAGAGCCTACGGTCTCACAAGCAGTCGAGCTATTAATAATAAAATAGTGAGCGGCGAGTGCCGGCATCACAAAATCCACATAAACAATAATTTTGTGTTCTTTTATCAACAATATTTTTTTTTTTTTTTTTTTTCATTGGTACAGCACATAGAGTAATATTACTCTATGGTACAGCATCAACAACAAGGTTATCAACAATATTGTATCACACGGTCTTATATAGAAGCACAGTTAGCCAGAGATGTTAAACCACAACCGCGGTCTAAACACAGGAATGAACAATATGATAATAGTGGCGCTATCTATCATTGACACGTCGTTTTTGGTACATTTTAAAACTGAAACCAAAATATTATGTAAATACTTATCTATACCCAGGGCCGGCGGAAGGCACAGGCAACACAGGCATTTGCCTGGGGCGGCATTTTCACAGCACCCCCCCCCCCTAAATCCGTCCCTGAGGGCTGCAAATTTGGATTTTGCCTATGTATAAATATTGCCTTGCGCCGGCCCTGTCTATACCTGTGATGAGCAGTAAATTTAATACTTTAAACTCTACTATGAGCACTGTACAAAGGATATTATTTCATTTAAAAAATCATAACAAAAACATTATAAAACAATATTAACAATACTTTAATTCCAACAAACATATTTTTGAATTATACAAAATAAATATATACATGTATATATATAATGTAGTTTATGCAGGTGGTCGTGGTACCTGTGGTAGATAACTGTGGTTACAACAAACCACGATTTTGAATTTTTTTTAAATCAATAAGGATCGATTTAAAAAAATTGAAATACATTACTTTATTATTAGAAACACCAAACAAATACAAAACAACGTTAGTCGGACACAAGTATTATAAAGAATATGACAAGCTTAAATTTTTGAGTAAATATTCAGTGTACGGACACTGAGAAAAGAGACTTTTTCAAATTTAATTTAGTTGTAAACTGTAATGTAATAAATGTATTACGAAATTTTCTTTTACCCGACACGTTTTTAGTCACGCAGCATTAAATAAAAGAGGAATGATCAGTGAAAAATATTTTAGTCCAACAAATATAGTGAACCATCAAATAAAAAATCCGTGATCACCCTAGGGCGCGTGGATAGTTTGGCAGAGTAGCGACTACGTCGCTTTGCGTGGATCACTGGTTTGGAAGTTATACATCTAACTTCAAACGTATTATGATAAACTATTAGCATCGAAAAAACGATTCTGAGCGAGCTCAGTTGTCTAGTACCTATACGCGTCTTATAGTAAAAACCATATACCTAACAAAAAATATACTTAGAAAAATATTGAATCTATTAATGAGTGAAAATTGTAAGAAATTTTTTAAAAATAAGTTTGTAATGGAAAAATGTTTGATTTACAAAAACAACGAACACCACAAAGTCACATCGGTTTTTCGAAATTTCTAGGCAGATATTCTTTGTTCTGCCTAAAGGCTGAATTAAAAATTAAATTAAAGGCTCACCATACCAAAGTACCGTTTACGTTCCTATACCAACTTTTTATAAAAATAATTGTTTAATTTCATACAGATAATTGGATGTCTCTTAACAGAAATGTTGTTTGAAAAAAAAAATAGACGTACGTGTAATATTGTGTAAAACTAACATGTATATTCTTAACTATATGTATAATCAAAATTTGAAAAAAAATCTTGAAGAGGATCTCCACCCCTCCATCCCACCGTTTGATAGCCGCCCTAGCTAGGTTTTTTCGATAAAACATATTTGTAAGTATGTATTTTTGTTTTCTTTCTTGCAATAATAATTATATCAGACAAGTTGCGTACGTTGTGTTGCCTATGCACTAACTTAAAGGGGCGCACTCTTTTTCTTTTTGTCGTTACAATAATAATAATATATTATCAATAAATGTACAAAAGTTGTAGTTTGATTTTTATACGGATTGCTTACGAATTAAATTACGATTCTGACTTCTGAGCAAACTCAATGAGTCAAATACCAAACGAGTTTTAAATTTTGTCTAGAATTCTTTTTTCTAAACCTTGTATGACGTTAGCTATAAATTTATCCGTTCAATTAACGTGTGCAAATTTCAACGAATTAATTCCGCGAACGTTTTACGTTTGTATATTATATTTACCCTTCCTGATGTCACGACGTGTGATAATGTCAATTCATTCGGGGATGTTTTGAATTTTTTTTTTTTGTTTATGGACCATAACATCATAAGTACCTATTTGTTAAAAACATTTAATTTACGCGTACCTATAACAATCGTCGAGATGCTGTTACGAATTTTATTCCAATAATAGTCAAAGGTATGACCAATTTTTGAAAATTTTCCAACGTTAAGCAACTAAATAAAAAAATTATGACTACGGATTTCCGAAAACATTTTAGAAGCATATGCATGTTGGGAACCTTGTATTTAATTTTTCAAAATATTTTGTGAAAAATTTCAAAGTTTTATACTTAGTTTGGATGTTCTCGAAATTTCTTGATATTCGTATCAGACCTTACAAATTTTTACAATATCATGTGAAAGTTTCAGCTCATTCCGATCGTTGTTGTCGAAATTACGGCCAAAAATCTAAATCGATTGCGTCAAGAAACACGTTTACCGTAATTTTTAACTTTTACTGAGTTTTTTTTATCGTAACTTTTTAATTTTACCGACGCTTAATTCAATATTGACTCCTCGACGTGCCATAACGTAGGGCCTATCGTCAGAGGTACTGACTTTAAAAATCTGAGCATTATTGAAGAAGTTATCGCGATTACATAGTGGTAAAAAAAAAAAAAATATATAAAACACACATCACGTGAAAACTAATACTTTCTTCGCTACACTCGGAATCTGAAATTGAAAATAATATAGTGTTTATCGGTGTTAAAACCTATTAATTTTAGGGAACAAATGCGTACGCGTCGTCATCAGCTCTATAGGTGTAAAATTGTGACGTAAATTATACAAAGCATGTTGTTGCCGTAAAATGATTAAAAACTTATGTTTTTTAATAATGACTATTGTCGCAACAACAAATTGAGAATCCCTGCGCGTGAGTGTTTTGACGCATTCGCGACTGTATATATCTGTTATGCGACGTGATCGCAAACGACGTACGGTGTGTACATAGTCTCACCAGCGGTTTTTAAAATTATTTCGTTCGCTGCTGCAAAACGCGTTTTGGCCTGTTAATAATTCAGTAAACAATGCGTTTCAGCAATATCGTTTAGTGTAGTTTTTCTGCACTTTCCGACTGACTGTTTGCCCGTTTATGCGGTAGACACGACGTGTCGTGCGAGGCGTTCGTACTGATCAGGTCATCGGTAATAAAACGATAAGAAAATTCTATAAGAACGTGAAAACGCGATTTTTTAATTTAATTTCGATTATTTTGTTTGAAAATAAACAGATACGTCTATCTTTCGAACGTTTTTTGTCGTTATAGCGATAATTATTATCACGTACGCGGACAACAGCAGTTAATATAATGTTTACTAAAATTCGCCAAAACAATCGTTCATATTATTCTCTTCGACCGAGTCCCTTGAACAGTATTAATTGTGTTTACCTGTATAATTGGTCTATAGTAAATTGTAATATTTCGACAATATAATATACAATGTACAATTATGTTACAGCAGGTCTTGCGGTTACAACACAAAATGTGCAGTTCTATAATATATTATATAGAGCGCCCCGTTCGTGCAGTGATTTGTTTGTCCAGCGGCGTATTCACGGGGAGCAGAGGAGAGCTGCAATACCTCCTGGAAATTTCACGAAAATTAAATCATCTACATCCGATCGCCACTGCCGCGCTCGATAGATGGGGGGAAAAAACATTTTTAATATTTTGTCTCTCTATTCGTTACTCTAAGGTGTTTTTTTTATTATAGCCCGTATATGTATTTTGTAATTTAAAAGGTTTTTTCATCGGCTCTGAAAAAAATCTCTGGAAACGCGGCCGTGTCGACTAAAATTTTAGAGTAAGCACCCGCTGAAATTTTAAAACAAAAATATTATTTTTTAAGCAGACATACGCACAAACGTCATTATATTATTTACCGCCCCTTAAACATATATAATATGACGTTGAATAATTAATTTTTAAATCAAGGGGAAATTTCGAGCAAACAGAGTGTCTTCACATCCCTATAGATGACCCTCAAATTTTGTCCCGCAGAAGCTCAATTTTTTTTTAACGAGCCTGACGGTGCCTATTTTTTTAAGGGGAACAATAATAGTAAGCTATTTCTTACAATGCATTTTAGTTTATTTGCATATTTTACTAAAATCGTATAATTTTTGATTTCCTGAAATAAGAACTAGAAGACTTTGTACGGTACGCATTTATGGACTTAGATTTTTGATTTTATATTGCGCTATAAACCTTCCCCCCCAACCCAAATTGCATACAGTTTATAATTCAAACTATACTATTATAAACTAAAAAAAGCCGAAGCCCGATGCCCCGATATGTGAACAGCGAGAATAGCTCTAATCTATTCGGTAAAAAAAAAATATTATTAATAACGAACCGTTCTACGTGGCGTAACAGTTTTTTTCGTGAAGCACGCGCCTTCTTGAGGAGAAAACTAAATGAAAATTTTTTTAAATATTTTTCAGGTTCATCGTAAGTGTATTAACTCTATAGGTTTAATTATGAAACCGTTAAACTAAAAAAAAAAAAAAAAGATGAGATATTCACTGCAGCAGTTCGTAAGGCACTTACTGTTGTGTTTTTGCAATTTTCTCCAAGCGCTGCAAGTCTTGAATCGCAGAAGAAGTGCAATAATGAGGGGCGTCGTGTTCCAACATATTCCAGGGCAAAGGAAAGTAAAACATAAAATTCACCATGTAATTTGCCTATTCATCACCAATATTCAGCACCATTACATACAGTGTACACACACTATTATTGGGTTATTAAGAAAGAATTTTTTGTGCGTACCTACATTTCATTCCAATCTGTTGTTTATTTTTCATTTTAAATTTATATTATATAAATGATATATAATTATCATGATTATTTTGTGATTTTAGAAATTTTAATAAACCGCGTGTTATTGCAGTTTTTATAGTACTTCTTTGTTAAACAATATTTGACCTAAATTTCTCGCTTATTGAATACAAGCGTATAAATTTTGTAATACACGCGTTTTTTTAACCTCTTTATGTTTACAATAAACTGTGCAGGGAAATATGATTCACCTAAGCCTTCGTTTTTAATCGTTTTAATTTTTAAACAGTCCTGATTGTTTATAACCAATGTAGGTACATATTAAATCATAATAACAACTTATTATTAGATTCTGAATGTAACAAAGAATGTATTGGTTCTCACACGTGTGTTTTCATGTTAAAATTTTTTTTTTCCTACTATGTAATCACGAAAACTTCTTCAATAATGGTCCGATTTTTAAAGTCAGTACCTCTAACATGATGTAGGACACATATACGGACACGGATGGTACTTTGATGGGTCAAAGATTAGCGAAAACTAGGGAAAAACGTTAAGAATTAAGGCAAACGTGTTTTGCAGGATATAATCGATTTGGCCGTAACCAGGGGCGGACTGGGCCGGTGGCAAATGCCCACTGGACCGCTCTGTGTATTTTTCGTGTATTTTTTGTTATTGGATATTATGGAAGTGGTGAACGATAAAAAACAGCACACTTAGTATGGTGTTTAGTTACATTTTGTAGATATCGCTTAGATAACGCAGGCCTTTACTGCGTTCGACGTCCTCCAACATTTTGTAAATAAACCGTAATGACCAGCTTGTGGCAATACGTAGCTGTACATGTTATCTATTTTAAAAACAACAATTACGGGTTTTCCCTAAAAGACAGGTCAGCAACACCGCTAATGTATTTTGATAACAACGACGTAGCAGCTGTTCTCCCCAAAGGTGATCCACAAGCACGGAAGAAAAAATGTCATATTGGGGGACAACAAAAATCAAAACTGCTAACTTAGAAAACCAAAAATTCCCAAAAGGTTTTTAGCGTTAGACAAAGTCGCGTAAAGACGTGTTTAGGTTTGGATGCAATAGGTTTTAGGCTATTATCTGTTAGCGGAGCTGAGCAAGCGCAGCAAGTGCCAAACACGCGGTAAATCTGCTCGGTTACATATTTACATTATTCCAGTCCGGTTCGGTCGGTAAAAATGAAATTCGGTTAAAGAAAATTTAATATACTAAATTGGTATTCTTCAATTTTTTTTTTGAGGTTATGTGCTCTCCCCCCCCAAAAAAGTATCATCTGTTATCAGGTATTTTTCTTATCAATAGGGAGAACTGACCCCATCCCATGTAACGACACTCATGCGTGATTCGATAAGTAATAAACAATCGGCATATAGATTTAGCTATAAATTACCTCGTGTAGTTGAGTCGGTAGTTTTGTGCAGTTATTTTTATGACGGTAATTATTAGTTTTGAAAATCATAGTTTTAAAACATAAATCTATTCATTTTCGACAGTGAATACAAACAAAAAAGGGAAGAGCGGAGAAACTTCAAAGATATGCTGAGTTGACGGCATCAGCTAACGATCCAAAACAGAAAAAATTATGCTTTGTGTCAAAAAGACATATTACCTCTACTACTTCGTTAAATTTGGTAAGTTTTATTATTGTTTATCTAAACGTTTTATTTAGTGTAGGCATAATTGACTGGTCAATATTATTTTGGTCAGTTGACCACATCAATTTTGACCCGATAGGTCGAGAAAAATAATTTTTTTTTAGCTAATAAAATATAATATATTATATTACAAGAATCTTTGTGAGAAAAATGGCTTGAAATTTAAAAATATCCAGGTAATGGTGGACATCTAGTTTTCACTGTACATGTGAATAATTAATAGTAATATCTATATACATATGGTCTAAACGTGATTTTCAAGACTTGTTTGATTATAATACGAGCAAAAATAGGTTTTAACGTTGATGACGACGTATTACGTTTTTATTGACATAAAGGTACATTTTTATGATGTGTATTGGACATTTTTTGTACGCATCGAGAGCTATTCTTTTGTGTTTTGGGCCGCTTTCCAAAATTTGCCCACGGCGCCTCGCGCCCGTCCGCCCCTGGCCGTAACTTCCGGCGATCGGAACGAGCCGAAACTCCTCTCGCGTGACCTATGGAAATCGGTAAAGACACGCGGGTTCGAATCGAGTTTCGAGAGATTTGAAAATTTATCGCGGGGTCCGTCCAACGTGTAACGAACACGCGTAAAAATGCGCAAACATAATTTACACCCACCTCCCCCAAAGTCTGGTTAAACGATTTTTTAACATTTTCTAGCATCGCCGAGTATAATATTAATATTATAAATTAATCGTTATTTTATACGTTTCAGACGCACACGCGGTGGAACATCCTGTACGCGTGTGTGCGCGGCGCTGCGCGCTGTGCGCCGGTCGGCGAGGGGACATGCGGGGGAGTTTATCCGCGTGTCGATTGGTCGGCTCCCTGCTCTGCCCCGTGGTATGCGGCGGCGGCGGCGGCGGCGGCCGTCCGGACGAGTCGAGAAGTCCGCCGCGCGTGTTCGCCCGTCCGCCGCAACGTCAGTGTACTACACCGTCCGGTTGAAAAACACGTTCGTCGCCGACGGCTGGCAAACACGAGAACGCGCCGGGCCGCAGCAACCCGTCCAGACGCGATAAACGCGTACAATTGTTATTGTCGGACGGTAAAACACACGCATACGACTCGTTAACAAGTGTTCGCGGTGATATTATCTGTTCGCTAGAGGAAATTTTTCGCGTCGGAACGTCCGCGCGAGAGTGGATTTCGCGGGTTTTTTTTCGTTCTCGTCCGCGTCCTTCGTCGTAATCGCGTCGGCTCTCCAACGTTTTTCCGCGCGTGATGGTGCGTTGTCGGCGCGCGGACCACGGTAGCGTTCCGGCGGCGCCGGCCACCGAACGCCGGCCGCCGCGATAGACAGGCGTGCCGCCGCCCGAATCCGACGGGATGCGCCGCCGCCCGTGAGCGAAACGCCGTTGCCGCCGCAGTATTGAGGAGGCTGTACAGTTTGTCGTCGCGCGTAGGTGTGGTGCACACAGACAGTGACCGTTCGCGAACCGCCGTGCAGCAGCCGCGAGCTGTGCATCCGAGGAAACGCGGAGTAGTGTTAGTGGCCGCGCGAGCGTACGGCGGCGATATGCCCCATGCGAGCGAGGACGGAGGCGCGGCCGGCGAGGACGCGTGCAGCTCGGACGAGTTGATCGAGTTCAAGGACGAAAACGGTGGCGAGGACGTGGTGAAACGGTCTTCGGACAAAGTCACCGAGGAGAAGTCCGACCTGATAGATTTATCCGAGACCGAGGTAAGTGATCGCGCACGTTATTCCGGACGAGTTTTCTACACATAATAATATCGGCCCTGCGAGCTTGGCGTTTGGAGGAAATGTACACGACGTTTCGGGGAAAAACGAACGCCAGATTCGGTAGCCATCGAGTTTTTTCACGAACCCGTGGTGGGTGGGTGGGTGGGTGGCACACGTCTGTATTATCGATGGACTGATGAGCTCCGTTCGTAGCGATTACCCCTTACTCCTCCCGTCCGGTTCCGCGGCGTGATAATTTCGTCTTGCAGTCTTGTTCCGATACTGTAGTACCGCGTGTTTTTAACTATTGGAAAAACGACTCGCCGTACCAAAAAAAAATGCACGTTTTACGCGGCGAAAACTAAGCGAAAAACAAGCGCGTAATAAAAGTGAATTTTCGATAATCGCAGAACTTATTTGTACGGGTGAATTATTACCGTTAAGTCGCAACGGAAGACTTGTAGTAGTCCGTGGGTAAGGTACGCGCGCTGCACCTTTTATTTTACAATTAAAAAAAATCAACGTGTTCCTAAACAATCCTACACAATGTGTTTGGTCCATTTCTACGATAACCAAATAAAAACCGACAACAACAAAGACCAAATTTTCTGTTGTAAATCGTTAAATTATTATTGAAGGGATGTTGTGTGTTCTTGACGATCGCACGTATAGAGAAAACGTAATGTGCGCGTTACACGACCGCTTTGATTTTGCGCTGAAAATCACGTACGAGTGATAACGAATATTCAACTGTTATGCGAGATCAACGCGACTTTGAGATTTAGGTATAAAAAATTATTATACTTATCCTATGGTTGTAAGTACCGCGAGTTTTCTCGGTGCATAACATTAATAAATAGTTCCAATATTGTCGAGTACTTTATACGATATTTATACAGAAATTTCCCCAATCGGCTATTGTTGTTTTGAGTCGATTCTGCCATTTTGGTACGGACGTACTCGCTGTTATTTTTGTAAAAGCTGTACGCGCCAATTTTTTTTTAAAACACCACTTACTTTTAATTTTATTCGAACCATTACGATTTTAACGCGCAATAGTACGATGAACGTGTATTAACGAACGTTGTATTCTCGCGAACGGATTTGACGATGGCAAAAAAACAAAAACCGGATAATGTGTGTGTGTTTTTTTTTTCATTATTTACTCTTACACGTTATAATCCGTGCAGCCCGGTCCAATTATTAACGCTGAGGGGTTGTTGTTTCACGTTGAACAGGTGAAAACAGGTGTAACACCGTGTATTGTTAAGCCCCTCTCTCACCTTAGCACCGTCCCGCCGAAACCTGTGATTATAATAATGGTCCTCCCGTTGAACACACACACACACACGCGCGTTAACTAGGCGTAAAAATTCATATCCGATGATTTTACGCGTTGCCTTCATCTCTCCCGTTTCTTTTCTATACGTATTTTTTTCTTTTATAGATTCTCATGACGTGTGTGGAAACAAAGAATGTATTGGTTTTCTGTGTGTGTGTTTTTTTTTATTACCACTATTCGTAATCACGATATAACTTCTTCAATAATGCTACGGTTTCGAACCTCCAAGGTATTCTAGGACACGCAGACGGTATACTTTGATGGGTCGTAGACTTTTAAGCATAAAATAAAATATAAAAAGAAATTACAAAAAAAAATTAAGCTAAGGTAAAAAAACGATAAAAGTTACGGCGTAGATTTTCGGCCATAACGTCCACGATCGGCACGAAACTTTCACACGCTATTAGAATTATCGTAAGTTACGGGTGTAATTTACCGAGAGACTTTGTACATTTTTGAACGGTATAGAACTTTGAAATTTTCATTTTTTTTTTTACGTTTTTAATTTCGATAAAAAAATAACATTTTCTACAAAAATCTTTTGAAAATTTAACACAAGGCTCCCGACGCTAAACAATTTTGAAAATCCTCTGTCACGATTTTTATTTTTAGTCCTTTCGAAGTTGGGAAATTTTCGAAAATTGGTCGTGCCCATGACTAATTTTGGGAAATAATTCGCGCCAATTTGAAGATCTTAAAATTTAACATGTAAAACTTGCTATCCGAATAAAAACAAACGGCACCATTTTCTCTTAAGCCTTCTCGGGGGGTTAATTGGGATATTGGTAGAGTGCTAGTATATTAATGGGGTGATTTACCAGGCGCGTAAGCGGAAGAGTTTGTTAGAGAATGTTGTGGGGATGCTTCAGTCCGCATTTTTAAGTCCGAGTGTAAGGTATGTTTTTAGACGTAAAATAGGTGCTTTAGTAACAAAGTATGAAGACTGGAAACATTGTATTTGACGAATATTTGATCTCTGCCTTCTTGCCCCCCGTAGCTGAATTCCGTAGGACCATATTGGTTTGAGAAGATTTATGTATAGTAATAGTTTATTATTATTTAAACTAAGCTTAGAGTGATTTCCTAAAAGGATTTGCTTCATCCATTTTTCGGTTAAGCACGTTTGTTTGAGGTGTAACGCCATAAGTGTCTCTCCCTCGCCTTTGCATCGTCCCGCCGAAACGTGCAGTGATCATTTTAAAATAGCTCTCCCGTTGACGCACGCGGCGTTAACTTAGATTAACTTAGAGTTAACTTATTAACTAGACGTAAAAATTCATATTCGATAATTTTACGCGTTGCCCGAGTTCTCTCTCACCCGTTTCTTTTCTTTACACATTATTATTCTTCCTTTGTCAGACTGTTACAATTGTAATGGAAAAGAAGAGGGTAAGATTTGGTTCTCAGCACGATATTTAAACACGTTATTTTAAGAATGTAGAAATGTCACAAAATTTCAAGTATCTACCACGTATATTCAAAAATTGCAAACGTTACAGTATCGTACCTATTCGGTCGGACTAAAGGAGGATACACGCGTTTTTGACGGTCGTCGTCTGCGCGCGGATTTATTATTATTCGTTTCCGCGCGCACCAGACCGAGACGCCGTTAATTATGTACACGGGGCCCGCGGGTACCCATGTATCGCATCGACTTTCGTAATGAATTCAATTATATTATTATAATTATAATTCAATATTAACATAGTATACACTGCTCATACGTGTTAGTATCTAAGTAAGTCACACGCGCACTCGAGAAAAAAACACCAAAAACAGTAACACCTATATGTATGGCTCCGTCAATCATAAGTAAACACGTAATCGGTGGTCGACAATCATTGTTACTACCGTGTCTATGTTTATATTATACTGCAAGGTCGTTATTAAAAATATGTGTTAATATGGTAAATATTACCGTTTCTCTCTCTCTCTCTCTCTCTCATTCCGCAAACAACAAAACAACGATGATAATAATATGTTGTTATTATAGACACGTGCTGCAGCGCATTTGCAAGTGGTATAATATTGTAAAATTGTACTTCCTATCCGGCAGTGGTGGCGAACACGGGGGAATGTTCAACCTCCTACCGAAATATGAAGTACTTACTTTCAAATTCCAGGAGTCGTAAATACTGTACGTGGGAAATTTGTATTTAAATTTGAAATCATAAGTGTATAGACACGAATAGGTTTAGTTTTGTATTTTCGTGACATAAAATAGCAAGAAAATTTGATAAAATTTGATAAAATTTGATAAAACTCCAATCGAGTATAATATTTTTTAATAAAAAATATAAATCAAACAATAAAACTTGTCCACGCAGTTTTAAAGCGTTTTCCTCGAAATCAACGAAACTTTGCGAAATTTTCACAGTTTCTATTTGCATTAAGAACGATTCGTTTCATATTGCGTGACATATTGAACGTTCGCTGTTTCGTACAGTTTACGAATGAAATTTTTCCACACATTTACATCCAAAAGTTTTTTTCTGCTTTCGCCCCTGCTATCCGGAAACCGATACGTCGTAATCAATTATATTTTCAAGTGCTTTTTTCCCAATGATTTTTAATATGACAACCGAACCGACAGTTTGTTTAATTCTTATTATTACGTAATCTTTTATACGTGCAGTTAATAATTCGCTGAGCGCAAATATTACCAAGTCTAAATGCGGACCAACACTACCAACGTTTGTCATCGAAATCATCATAATGTGTTTACAAAATACGTGCTTGGGGTAATCAGGACCCAGGAATCAATGTCTTTTAATATTGGATCTCGTATATTTTACAAAAAAAAAAATCGTGAAAATGTTTTAAAAAAATTAATTTTGCCCTGGGCCTTGCAAATTCTTGTACGAGAACCCAGTTGGACCACTAGGGAGACCTCGATTAAGAAGACATGATAAAATAAAAAGATTAAGGAAGACATGATAAAAAAAAGACGTGTTGGCACTGAATGGAAGACCGGATTGGAAAGCACGAGCTTTGGATAGAGGAGGTCGGAGAGTTGGATGTGTGACGGGACGGTCTTAATGGCCGACAAACCCCAAAGAAGAAGAAGAAGTAGCGACTGGGCTGGAGACTGCTGCGCAGGATTGTCCGTGTCATATAGTTTCAGGATTTATATTCTCTAAAAATTCTTAAAAACGTGATGTTTTTATGTCGTTAAATTGTGTTTTTTAAAATGCCAGAAAATATATGATACCATGTCGCAAAATAATCTGTAGAAAAAAAAAAATTTTAAACAGTGGTTATATCAAATGCGGGTAATGTAAAATTATTTTCTCCTGAAAATCGTTAAAATAAAAAAAAAATGTGTTGTCGAATATATTCTCTGACGTGTATTGGAACAGCCTCTGAATAGTAAAATCGTACCTACGATTTTTCGCGCAAAACAAATTTTTTTCTCCGAATTCTGTGTTTCGTGAAGATTTTTTCTCCGTATTCTGTGTTTCGTGAAGATTTTTTCTCCGAATTCTCTGTGTTTCGTCAAGATTTTTTCTCCGAATTCTGTGTGTTTCGTGAAGATTTTTTCTCCGAATTCTGTGTGTTTCGTGAAGATTATTCGACTGCACAGAGACTGTAGAAGAAACAAACCGTGTCAAATCGTATGAATCCGTCCTCTAGTCATAATAATACGTATTATATATTTTATTACCCATAGGTGGGCATTGCTGCTGGATTCTGCAGGCATTCACAGAAATCGGATGCGAGAAAGACGACGTCATAAACGACGAGCGTGTAATATGCCAATAATTTCGATACGAAGGCAGTTTTATAATCGCCGTTTGGTGAATATATACGAGTAGTAGTCAAAACCACCCACGGCGGCGGGGTCCTGCACGTACCGGGCAGGAAAAAAAAAGAATTCTTTTCCGTCTAAACGCATCGTCGTTGTGTGTAGTAATGATAGTATGTCATATGTTCGTATAGTATTGCGCGTCTCTCTTATTATTATTATTATTAGGCTCGCCACCACTTACATACGTGCTCTTATAAAACCCCCGCGGAGCGCAACGTCGGCCTCACAACGATTTACGCCGCGAAAATACGCATCTTTATATTTTTACATTTTTTTTTCCTCTCTCTCTTTCCAAAATTTCGGTTTACTTTTGTGTTCTCGTTTTTATCACCCGGGACCCTTTGACGCACTGCAGCAGCAGCAGCAGCAATGCACACCTCTATACACAACAATATGATAAATAAACGCGCAGCGCACAAAAGTATTAAGGCACCTTTTTGGGATTGAGAGATTCGTGTGTACCACGTATTCGTTGGTACGTACACGCTGCGCGTCCTTGTTTGATAATATTTTGTGTGCGGTCACAAAAAAAAATAATAATAAGAAAAGGAAAATAGGGCGGGTATACCCGGGCGAGGAATGAGAAATATACGTATTCAGAAAATAACGCATTATATATTATTTTATGTGTACTATTGTTGTGTGTGTACGTACGTACGTATGAAGAATGCCGTTGAAATAATATCACAACCCTACAAGTGTTCAAAACCTGTTCCATCCGTTGTGTTGTGCACACAGGGATTACGTCGAAAAACGGACTCGTACGACGGTGGGTTTCGCGCGCATTATATGATCGTATTGTGTACCGTCGTTGTCAAAGAATTACGATAAATTATCATTGCCGATCGTTTTTGAAGAATCGCACCACCCGCACAAATATGTAATATACGGTCGTATATATATATATATGTATAGAATTTAATGGACGAGGGGTTGGTGATGAAGTAGAGAGAGAGAGAGAGGGTCTTACACGTTGGTACATTGGTTATTGGTATTTCGAGTATAACACTGCATTGTGTGTAATAGCGCGCACACAAATAATAAAAGGTGGTTTTCTGCAAATAAAACAAGTATAGTAATACAATTTTATTTAATTGAATAATAATAATAATAAGAAGAAGAAGAAGAAAATGTATACATATTACATACCTTTTTTTTACTTCACCTACCTGAACCCGGAGTACTGTTAGAATAATCATCGACATTTATTTTACTGTGGTTTCAATTATTTTTTGGATGGTTTTTAGTGTATATTTTATTTACTGTGACGGCCGACCAGTCGCGTGTTTGTAGCTGTAAAAATTACCACAGATCTATCTACGTATATGACGTAAAACTTAAAAGTTATTTTTTGTCCGCGACGTATTTCGAGCCGATAATTAGCGATACGGTGTGACGAAAACCCAGCTGCGGTATGATAAAATCAAAATTTTCAATTTTGAATCAATACCAAGTCGTTTCGCATGTTTTTAAATTATTTTTCTTATAATATAGCGGCCATTCTACAAAATTTTAGTAATCATAAGTAAACGTTCAAAACATTTGTTGAAATTTTATTATTTATCAATCTTAATCAACCGTGTTTGCTGATGAGTGAGATCACTTAAAATTTATTCGATTTCGTTTACACGTGTTGTAATTATTATCAGTTTGCAGTCGCAAAAAAAAATTGCAATTTAACTGTGTTTATACTATATGATGTATAATATTAAATGTACGATTTTTACCGTTATATTATAATGTTGACAAAAATAAAATCAAAGGTGCTTGAATACCTTTTACGGCTTTACCTATTACTTATAAAAATATTTATATTTTGCTCGTTTATCGACTATTGTCACGTTACGAATTTTGTAATCTACCAACACCAAATACCACGTAAAATATAATCGTTTCTACGGTAATAATTTAAAAAGAAAGGATATATACCTACAAGACTCTAGTTTCTATGGGCTTAGTTCGATACTCCAAAATCCAAAGTAAAACATTTTGACGTGTGTTCTGAGAAATATTGTTTCCTGCTGCTGTTTCTATTAAGACTGTACTATAATTACCGAAAGTAAAACCATTGAGAACTGTTGTTATGACTAAATTCCAATATAATATCATCTATTATTTCTAACGTTTTACTATTATCAAACGCCGCCGAATCATGCTGGTCACGTTTTCTGATCATCACTCCTGTAAATAAATATACTCATCTTTTTGTCCCGTGCTGCTGTTAAAAGTCGCTGTATTATGTTTTATGTGCTATTATGATATGGTTAAAACATAAAAATTATGTTCCAATTTTCTATACGAACATTAAAATTTAATAACGACAAAAAAAAATTTGTGGATCATCAATATCCATTCGTGATCGAAGTAGAGCGTTTTCTTTTTATAACGCAGAAATCATTCGACAACACAATTTCGACATATTTAATATTATTATAATGTGTATTATTTTCGTGGTTTATTATTATTGTTGTTTTAGTGCATGTGATGTGGCGCCATTAATAGAACTATATTATTTTCATGCTCGCGTCCGTACATAAGTAACGGCAAATATTTACCATTTTTTTATTTTATTTATTAATATTTACCATTATGTTATATTATAGAGAAGTATAAAGTATTTGATGATTGATAGTAATCACGAGCACTTGTACAGCGGTGTATATAATAAAGATGATTGGCGCGAGCTACTACTTACTATATTACTATTTAATTGACTCGGTTAATGGCGTAATCTGGTTACGTTACGTCATTCCGAGAAAATTTATAATACCATAGTCTATGCCCGAGAAGACGATCTCTACGAGTATACACCACAATTTTACCTTTACGTACCTATAATGTGATGTGTGGTTGTTCTCGCGCAGTAAAAATAAAAATAGAAAAAGGTGAAAAATATTTAACTTTTGAAAATAGGCGTGCGTATAAAAACCACAGGATAAT
Source organism: Hormaphis cornu (assembly GCA_017140985.1). Taxonomy (NCBI): domain Eukaryota; kingdom Metazoa; phylum Arthropoda; class Insecta; order Hemiptera; family Hormaphididae; genus Hormaphis; species Hormaphis cornu. The sequence goes on from CM029359.1 coordinate 21,926,388, forward strand.
GACCCTCCCGATGGCCACTTAGTAACCACTTTACAAGCGCGTCTCGCGTGTGTAAAACGTGTATAATTTCACGCACCAGCAGCAGATGCTTGAATTCGGTTATTGATTATTAAATAATAATAGCGGCATTATATCGAAGATGTTCAAGCTTTTGCTATATATATATATATGTAAGTTAAAACATACCGAGTTGGATATTTTATTTAGTATGATTTTTTTTTTATCTTGATAGACATTCTGTTATGCTTCGAACCGCGGTCGAGTGTTTTCACCGCTTCAATGTCATTAAACTAAAATTGGATGTTTGTATGGTTTTTATTTTGAAATAAAACTCTTGGTTGAACGGTGAAGGGTCTTTGCAGCCATCAATTTCTTTTTTTAGTTTCTAATCGATGAAGGAAAACTTCCGTTTTTCTTTGCACGTTTTCGATACAGCAGAAATGATCCGATTTTTTCGTATATTACCTGTGCAAAGGTAGGGACCGCGGGATATTAGACTTTATTGGAAGCATTTTTTAAAATTATTTATTTTGAATGTGTTATAATCCAAAATCGAGTATCGAAAATGAATAGGCGTTTACGAGAGTGTTGAAAATCACTTGAAATTTTCACATATCAACAGAACGATTAAGCGCATTTGTTTGTGAACTCGCTGCAATTGAGCTTAGCATTTTTTGCGTGGTTTATAGAGAAATTGTTTAAAACACATTTGTGCAGCGCGTGTGATATATTATTATGGTTTGATACTATAATACTATAATATATAAGTATATATAGTAGTAGGTATATTATAGTATACTATAATATACCTACTTTATTTCTAAAGTTTTCGAATTGTAACTTTTTACTGTGTAGGACTATGCAAGAAGGTGTTTTTTATATGCGCTTTTAAATATATTTTTATAATTTGTCTGGAGTGCTACAGAAAATTTGGAGCAAGGAGTGTTTAGAATTGTTCGCGGTATACATTGAATAACACATAATTATAATAATAATTAACTATACATCTTATTCTTGTATAAGTATATAATAATTAATATGTAATACGAGATTAGTGAAAAAATCCATTCAATATAGATCACGGCTGCTGGTTAAAAACGTCCAGGTGTAAAAAGTGATTGACCATGCAGAGTTTGCGGGCGGCATCGCTTAGTAGTAGGAAGGTTACACGGCCAATTTAGTCGCATAATACCCGAAACGTTATATATATTCTGCAGGCGCCAGCCCAGCAGCAGGAAGACAAACGCATATTATGTGCTATTTTCTGTACGATTTTAACGAACATTGTTTTTGGAACTATTTAGCGTATAGTAGTTGTACATATTATTATGTCTCGACCGAGTTGACCGTGTGAAGAAAATCACGTGTAGTTTTACAAAGTAGTCCCGAATATAATAATATACACTGACGACGCCAAAGAATCGATTCGTTATGGACCGCGTGTATACGTTGCATATTTAAATAAAAAATATAATCTCACCATATCTTGTTACTTACACTGTGTTTATAATGTCACGCGTTAACGAATAATTCGACAAAAGCAGAAACACGGTGTAGTTATATAATATAATATTATAAGAGATCGCAATCTTTGCACAGCTAAATCAATTCATCGAAATTTTCACCAGTTTTTAAAAAAAAATTTTTGATGCAATAATGAATTTGTGACAGAAAACAATTATGATCGATAAATACATCAGAGATCATCTGATATTCGTTACGTGAATAATACAATTTTGACGGGAAAACGATTTGTACGAGTTCTGCATCTCCAAGTTTTTTCGTGATTTGTCGATTCGTACCGACTGTGTGCTCGGGGGCATTTCACTCGACAGTATCAGTTTTGCCGGAAATACTCGTAATACCGTGTACAGACTTCCTGCAAAATAGTTTGACGATGACGACGACCGCGCAAAATTTCGTTTGTACGCGCGGTAAAAGATTTAAAGTATATATTTTTCCATAAAAATTTCAAACTTCAATTTAGCACGCATTTCTATATTGTGTATTATTAACTGTAGCCGAGGTTTTTAATTTTTTATAAGTACGGTGGACAGCAAGAGCGCGTATTATAAAACTGCAATTAAATTTTTATTGACATTATATTTTTCGAATAATCCTAAAAAAGCGGGTACTCCTCTTAACAACATCAACGTCCTAATATATCGTTTTAACTCGGCGGCTGAGACACGCGTTACACCCGGCTACAGCGACTCGTTACAGCGACGTAACGTTATTTTACTTTTACGCATTCGCCGTAGGCCATAATAATTATCCCGCGCAAAGTAGATACCAAACGACGAATGCGTTTATGTGTACACCTATAATGGTGTACAATACAGTATGAATAATAATAATTTACAGTTATTTTCGATCCGACTTGCGTCAATGATATTATATTATAGTTCTCCGTACATAGGGTTTTCAAATCGTTTGTTTTTTTTCCCCTCTATATTATGTGTTTAACAATAAAAAAATGTAACACTGTTTTGTTTTTTATCTTTGCAGAAAGTCAGTTCGAACCATCGATGTTCACCTGTAAAAACTAGCAGTTCTGCTCCTGATCTCAACCGAAGTGAGTATACCTAGTCGATTGTTTCGTAATAGTTGTTTAACACTACGGCGATTGCAGGTTGTTTTAAATTAAAATGTTTATTTCATTGATGAACGGACTGCGCATAAACAATACTATAAACGAATTACACGCGGACAACAAAACATTAGTAGTGTTAGTGTTTGTCGTATAATAATACGCACCGCGGTAAACAGCGTGTGTTGAAAGGAAAATAACTATACAAGCTTCTTTTACAATGTGTAAAAAATCCTACTGTGCAGGTGTTTATTATTTATTATAAGTTAATTATTAGTTCGAATCGTCGTCGTCGTGTTCTCGCTATCTATTTGCGCAATAAACGCACGTCGTTTCGCGTGATCGTCCGTCCGCAACGCGCGTTAGAAATGTTGACGAGACAACATGTGGTGGAAGTTTCGTTTACCCAAATTACCGGCTCGATCTGTCTAAAAACGCCATGACCGCCGGTTAAAGTAAATTTGAAGGGCTAAAACGTTTTTGGAAAAATGACGGGATCAGTTCGAGCAACCGGATACGCGATCGGATCCGCCGCCAATACGTTTCGACTGCTACGGTCGCGTATTAGGATTCCGGAAATTTTTTCCAGACATTTGACAATTTATTCGGTCGCCACCTTCCTTCGCCCACCGGGCCTGTAACAGTCACGGGTACAATATGTTGTTGTAACATTATCGTACACCCGGACGGCCGCGAGCGACGTATAATTGTTATTAAAATAAACCGAGCCGCCGCTGCTACAGCTCCTCGCCGCCGGTCCGGCACCTCGTTACACGTCCGTCCCCCCATCCAACAAACCCGTTCCCGCCGCCGCCGCCGCGTTCGGACGACTCTCGCGCAGTCTGACCGGATAACCAGTGTGAATTTACATTTTTTTTTTTTCCTGTAACGTATGCGCGTGTGTATATTATAATAATATATGTATATACCGAGCTTAATAATTTATCGCGCTAACGAGATACTATATATTATGTATTAGTGCGCTGCCACTACCGCGCGTGTACCTACACGACGAACAATACGTTTAATAATAAACAAAGCGACGTGCCATTCATGTACACCCATAATAATAAAATAAAGAGTTAAACACAATATGTAATTTTACTATAATGCTGTGTAGTTTAGGAAAAAAGTACCTAACGTTATACCGTCTGTGTATACACGCAAAGTTTATTGCGCGTGGTATACACACGAACGATTGTTGGGAAACGACGAAAAAAAAAAAAAAGAACACGTGGTGGTGTTGGTCGGATTATTGTTGTGTGTTTAGGGAGCAAAAAAAAAAAAATCCCGCGCGCAGGTAACGACCGGCAACGCGAACATGTGTTGAACACACGCTGCTGCAGCACCACTCGACGGGTGGCGGTTCTCGGAATCCGATCGAAAGAATGTCATTCTGGGTGGTAATGGCGGCGGCGGCGGCGGTAGTGGTAGCTCGTGGTTACCATTACGAGCGGGGCGTCACGTGGACGCAAAAATTGTGAAAACATCGGACGGGTTCTTTTCTTCTTTCGACGCGTCGTTATAACTTTTATGTTATTTAGTAACATCCCTTATCGGCGGTCGAGTTCGCGATTAGCACACGTTTCGCGGGGGCAAAAAAAGCGTTTCTCGCGTTGTTTTTGAACGTGTTTACCACCGATTATGTTTGACAGCTATAACGCGATCGTCGCAGTAGCTTAAAAAAATTTGCTGCAAACGCGAAAAGTTTAAACGAAACGTATCTAATGAAAGAAAAAAGTATTTTAAAAATCTTTCGCCGTACGCGTTTAACGTGTTTGTTGTTGTGTGGCCACGTTTATACACGCTTAACACGAGACCATCGTCTCGAAAATGTGTTTACAATGTTAATTAACGCGTTGTTTGATGGCGTTTTAATGACAAATCTAGTCGTTTTCGCCCGGCCGACAGAAATGTGTCCCCGAGTTTGAAAATAAAAACCGTTTTCGCGGACCGTTTGTGTCGCTATAATCGACATTCGCGCGGTCTAACGCAATATAAAAAAAAATCGTTTGATTTCTAATTAAATTAAATTTTTGTCTTCGCGTCGTCGCGTTTTCGCCGAGAAACGTATTGAAACACAGGTCATGTTGGTCCCAACTACTGCTGCTGGACCCATCGTATTTATATCGTTTAGTCCGGGGGGGTTGACTATGAGCTTTATCGCGTTCTCTGCGGTGTGTCGTGGAACCTCATTAACGTGCGCATACAATACGTTATATATATATATTATACTCTCGACCTTGGACGCGTTATTGTCCACCCGAGAGAGAGACGCAGTAGAAGAGCAGCCAATAACGATATTAAATAATAGAAAGAGGTGGTCGACCGAACGACGAATACGCGTTACTACAACCAGACCACGACGACGGCGACGTGGCCTGCGTCTGCGGTGCGTAAGTTTTTTTTCTTTTTTCTACGTTCCGAGTGTGTATGAATTATAATAATAATGTGTGTTGTGTGTGTTAAATATTATACACACACGCGTATTTTTTACACGTTTATTATACCGATATAAACAAACGTATTATTATAAAAAAAAAAAACCACCGTTGTGTGTGTGCAGCAACAGTCATCTGACGCGGTGGGGTTCGTCCACGGCGAGGCCTCCTAAACGAGGCTCGTTTTGTTTTTTTGACACCCCCCGCGCCTCTTCCACCCACGCGACGTATACCCACGGTAGGTTTTACACGATTTCTTTACAACCCCCCCGTACCCACTCGTCCACCGGCCGTAAACCTGGCGGCGGCGGCGATGACGACGACGGATCTTTGTTAGCCGTGTTCGCGCGCGCGTTTGTGTGCGTGCTATCTCTCGAGCGCTGCTCGTTAACCAAAACTGTATACACGCGACTACTGAGCGCGCGCGAGAGAGAGAGAGAACCCGCGCCGTCGAGTCGTTGCGACGTTGCCGGATCGCGTCGTCGGGAATATAATAATATCGTATTTTGAGCGCGTGCAGCACCAGTATATACCGGGTGTTATACCGATTTTCTCCCACGGACCAATATGACATTTCCGTCAGGGAGATAAAGGTTAATGGGCGTTTTTGAAAATCTCCGTGTAATGTATAATCCTCGGATCGAAAATTTCAGAAGTTTTCAGAAGTCGCAGCCGAAAAACCACGTCTGTCAACGCGGTCGTAAAAACACGCGTTCGCCGTAAAATTTTTTAGCGTTTTTTCCTTTAGCCTGGTCGGTTTCTTTTTTACCAATTTTCAACGCACAACAAACGACCCATCACCGCGCGACGAAGTAGAACTACTTGCAGAAACCGCGGTACCGAGTAAAGATCGGAAGAAGTTATCATTGCGGTTTCATAGTGATAAATTTTTTTTTAAAAAGCACACATCACGCGAAAATACATACCTCTCTACACTGGGAATCCAAAATTTTTAGCGTTTTCATATTCTGGACTGAATGAATCGTATTTTTGTTCGTTAAAAACCGATTAGTAGGTGAATTCGAAACTTTCGATAGAAGATTATGGGAGAAGTGTCATGAAAATACGTAGGAGCGAGTGTACGTTGCAGAACAGCAGTGTGTATACAGTAGTTGTTATTTTTAATTTTTAAAGAAATCGGAAGTCGAAAATGGTCCATCCACCACCACGGCCTAAAATTCGGAACTTTTGAAAGAAGTGCAGTCTTACACGTTGTTAATACGTGTAGTTTGGAGGGGCCTAGGAGTAAAGTTGAAAGCTATGCACATAAATAGTGGAATGCTCGTGCGTTCAGGAAGTGAAAAATATCTCTTGACCTGTCCGCGGTAAAACTCTTATAGGCTGTGTCAAATTTTACAGTTTAAATCCAGTGTATAGATTGTATACGGCTAATATTGTGACTTTATATATATATATATATCAAAAACACCCTGTATACGTAAGTTATAAAATAAAATACGTTTTACGTGCTGTGTGCGCGTCAGCCGTGTTTCGACAAAGATAGATAAGAAAAAAAAAAAAGAGTGAGAAAGAGACGGAGAAGAATCTTCGGAGATTTATTACTCGACGCGCGGTGCGCGGTGGGTGACACGCCGGGCGTAAATTATCATATTATGTTGGCGTCCCTCGAAGACGTCGTGGCGTGGCGCGCTGCATCGTTTCTCGGTTTCAGTCGGCTGCTCGAAATTAAAAAAAAGGGCATAGACAAAAGTTAGAGAGAAAAATTTGATTTCAATGGACTAGCGGGGCGAAGAGGAAAATAATATTGTACAACCCTTCTAGCGAAAATAAAAAACTACCGGTATAATTTCGACGGGCTCGATTTTTTAATTTAAAAAAAAAAAATAACGGACGTATCTATCAAACACTGGACTTAATATTTACTTTCCGCGGCGACTACCGGCTACAATACGTCGGTTTTTTTTTTTAACATAATTCGTGCACGGTATAGGGCGATAAGTACACCTAAATGAATTTTAATAAACTTATAAAAACATTGTTAAATAATGGTTATAACTATACGCTTCGTTCACTGAGAAACGTATTATGAATTACCTCGTTCGTTAAAACAATTCCATACACGCCTACGGTCCGCAGGTTACGTGTTATACGAAATAACGTAATTTATATACCCATTGGCTCTATGGCTATAATTGCATTTATAGTAACCAATTCCGTTGTCCGAAAGAATCGGAAAACCTAAAGTTTGGTGGAGCATGCACGGGGTTTTTTTTTTTTTAATGCGCACAATAAGTTCTCACGGTTAGATTAGGTCGAGTTGACTGTAAATTTGAAAATATTTAGTATTAATCAATTCGTTTATGTTTGATTGGAAAAAATTGTCACTTTTATTTTTACAATTTTGCACAAATTCGCCATCCGAAATAAATCAGTGGAATAAACGTTGTTTTTTTTTTTTTTTATGCTTTACGTTCAGTATCCAAATACATATAATCAATTTTTGTTCTAACTTAAAATAAAAAAGTGAATTTTTGTGCCCGCGTGTTTATAGTTTATAAAAACATACAGTATACGAAAAAACATTTTTAGTGGAAGATTTTTATCGAAAAAAAAACCCATATGTATAATGGTGTCGTGTGTTATAGTCGATAAATTTATGTATTTACTTGGGGGGGGTTATTCGCAAAAGGAAACGGGTGTACAAAATTTCAGAAATCTCGAGGAAATCACGGGAAATCCTGCAAGGAAATCAGAAATCTGGCGTACAATCAAACAAATAACAAACATACCATTTATGATATTATATTCTATATAATCTGTACAGTATTACGTCTGCAGTTATTATACTTGTGACCTCGTTTTTCGATGTTTTTTCACGTTATAGTCTTTAAATAACTTTTTACCTGATATTTATTTGTTTTATCGTAACATTACGTTTGACGTTGAGCTTTGTAATTGTTTTCAATATTTTACACTGTATAGATGTTACGTACGTAAGAGTTTTGGCGAAAACCGCATGTATGTATTATAATGTTATTGTCTACGTATTTGAAAATTCGTGCAAGCGGCTATCTTAAAAGGATTTTTTTCCTTTTAAGTCTATAGCTGTAGACGGTCGTTAAACATGTATATACCATACACGAGTTTCAACGAAATTATAATATTATAATAATAGGTCCGCGACATAGTTTGAAGCAGCTGATCAGTATCATCGCGTAAACACGCGCAATATTGTAAACTCTGCGCACACTATCTTATGTTTTTGTTGTACGCCGTGATCGTCCGAAGCTACTCTGCCATCCGTGAACGTAGTAGTATATTAGTCGTATACTCACGCTTTTATTATACAAATTAGAACTAGAAAAACGTACCTAACGCAGTACAAAAAGACAGACAAATGTACATTTTAATATCCACGGCGGTGTATAATACGTATGAATTTAAATAAGACATTATGTACTTTCTTAGGTAGCAAATAAGTACCACTTTACAAACGCATTTTTCAAGACCGCGTTTTGTATTATCTCGTCCTACAACGTGCCATACTTGTGCTATTACATCACCTGCACACTAATTTTGTCTTTAACCAAAATCTATAACTTATATTTATAGTGTTTTGCTCGAGATTTACAGGCTTGTCTGATTTTCGTCACCGCTGTTATACACGTCACTATATTTTGTTTGTGAATTCTTTTCTCTTCTCAGACGTTTAAAAACAACACACTACTATACTATACGCTATAAATTACTCGAGTAATCAACATTGTGTAACGCTAGTTGAACTGTAAACTGTTTTCCAGATACTCCTCCTGCACCGACAAACACTGCGCAGTCCGTATAAAATATAATACAATTATTAACGCGAAATGGATCTAAAAAATAAAGTCCTACAATATTTCATTTTATCGTTTGAACGCCGCTGCAGCTTGGAAAGGTGACGTGCAGTTGACCGTTATCAGTCAATTGCGCCAATTTAATGTCCTATAAACAATTAAATTTTGTTCTTTTGATTCAAGATGCTCGTATTATTATTATATTATTATAACAATAATAACAACAATCCGTATTATGCTTGTACTGAATGTATACGTATAATATGATATGAATTTATAAGTAATAGGTACTAAATGATAAACATAAGATTATTATTTTGCATCTGTAATATACTCTCATCACGTAGTATATGATTCTATATTATACCGTGGTATAAGATTTTAAAACATAGTTTTATAACGTACGAAAAATTAAATTTATTTACAGAATAAAATATTCTATTGGGCTCGCGTTACAACTACCTTACTTTGGGTTAAAAACAAAGGGATTTGACTATAAAACAATTTTTTTAAAAATTGCACACACTTGTAACATCGTAGTATAAAATATACTAAACGTGTTTTTTCACATTCAGCTGTATCGAATGCTATAGCATAATCATTTGTTATAATAAACAAGTGATTATAGGTACTTAAACATTACCAAAATAAAAACTCAATTGAAAATATAGTTCAATACTTTTTATCTCGTATCGTCATCATTATAAAAAGCTAATGTTTATGCTTTAATTTATGAAATTCTGCGAATTTCCGCAGTTTCCGTACTAATAAAATATATGAATAATGTAACACTAAAAATTATAAACCGCACAGTTAATAAATCACTGTTAAAGTGCAATATTTAAACATATGGCCAAGAGATTTAACCAAAGTTAGAATTATTTTAATTAGCAATAATTCACAGTCGCGTGTACACTCCAGTATAGCTGTTTGTAGTTTTAAATTTACATATTTTGTTTGGTCATGTCTACATGTTATATTTTTTGCTTTCCAAATAATCGCAATCCTTTTATTATGGTATGATCGCGCGGTTTGACAAATCTTTCAGTTTGTTCATTATACTTATACTCGATTCAGATTTACTAGTGGAAAAACTTAAAATACAACTATATGATATAATCACTAATATTATTGTAATGGTTTCTTTTATAGACTTTCGTGTAATGTGCATAATTCATAATGATTTTTATGTCAAATATTATAATTTTTGATTTTTACTATCAATTTTACCTGTATTTGTGTTTTATTTCTTCATTTTTATTTGTGCATATACCTTTGTCGATGATTGTTTTAAGTTTTTTATTATCACGTATGTACGGAGACTGACGATAACACGTTAATTTTTTTTAATTATCTTAACTAACTGCAGTTAACGGCTATTGATAGCTGAATATTTTGTTTTTACTCCAGTTGCCGCAGAATTCGTGGATCGCACTTGTATAGCGTGTCATATACAATCGTTGTTATAGCTGGTCATACCCACGTTTTGCTTTTTAAAAGTTTTATACGAACAGAGTAAAATGTTAATAATCCACGCTTTCAATGCTCGTAATATACTAAATGAGTGTATGCTCTCGCGTTTGTAAACTCTTTAGCCTATAGCCGTAACGATAACTCGGGCAACACATCAGTACTTTTTTTTTAATCGTTTAATGTGTAGTATACCTTACAAACTTTTTTCACTTTTTTAAAAAACTGTTCGCTGTTCAGTTATCTTATATACAATATACTCATAATTGTTTAAACAATCATTATTTTTTGGAGTGTAATTTGTGTACGGTTGAATGTGTACGACTTTGTTAAGGGTTTTATTAAAATAAGTGAAATCACCTGTACAATTGAGAACAAAATGCACAGTGTAATATAGTATTCTTCATTTGAGCATAACTCGATAATATAATATTTGGTGTTAGCAAATAAAAAAAAAATTTTTTTTTCATATACGAGAGTAAATATTGACGTTTTAAACATTACGATAAACCTTAAAAATATTATTATTATGTATGTTTCAGTTAAACCAGGTCCAACTCCTCACCCGCCTGCTTTCAACATGGGTTATCTCGTTGCACCTTATCCATCGCCTTACACGAACGGCTCTACGTCTGTGTCAATGGTAAGAATAATATGTCATATTGCTTGTTACATATCTATATTTTTTGTATATTGTTGATTAGTTTACTTTTACATTTAACCAATAATTCGATGTTAACTATCACTTTGATTTTTTCATGGGCTAAGTGCAATAGAATTAGAATTTATTATATACCTAATTATGTATTTTAATGGAGGATCGAGGATGATGCAGCACAGTCCTAGCACAGTCCTCATAAAATAAGATTTTAACTTCTAAGTTAGGCACGTGTTACAGCTGATTTAATATTCATAATAATTGGAGTAGTAGATATTATAGGAAAACAATAATCAAAACTAAAAATATCTTAACTAAATATAAAAATAATTCATAGAATGCAGTGTTTTCCTTGTTCAAATACCCCCCTCCAATACATTTTATCTAGTCCTTTTTTTTTCGCCTTTAGTCATTCGTTCTTGATGTCATTTTTACTGTATAGAATTATAAAACTATTCCAAAAAATCAATGCTTTGTACAGTGAGGTGATATTATTTTGATTTGAAATGATCAAAGCGCTTTAAAAGTTGTTCACTGCAACATCTCTAAATGTAACTTTTAAGAACGAATTCTGCAGCTTTAAAGTACAGTCGGGAATTCTTGTTTCGCAGTTATTGCTTTTCATTTATTTTGTTGCTTGTTACATATATAACAAGCATATACGCTGTTTAACGTGGTCTTCGAATGGGAAAAACGATATTTTCTATATCATATATTATATGATACTTATCTGCGGATATTGAAAATATATGAAAATTCAAATTTTAGAATAAAGACCAACTTCATAAATTGTTGATTAAAAATATAGTAATTGTAACTAAAAAGAAAACGCCAATTATACATAACACATTTCAAGAGTTTTTTTTTTTGTTAATTTTATGAAAAACGGTGAATTTACAATAATTATGTTGAATCGTCTATAACGATTTGTTGCGTATTCAATTTTTAGTCTATCAATATTCACGTGATGTACAATAAAGAATTAAAAATTAAATTAAATTAACTCTTAGGAAAAAAAACCCAACGTTCATAATAACTTTATGCGTATAATGATTTAATATTTTTATGTGGACATTTTGTTTCTCACCTCTTGGTCAGTTATATACTGTGTTAAACAGGGTAAAAAACTGTTTAGAATCTCATAAAGATACAACTTGTTTTCAAGGCCTCTTAAGGTTCAAACATATATTATCAGATTTTATAATCTTTGAATTGTAATGAATATTTAAACGAGTTATTTTTCACTTATTAATATGTATTACCTACATAGTATTAATATATTGGGGGCAAACCTGCTCAAGGAAAATATTTATAAAAGATAATATACGAATTTATAATTATAATCTTATAAATGGACCGAATTTTATTGGCTTGACAACATAAGTGCATATTCAATATCCGATATTTAATAATTTTAAATTGATACTCATATACAAACCGTTACAGGTGATTTAAATATATTTTAGATCCTGGGCAAAACAATGTAAATTGTTGTATTATTTTGTAAGTGATTAACATAGAAGGAATACGTATATTTATGTAATAAATACGCTCTAATCATCACACGAATAACATGGTAGAATTTCGTTGGTTGTAAAATTTTTTAAAATTTTTCTTCTTAAATTAAAGAAAAACGAATGCATACGAATTGTAATAAACTGATAAAATATGTATATAAAAACCCCAATTTTTTAGATGTGTTTAACGATCATTCAAATGACTTGAAATGTTTTCACAATCATAACAAATTATATGTATTAAAAATTTGAAAACAAATTAGAAAACTATTCTAAATGATTTTATGATCGAGTGATTTTACAATTTAACAAAAATAGTTTTTAGAATTTAGAATTCTGTTTTAAGACTGGATAATTTACTGTAAAGTATATTATGATTTTATTTGACGTTAAAAATATTTCAAAATCAGTATCCACATAAGTTAAAAAAAAAAAAATTGGTGTCTTTTTATATACAGAACACAAGGTGAAACCGTAATTTATTGAGGACCAAAAATAATCGTTTTAGATATCATAGGATTTAAAAAAAAAAAAATTTTTCTCAATTTATTTGTAATAAATTAAGCTTATTCGTAAATGATATTATTAAAAAAGCCATTGATTTGTTTTTTTGTTTCAAACATTATTATACCGATATATGCGTGTTTTATGTATATCTAGTTGTTTGTATAATTTAATTTGAAGACGTATTCAAAAACAATGGACAATTGTCTTCGAAATTACGATTCTGAGCGAGCTCAGTTGTCTAGTATACGCCCTGGCAAATTTTTTGAGAATTTTAAAGTTCTATACTTCGCTCGAAAATGTGCGAAACCACTTGAAACTCTTTCATCAAACCTGTATCTTACCTATTTTAATATTATGTAAAAGTTTCCGGTCGTTCCGATCATTATTTTGAACGTTATGGCAAAAAAACTAAATCGATATGTAAAAAACACGTTTGCCATATAATTATTAATGTTTCTCCTCGGTTTCATGACTGTAACCTATTTCAATTTTGATCGTTCATATGTTACTTAGACGCCCCTCAAAGTATACCATCAGAGTTCATAGACCTTTCGTTAGAGATATACTGACTTTAAAAATCGGAGCATTTTTATTACCCTTAAAGTTGTTTGCTGCATGCTGAAAAACAAAACATCATTGTAAGAACAATACAGTGTTTGCTGCGCTCAGAATCTAAAACAAACGCGTTGTAAAACCAGTGGTATTATATCTACGTCCTCTCGCGTTATAATCTTTCGCTGTACACTGATATCTAAAAAACCGAAGTCGTATTCGTGTTACGCTCGTCAATTTCACGCGTCGTCTACGTGTAGGTATAATATTATCATTTATCAGTTGGCGTCTACGTATTATATTTATTATAGTCGATTTGAATAATTAACGCATTATAATATAAATATTTATATTTAAACTACGGCCGAAACGACAAGACGCGCGTTCGTTATATTGTGTTGTTATGATCACCGTTTGTTTACAAGTGTGTGTGTGTGTGCAGTGGTTAAGTTTACGTTTCGTGCGGCCCCTGGTTCGATAAATACTTTTTTATAAATTAAACTAGTTGTCCCGACCCGGTGTTGACCGGGATTTATTTGGTCAAGCCGTCAAGACTTGGCAATGAAATAATTTCAAATTGAGTTTAAAAAGTCTCTATAGAAATTTCAAGTCTCTAGACCCAGCGGTACGGGCCGTGCGTTGATTCCTCAGTCAGTCGGTTTTCTTTTTTTATACATACGAACTCATTTGGCGTTAAAGCGATCGTAGTTTAGCGAGTCTCGATCTTATATCTTTCAGATTGGTCACAAATAATGTTTATGTTCTTAGCTTACAGTACTGGATATCGAGTGTCTTATTAATTGCTCAGTTAGTCAGATTCGTTAAAGTATATTGATTATTTTAGAAGTTGTTTCGGGTAGCTCGAAATAATAAATATGGTATATACCATATTTTATGTATGAAAATATTCATGACTTTTATTTTTTATTAATTTAAAATTTTACCAATGCATTCATATCCATTATTGAACCTATGATATTAAATTACACTAGTTACGAATGTACAAATTGTATTATAGCTTATAGTCTGGGTACTTTTGGTATCAATTCCTCTTCAACTATATAAAAGTATACAAGTTGGGTTTTAACGTATTTTGACGTGCTGATTTATTATAATATTTACAATCGGTGAAATTTTTCCACAATCGCTTTGATAATACGCGCCGTGGGTTCAGAAAAACAATATACTATTACAATAATTGTACCAATGAGTCACACTACCACACAGTTGGAACTGTTACTACTGTGTATACTCGCCATTCCACGATAGAATATAATCAGTCCGCCAAATTTTTCCATCGTTAGGATAGAAGAAAAGAAATCAATTTGTTTCGCGTCAGAAAAGTTTGGCTTCGGGTGGCATCGTCTAACGTTCGGGGATAGAACAGTTTGAAGTTTGGCATTGCCGTGAGTTGAGATGAAAACTGATTATTCTCTCCTGGAATGGAGTATTTACGTACAGTTACTTCTACTGTACTACTATATAAACTAATTCTATACGTCGTTACCATAGTACGATATTATTATAAATTTATAGTGAAATAGTGCTGTATAATTACTAATCGTTATAGATGTACCTACTCTTTGGAAGTAGGGGGGAATTCTGGTTAGAATTTTTAGTGAAATTAAAGAAATTCTGCTTCATGCAGTTAGTTGCTTCAAGTGTATTAATTATTCACTTATATTTTATATTGAAAAACGTATATAATTGATATTTTGCACTATAGGTGCAGTATGCACGTTTTTAAACGCATCTCGTGTTTGTATGCAGTGTACCTACCTGCATGTCAGGTATAAAATATATGCAAATGTATACAAATGTCCGATAATCATATCATGAAAAATCGACGTGCTTACAAGATGTATGTGCGCTGACTCGCGTTGTATAAACGCGTATAGAGGTATAAATTAACGGTTCGGTAAACGTATAATAAACCGACCAATATCACAGGCCGGAATTGTGCCTTCTTCTATATCTATATGTTATGTAAACTGCATCAGTTCGTTTAACGGCTCGTTAAATAAAATACTTTTTCGTTGCTCTATAGCATATATATATATTTATAGGTTTGTTATTTTTACCTAGTAGAAGAAACAAAGAAGGGGGGTTTATGTGTGTGTTCCTCCGGCCAAGGTGCTCGTCCGAAAATGTTTTAAAAAAAATTCCGTTAGAATTTTATTGCTGTCATACGCGCAGCATAATATGCGGTTTGATCGAGGAAAATACAAACGTTTCTTAATTTTTCTCAAGTAGTACAGCACCGAGTCTTAACTATAACCGCTCGTTAGCAGTTGCAGTCCAAGTTTTCTTTGGCGTTATTTTTTTACGAATCTTTTCTCTTGGGTATTTTCTGGCCTTTAAGACCGTCAACAGATTACAACACATTTTCCTTTATCTCTTCCGGCAGTATTCTGTTACCTCCCTACAGTTTGCTCGTGGGTCTTAACGTCCCTCTGTGAACACGACCTTCCCGTTTATAAGGCGCGGTCTTATTCCTAGCGGTTCCTCTTCCGCGGCTCTTATCGTTGTTGCGGCCCACGGTTATTTATCTTCTTTTCGTAGCTCTCCTTGATATGCACAGTTTTTGGACCACTTTTTGAACCTCCATTCGAGATTATACGTGCTATATCTGAGCTGTGTAGGACTGACATCCAATTACATTTTAAACTTTTAGACTCGCATTTGCCCACCTATAGATTTTTGCGGGAAATCTCCACCTGGCAAACGGATCATGTTTTCGGATCGTTTTAAACGGTTCACCTACATCTCCGGATACACGGGAAACGCAAAATCGCGTTCGAACCTCGCACGTCCTCTAACGAGACTGTCGACTGTTGATACTCGTCATCATCCGGTACGGAACACAAATTGTGCCAACGTTTTCTGTAACGGTTCTCTCTCCGCTTCTATAGAGATCCAAATAAAACATTCTACGTTTTGTTTTTGTGTGAAAATTTTGCCGATCAAAACGTTTTAAACGGGAACAGCGGCGGCGGCGGCGGCAATTTCATTCGAACCGTCGTCGCGCGCGCGCTCGTCTGGTTTAATGCGGTTAAAGAACGAACGATGATGCGGCGGCGGCGGCGGCGTTCGCGTTCGGTGGTATACGTTCGCGGACTACAAACAAGGCGGGTAATTTGCCGATGACAAGGGGCCACCGCGACGGGCGGGGCGGCGGCGGCGGCGCTTGACACACGCGCGCGCGCGCGCGTTTCGCCGTCGCGGCGAGCCAGCGCTCCCACCGACGCCGCCGCCGAAAACTGGTTTATCCGTCGTCGCCGCCCGTGGACGATCATCGTTTGTGTGTGTACGCTTATTATTATTATCGTGTTTGTACGGTAGGATACGTGTGGCCGGGGTGGACGACACTGGTTTTTTGGACTGGACGCGCGCGAGGTGTGGCATACCTGTCGAGAGCGAGAGAGCGAGAGAGCGAGCACGGCTCCTCGGCGAATAGCCTTGAAGAAGAACGCGCGACGGCCACTTATTACGCTCATTGTGTACGCGGTGCGCACTCGGCGGCGGACGGTGTTGCCGGACTTCCGACAATAATACACCGTCGCGTCTCGCCTCGGCCTATCCGACAAATAACCGACTGTATACGCTGTTGTATTATTTTACTCGTCTCGGACGTGATTGACCCGAACTTGGGCACTACTTTTCTCCACTCTTTCGGCCGTCGCACGCTGCTGCCATTATAACGTTTAACAACCGAGTAAATCGCCGCCGCGCCACGCCACGCTTGGCGTCCGGTGTGTGGTGGTCCCGCGCGCCGGTGTTACGAAACGCGGCGGCGGCGCGAGAACGATTACCGTCGTCGTCGTCGTCGTCGTGTTATGATAACGTGACTCTACTACAGTCTGGCGTGCTGCTAACGGACGGCGAAAAATAATTAACAAAAATTACGAACGGAAGACGGTGTTGTTGTTGGTTTTTCTTCGCAATAAACGCCTCTGTTCACGCACAGCACGCGCCGCCGCTGTTTTTTTGCCCAATCGAGCGGTAAATTGACGCAACTAATTGTTTCGGTATAACGTCCGTTTGGATGGACCACTGCGGTTATCGTAATCGTTTCGGCGGCGGTTTTTTTTTTAATGAGATTTAGGTACCCGTGATTAATTATTATTATTTTTTAGATTCCCCGAGTGTGGAGCAAAGTGTGTTCCCCGTAGGCGCGAAAAAAAAAAAGAAAAAATTATAGTTGTTGTTGGTGGAGGAGGGCTTGTTCGTTGTCTAACCACAAAACTATAGGTTTCTTATTTTCGAGAACAGTTTTCGGGGAAACTCTCTGAAACTGAACGTCGTAAACCGTCCCTTCGCATGAGACGTTCTTTCCGATTGGATTTACACACAATACTACAGTACCTAACCTAACCTACAGGGAAAAAGCGTTTAGTTCTTATGGTTTTTTACGCCGCGGACAAGACTTGATTCGACTTGCAATCGTGAGCTTTTTTAATTGAACAACAGCTTATCGAAACACCGCATACGTTTATCCCGCACCTGCACGCCAACTCTGGCCTCCGCGCGGGTTCCGACTATTTTTAGGATCCGGGACAAATATACGTAGAAGAAACCGATGGAATGACTCTCCAATTATAAAAAAAAATATAGAAATAAAAAAAATAAAGAAATATAGAAATGATGAAACTTGAAATGGTAAAACTTATTCGACACGTCTTTTTGAATCAATATCGTTCTCGC
Organism: Hormaphis cornu; assembly: GCA_017140985.1. NCBI lineage: Eukaryota > Metazoa > Arthropoda > Insecta > Hemiptera > Hormaphididae > Hormaphis > Hormaphis cornu. The sequence continues at coordinate 21,944,621 of CM029359.1, forward strand.
GGTAATTCACAATGCCTTTCGAAAAAAAAAAAAAACTCGAATTTCATGACCTTTGTCAAGGTACACCTGCTAAGTGTCATTATTTTATTTATTTTAATGCACTCGGTTAGGATCATACGCATTGAATTATACACGTCTCCTCAACTCGTAAATTTTGATTTAATTTCAGTAAACGTTTTGATAATCAGTGGCGTACTTAAAAGGTTAGCGCTTGGGGTTTTCACCGCTCCGCTCAAAAAAAAAAATGTCGTTCAACACTATCGTACTTAAGTTAAATGTAAAATATACATCAATTTATGTCTTTCATTACCTTTGACTTCCTCCGAAAAAAAGTAATATATATACATGCTTAATAACGACGGGTTGCAAATTTATTAGTAGGTGGATACAAGAGATTTATAAAATGCATTGTACAAAACGATCTAATTTTGGGAATTTATAGATTTTTTTTTTTTACCTGCACGTCTCTCCACTCTTCTGTATTCACTAAAGGTACCTACATAGATTTCTAACGTATTCCGAGGAATTCATATCGGTCACTGTCATGCGCGATTATTAGAACTCTGACCGTATTATTCTCGTGTGAATGAAACACTTAAACCTGTATAAAAACGTTCCTTTTTGTGCCGTTTTCGTTCAGAGATTTTTTGCCGCTTAATTGAAAACATTATATACCTTTTTGTACGCGATTCGTTTTCCCTAAAACGCGTAGTACAATAATTATTGTATACCTTCTATGTTAAATATTTCAAAACAGTCGGTGTCAAATTTGGTTTACGTATAAATATATTATAGTGAAAGATCAACCTGCATGATTGGACGGACGGACGACGATTGTTGATTTTTGTCCATTTATTCCATAAATTCCCTTGTTCCATTGTTATGCTATGACAGCGGGGGGAAAAAACGCAGTAATTCATCCAGCTCTTTCTTCCATTTAAATCACCTATGGATGACTGTTCGTTTTAAATTTATTCACACTTAATAGTATGCAGTTCTTTGAATAGAAGAAATTTAAAAGTGAAATGAATCGTTGTTAATGGCATTTCTTCTTATGAGAACGGGGAAAAAAAAAAAAAAAAATAAAAGACTATTTCAAATTTGTTTACAATCCATCGGTTACTATTAATCAATCTGTTATTGAAAAATATAATGTAGGAAAACGTGGTTTGATGAGCGCGTCGAATGGACTGCGATTATTCATAAAACGCAAATAAGTCACGTTTTAAACAGTTTTTTTTTTTTTAATAATTGGATGCAGCTTAATAAAATTGCAAAAGTACGATCGTGTGTGCATATAATACTGTATGTATAATTCAGAAAATGTTATTGTATACCGCATATTATATTGAATATCGGTAGTTTGTTGCTCGTAGTTTGTAGTTGACATAATATTAAGACGCAGTGCTTGACTTGGGGAAAAAATGGTTGGAGCACGCAATTTAAATAAAAAAATACGCGTTGTATGGATTTGACGGAGTTCTTGAGGATTGTGGTAAAATATTTTTAAATAAAAATTTTTATTTTTTGTTTTTACCGTCTTTGACAACGTCGAAATTCGCTTTTAAATGAAAAAACTCGACAATTGAGAAATTTTCGGGTTTTTTCTTTTAAAATCATTATATTCCGTAGTGTTTTGAAGTGCCTATACTGTACAGACCATTAAGGACTCACAAAATCATAAGGGGTACTCTAAAATATTTTTTTTAAAAGAAAGGAGGCTCCGTTTTTTTCTTACCGTTTGTAGTATGCTTATAATTAACGGTGTGCGATGTAATGAAAATGTTCACTAACCATAATAATTATCGATGTTATCATTGAAAATAGTAAATTTTTAAATCGCACGCGTGTTAAATAGTTGTTTACCTGTATAATAATGCCGCGTGACATGTGTTGTTGAAGTATCAATTAGCGGGCGTGTTTGTCCTATACGTATACACTCTGATGAATAATTATAAGTTATGACAGTAATAATAGGTAATTTATTAATTCACGTAATCACGTGCTTCCCGTTAAAAAAAAAAAAAAAATGTACAAAAACTAGCATATTATTCAGTGTAGACGAACTACAATGGTTTACTACGATTCATTCAAAAACTTAACAGGTCGTAAATTATGGATGGGAAATTCGTACTTATATGAAAATAAAACGCGTATGATTATTAGTCAGTACTTGAATCGGTTTTTTTTTTTTTGAAGAAGAAGAAATTCGCAGTTTTTTTAGGTCGATGTTAGAATTGATTATTTTTTTTGTTTTCCATACGAACTGGATTTATTCGTCTTCCGTTTGTAAACGTATTATTATCATAGACAGTTTCACGTAATAATGTATGAACGAAAAAAAGTTTCCGTTATAAAAAATAGACTAGCACAAAAATATAAGATCATATTGTTCTGTCGTGTTATTTTAAAAATGCCATCGCCACTCCCTTGCCGTTGAAAATGTCTTTGAGTTCCTTAGCTAAGTATTAGGTTACTAATAAATGTTTTACCCACTAACGTTACTAATTGTTTGTAGTATAAGTGGTATGCCACTGTCGAGTGCTTCCTCCGAGTTTTTTTGAGCCCATTCGCCGTACTATTTTTCATGTACGACAATTTAAAATAATAATAAACGTTGATCGATAAGATATTGTAAATTAGAATACCGATTATGTTATAAATACCCAAACGTTTTTAAGTATTCGACGTTAGGGTTGTCGATTAATTAATTACTAACCGTCGTAATGACTAAACGTACGACGTACCTAAACTTTGATTTTTTCAACCGTATTAAATACAGGTGTTTTTATCTTTTATATTTAATCAGGTACTATATTCATCTATTGCTTAATCTGTTTTTATTTAGAACCGCTAATAAAGTTAGACATATAGTACTATAAATACTTTTTCCTCGCTGGTTCATAATTAAGACGTGATTTCAATCAGTTATAATTTTTTTTTAAACATTATGCGTTCATTGCTTGAGTATGATTTTATAGACATATTCCCTTTTCAAATATCGACGATGTGCGCCGTAAAATGTAAATTAGGTTTGCGACTATTTTTGAGTATGTTAATTGAAATCTTGTCCACGCCATGAGTGTACCGAATATTGATTTCAGTGAACATAAACAAAAATAATAATATGTCAAACTCGAATGGATAATAAATTTGATTTTAACTATATTACGTTGAACGTGTATACATTTATAGGTTATAGCTGGTAATACAGGTTTATGCCGGTTTATTACTAGTATAGATTGTACGCAACAGTTCCTATAAATTTTTTTTTATACCTTAATAAAGCAAATAAAGATTATAATAGTTTTGAACTTCTGCAAAGTATTCTTGGATGCCTCACCGATAAAATATAACAAATTTTTAATACCTGTATAAATTTGATTTATTTCTGTTGGTTCTGTAAATTTGAATACGTTGATGTATGATAAGTTTTAATATTCGATTACTTATTATTTACGTATAATATCTTGATAATAGTTATTTGACCGCTAAATTTGCACACGTTATTCTCTTATTTTTAACGTTCGGAATATAAATGAATCAACGATATTTTTATCGTCTAATGTCATTTTATTTTTGTCTAAAAGAATAATTTTTAAACGAAAACGTTTTTTTCTTCCACAAAATAATCATGTTTCAACGCGGCAACTAACAATATTTTTGTAATTAACTGTATGGGATTTTTTATGCGTGACGGGTTTTCGGAAAACGAAAACACACGTCTCATAATAAGGTATTTGTGGCTATAGGAATTTTGAACATAATGTGATGGAAATTTTCGTTTTCGTGTTATTTTCTACAAAAGTTTTCATTGCGCGCACATCTCCTCGAGACGTATAACGTTGACAATCGAATAAGTAACCGTCGAAGTCACGTCGAGCTTTTTCACCCGTAAGTGATTTATAATGTGAAATGACTGGAAAAAAAATAATAATAATAATACGTTAAATAGGTATCTGCCAAAATGTATTTTTTTTCCTCGCATCATTATTCTTGTTCGTTTATAACAACACGTTTTAGAGTTGTACCCACAGCCATTGTGATACGGTTTATAACAAGACAATAATTTTATTTTAAAATAAAATGCTTTACGCACGTTACACACAAGCGTCTGCAACGGTTGATACAAAAAAATAAAAACGTTTAAAAAATTTGGCCGAACAGCTGCTGCTGCTGCTGCTGCTGTTCACTGTGTAAATTTCTTTAAAATTTTAGTAAAAAAATTTTTCTCAAATCGCAGTGTTAATCGTATTTTATCGATATCATAATATCGTTATGAGGTAGGCGTGTACGAAGCGCGTACTCCGTAATTATATATATGTTATTCCGAGTACGTATTACCAGGTAATAATAATGCGTGTTTGCTTTGAAACGCTGATTATGTGGTGAGGCTCGGAGCGAGAAAAAAAAAACGCATAGGTACACGTTTTCTTCTTTTTCTCATTGTACGCAGCTTAATATTATTGTTATACGCGATGAATGCACACACACTCACACACGATGAGGACCCGCGATTCGGTTTTTTTATTTTTTATTCTTCAACTACAGTGCGAAAATATAATGCACACCCCGTGTGTGCCTGTCAAGAATATACTGCGACGATGATGAAAAACAAAAAAAAAAAAAATGGAAAATAAATTATAATACAAATCTCTACCGACTTCACCTATATAGGTATATGTATAACACGCTATACTCGCGTACACGTTATTTTACGTTTTTTTTTTGTATACTTTTCGGTAAAATTGGTCTTCGTATACACAACCAGTTTTGTCACGGCTGTTGTTCGAACGCGCGCGTAAAATTGACCGTTTAAAACGGACGCGTTGTATTGTTTTGGGTATTTTCGACGTATATTGTTATGCGGTGTTTACGACGTCGACCTTCGCTGCGACTGTTTTTAAAAGTCTCTTTTTTTTTTTTTCAAAACCACCACGAGTTTGTTGATTTTGTTTGGTAAAAAACCACGTGCACGTTTTGTGCAATTGTTATTACCCTGAATGTCGTCCGGTCGTATATTAGTATCGTAAAAAACACTCGTTTGGACAGAGTAACGACAATCATTGAGAGAACGAGAGACGTCTATGTTGTATATTATTATAGTCTTTCGATGATTTTTTATGCTGTAGTCCGCAGTAGATTACGACTACTACAGTAATATCACACTGCAGCTAATAAAAATACCACCCCTCGTTTTATACGGTACGCGGTGGAGACAGTATACGTTTGGTACGCGTTTTACTTGAACATTATTGTTGTGTGTACAGCCGACAGGTGTTTTTAAGGGTCGAATGCGCGAAAATGCACGTTACACAGAGTGCGAACGAACGACTGCTGTGTGGTTGCAACACATGGTACAGGTGGTGTGGTGGTATACCACCTAACCGGTGCAATATTGGTGATACACGTGTGGTGTACGAAATAAAAACGTCTAACAATATTTGCCTTTTTTTTCCGTATCGTAGATTATGTATAGTATTACAATACGCTTTATAATATATTTTTACACACGGAGTGAAATTAGAATGCTTAGACGGACGAGTAACGAGGGAGGATATAGAATGAGAATGTGTTAGTGAGGTAGTGTTGCGTGTATAAAAATTGTGGATGAGACGAGGGAGGACGGGCGTGTTGAGGAGAGAAGAAACTGGTGCAGTTGTGAAAATGTACGTACAAAGTAGGAAAAAGAGGTAGACCAAATAAGAGATGGATGGAAATATATGCGAGGGTTGTTAATGTGATGATGTGCAGATGAGGAGGAGTGAAAAAAACCAGGAAAAAAGGAGAAAGGCGAAGAAGAAGACGCGTTATTGAACACACTTTGGTTTGAAATCTTGGAAATGTCGACGGCGTATATATTTTTTTTAAATAATTCGCCGTAAGGCATTCCGAAAACAACAACAACAAAGACGCGTGACATTCGTGTCATCCGAAACGCGGTTCGACAACACACGGAGTTGTTTACGTTTGCTGCGCGCGTTTCGCGGTGATAACGCGCCGCAGATGATAAATAACCGTCGGAACAAATACTATTTTTTTTTCCGTTTGTAATAGCGTAAAAACAACCGTAGTAATAATACACGTTTTATACGTGCATACGTACACTAAATAAAAATATATACACAGCCTCGACTATGTACGTGTTATAATAACAGCTGTATACGTTGTTCTTGCTACGTCGTTAGTAGTCGAACGAGACCGGCGGACGAGGGTCGCAGTGAAAAAATATCGTAAGAACAGAGTAGTGCGCGTCTTGTTTGTACCTACCACCGATTTTTCTATTAGGGCCCATGACAAAAGTCCCGGCACTTTTAATTATTATTCGCTGCGAACGGTTTTTGTATAATACACAGCTTTGGGTTGCCGTATTCCGCACAATAGTAGTATTATTATATTGTTTTTTCCTTCCCCCGTCATTCTGGAGCACGCGCGTCTCCGTTCCCGGGGGAGAACACTGGCGACAGGATGTGCCGCTTGTTTTCTCGCCGTCGTCGCATCGTCCGTATTTCTGCCAGGATATATAATGCCGTATACAACGTCGTAGAACATCCCCCGCGCGTGTGTGTGTGTGCTCGCTGTGTATTACACATCGTACACATCGCGGTCCAAAGCCGCGCGCTGCCTAGTCGCGCCGCCGCTTTTACGTGCACCGGAACCTCCTCGACGGTGTCCGCGTGCGTATGTAACACGATGAGCTCCGAGCATTTCAAGTTTATGCCATTCGTTTTTTCTTCTCCCTTTCCTTTGTTATAAATGTTTTATTCATCCCCGCAACCGTGGCGTAGGTGCGTGTATAATTGTTATACACATTGACGAACACTCTGCTGGCGGTTGCGCGGCGTTTAACGATTATCGCCGTGTGCAGTTTTCGTTCGTGTAAATACGCGTACGTGTCATAATATTGATGAGCACCACCACCTGCAATGGTCTCGGATTACTGTTGTGTGGCATAATAATAGGCTGCGGGAGAATTCGGTTTTGTAAAATTAGACGCGCGAGCGCAAAAAAAATAATTAATACACTCGAAATGTCATGCAAAGTTACGATCCGCGAACGTGTAACAGGTACTGGCAGTGTTGCAGCAAACAGTATTGGCATTTAGCTCGTACGAGCGATCAGCAGATTCGCTACGTAAAGGTCTGCACGTAGTATAATGTTTTCGTTTCAAAATAAATATTGAAATTTGTCGAAAAGTCAACAAAAAAAAAACACGTAACTCTTAAAATATTATTGATACACTTTCGCCGTATAAATATAAAGTACAAAATACGTTTCAAAACGTCGCGGAATGATTTGAAAAAGACGGTCCGCGGCCGATCGCATATTTTTTTTAACCGTTTGTGCGAACGTCGAACAGAAAACGCGCGACGTTTGGATATATGTTATGAAGTTATCGAGTAGAGTAGACTCTCTGCAGTGTAGACGTACCTTTTATTAATGTGTGCAAGTGTTAACTGTACACTGTTCGCAAAAATGGATCGTGTAACATTGCAAACGATAAACGTAACATTCGCCCATTTTACCAAACAAACGCAATCGTTCATGTGTTCTCGTATGTTATTGTATAGCTGGTGTACAACTGTTAATTTCGATATGTTTATCGGTCTGTATTGCAGTCGTCCGTTGCCACTGTGATTATAATAAACATGATGTGTCTAACAACTTCGACCAGCAAAATCGTCGGACGACTCGAATAGCGATAATATGTTGTTTTGTCCGAAATTTCTATTCGTTCGGTGCGTGCATTGGTATTGTGTGTATCCATTGAAAATTTCAGTTGCTTATGGAAATTTTTCAAATTCGAGTTGTTTGTCATACACTGTACACTGTTAACAACACTATTCGGAGGTTTTGCGGTTATTTTTTGCAATAAAAATGTATTAGCGATTGGTTACCATGTAGTATTGAGTTTTGTACATTTCGATTCGAGGGCAGAGCGTGTTTTAAAGTGTCTACTCAAAAATAAAAATGAGATATGTATAGGTACTTCGTACACTGTATTTTGTACAATGCGTATAGTAAGTATAAATAATCAAGATTTTCAAAAAGTGTTATGGCGCTGCTGTAAAAAGAGCTGGAGAAAAGGCCGAACTTTTGTGCGGTTTATAATTCCGCGTTAGTGAAAACCGCGCGGTTACTACAGGTTTGACTGTCATATTGTTCTGTCATGTTAATAAATTATTTTTTCATTTATGGAATGATTGCGTGCATAGTATAGGTATAATAATATAACGTACTCTTTATTTTTTTTTTTTTTTTAAACCTTATGTCCTTATTATTGTTTCTAAAACACTTTTATAGGTAAATGTCATACATCAAACAACTTAACAACGTATAAATTTATAATAATATGGAAGTAAAACGCTGCGTGTAACTATAATAGGTACTTTAATAATATTATTGTACGCCAGGCTCTACTGTTCTCACGTTGTCTCTATAATATGTTTGTACTATACTTATTAGGTATGTTACACTATATATACATATTAGTTCTTATTCGTGTATAAAATAAAAAATATATCGTCATAAATCGATAACAATAAAATTAGCTGTGTTCTAATGTATAAAGTATAGACCTGTACTACTAAATAACTGATGAATAAAAAAGAACGTACGAACGATTAGTTTAAAAAAAATATGATATACTTATATAAATAGTGTACTTTTGTTTCATGAATATTGAATGTACCCATATTTTATGCTAAAATATAAACGCGTAACAATGTATACTCTATGTTATAATATTATACGTCTTGTAACATGGGTATGTTATACGATTTTATGTCGTTGGAAAATGTATACTTTTTGCAAAAATACTCGGCTCTCGTATGAGTTATTATTGCTACCTATACGTAACGTTTTTTCAATATTTCATCAAACAGCCGGTCAATTTTCAGATTTATTGTTTATACAGAGAGACCATGACCAACACATTACAATTAAATATAGAACCGAAAGAATCTATAATCATAGATCACTATATTCACAAGTCTGTATAGAAAATTAGTTAAAAAAAACATTCTTTTATAGTTATATCTAGGTATGTCGTTGAAGCTCGTTGCAAAAAAAAATATATATTATTATTATCTGAGACAAGTATATAATGTAATATTTGGCAAAAATTATGGTTAAGAAAGAAAACTATACAAACGTAATTAATATAAGACACAATTTAGAGTTATTGTTTTTATATTTACCTACTTAAGTGCATACATGAAAAAACCACATGTTGAGATAAGTACCCAATTAAATATGTATAAGTTTCCTTATATTTATACATAAAAATAATTCGCGTATTAGATATAATGTTGTGAAATTATTTTTCATACATTGGAATCATTGATACGATATATTAAAATAAATCTAGACGCGCTAAATAATAAGTTATATAACTATAAAATTATTAGTTTTAGTAGATATTCTCTTTGGCTTATTCTAGGCCGTTTAGGTCCATTGCGCCATTTGCCACAATCATTCTCCACGTATGTCTGTATTGTTTGACGGCTCTTCTCCGTTCAGCCCTCCCAAGGCTCTAAGATCATCTTTTTTTTAACTAGGTCTTCTCATCGATTACAGGCCTTCCCCTGGGTCATTTTTCTAGAATGTGCAGTGTTTGAATAAAAATAATGATTAGACCTATAGATACTCGTGTTAATTCATTTTCTTTTTAGTCATGGCTAATAATGTAATATATTTTTTATAATATATTTTTTTTTCATATTGTATAATGATACGCCTACTATTATAGTCAAACTTTTATTGGTCTCGATGTGCGGATAAGCCTGGAAATCGATCGAAAACGAATTGCCGTTGAAAGAGCCTTGTTTTTTTTTTTTTTTGCAGAAAGTCTATTTCTCGTATACGGTCTCTACAACTTATAATAATATAATATTTATATAAATGTGTGCAAATGTGTCGCGACTTATACTATGTACCGTATAAATTATATTCTGCATATTATGTACAGTATATTCAAGTGTGCTTTTAAATTGTTGATACACTTCACATACTGCACTTGAACAGGTACACATTTAATTTAAATTATTTTATGCAAATATGTCATGAACTCGTAAACATGAACTTAAATGCGTTAAAATTATAATATGTTTCTCGAGTCTACGTCCTATGAATTCCATTTATGGACCTTGAAAAGTAAATCTAACGATGAAAATTATCATAATACTATGTAAATAAATTTTGTATACCTTCTGCATGTTATTATCCAGTTGGTTTGACATAGTTATCCCTCATGTCTGTGTATAAATATCATATCTAGATAATTTTTATATTTGTGTGTATACTGTAACGTCTGCTCTCAGTATTTACAATGTTGCATATAAGTACAATAATAATATATTTACATGTACACTGTACAAAGCCTGCATCGTGTATAATACCATACTTGTATAACACATGTTTGTTGTGTATTTGTGGAGTGGTTGGATCGGTCAATAGATATTTAGGGTTATTTCTCCCCGTTTATAGTAGGGGTGTGTGGCTTGGCTTTCATCGTGTTTTTCGATGGGATTTTACTTATATTGTACCATATATTGTTATATTTGCTTTTCGGTCCTTTTTCTTTCACTTTGAGATCATCGTGATATATAATACACAATATAATATACATGCACCTATAACAAAATTATTATATTCATCTTAGTAAATTCGATTTGTATACATATATTGTATACATATATTTCATCTAATCAATGTATTGTATATGCGTATAGTGAATATGCTAACATTTTAGTAACGTATAACTAAGGCAATTCGTTTTAATACATTTATTAACCGTATTATCGTCATTTATTTTAGAATTATAAAAATCCGATCATAATTAACTATGTATACGTATGTATAAATTCACAGAAATCATTTTCATTTATTTTACAAACGGTTAATTCGGAATTATTTGCTTATAATTTTGAGTTAAGCACGTATGTATATCGTATATTACATAAGTTACAGACGTACAAATGTGTTTGTGCGACGTTGATTATTATTGTTTAGCTTTTACAGTTTTATTTTAGGTATCACACTGCGTGTAAATGTGTGTGATGTTTTGTACTATTATTAGTGTTTTATTAAATAGTAATTTTGTTTAACTTTTTTAACATACTAGTTCAAAATTCACCGTAAAGAGCGAAGAATTATTATTCTCTAATGTTACAGCATTTTACCTCGTGATCTGATCTATTTAAATTGTCAATGATACCGTGCTGAAAATTTTTTATTTTACTCTATTGTGTTTTAGGGTACCCTAAAATAAATCTATGTACAGTACATTGTACAACATTAAACATTGGCCTCCTGCACAGTTGTGTGTTCATTCTTTGAAACCGCGTGTAACGTGTTTACGTTTTTTTTTTTATGAAACGTTCTAAATTTTGAACCTGCATAAACTTTACGATCCTAAAATATAAACCAATAAAAATACTTCACGGGATACAATTACGTATATTACAGCATTAATTTTCCTGCTGTACCGGAGTTTGTTATATTATACCTTTATTTGTACCCGACAAATAAAAACAATCGACTGTATATAGGTATGTTATATTTCAGTTTGAATAGTACATTTAAATGTATGTATTTTATTTGATAAGTAAGACGTAGGTTAATGAATAATTTTATGTAATAAATTGAAAATGAAAAAAAAACTCTGGTGTAGTCCTATGTATCAGCTATTTCTCGATCATCGCAAAAAATTGTTTTCAATTCGCCGCAGTATTATACTTGATAGTTTTTATTTACTACTAGCACGCCAATCAAAAAGGAAAAACAATATATGTACACGCGTGCGTTAAATAAAAACAAAACAGCGTTTTGTATAATATGTATTATATTATTTTTCTATCGTCTTATAAATTTTGTGTGACTCGCAACAGTCACACAACGCCCACCATCGGCGCGAGACATGTTTTTTTCAAGCTCTGTGTTAAGCTCCATTTAAATTCCATAGATACGCAGTCAAAATAAGCGAATGAAAAAGAAAGAAACCAGTATAAACACGATCATAAACAACCCGGCGTTTATAATGGTGTGTACGTATATAAGCGGACTGGTCGTTAAAAAAATGTGAATAAAAAAATAAAGTAAAATAAAATACTTAAAAACGCACCCAGTAGCAGTTACACAGAAAGACCTATAAAATATTATTTATACAAACCAGTTTGGAAAGAAATTATTTGGGTTGTTTTTTTTGTATCCTTTTCGTCCGTTTGTACCTACATTATATATGTTTTGTGTTACCTTTTTCTGAAACTAAACGAAATTGAAAAATCTAAATTTTCAACTGCCACCAAGCATAACATTATATGTATATACATCGACCACCATTCGCGTCACTCGAATTAGTAGTTGTAAGGTGTAATTGTCTTTAAAAATGTATACATTTTTTTCTGTAGGTTATTATTGATATGCAGGTCGGTCACGCAACGCTTCGTCCTTTCTGCTTTTAGATTCCTCCCCATCCCGTATAAAAATATGACGGAATGAATATATGGAGTTCTATCACGCTATTGAGTTTTGCTTGTTTGTTTTATAATTTGACCGCATCGTCGTCGCAGACGTGTTGTAATTGACGTATAATGTTTCTATTCAATCGGCGTATAAAAGAATCTTTTTAAAAACCAAACAAAGTTTTATTATTTTGTTCAGACGAGCCGATTCGCGAAACGTGTCAAACCGATTTTAAATCACCGCTAAGTATTGCGAAACCATAGTAGACCGTACAACAAATGTGTTTTTATTTGACAGTGATAACAATACTTGTATAATGTTTTACTCTTTTTTCGTTTTTAAATTGGGCACTTTTGTAGTGATTTAGGGCATAAGTTATAAAAATTAACGTGTTGTTTATCTTGGGATAGTTTTATAATATTAATAATACGATACGTGCGCGTCGTGTGTATATAAATGTATATATATATATATATATATATATTGAAAACAAAATTTTTAATGCGCGTTGTACTTTGATAAAAAAAACTTTTAGTTTTACTACTATTTTTAATAAAATATACTACTCGCTAGACGGCGTTTGTACACCATATACGTACAATCCTGTATACTTAATTTTGCTGTAAAATATGCGTGTTATTCGTATATCAGACTATTTGTCTGCCACATTTCGACGAACTTTTTTTCCCGGCGAAGACTGCTCACAGTTCGTTCATTTTATACACGTACATACGGACATAAAACGCACGATGAGGGTGTGGCAATCTATAAGAATTTACGTTTCGTATACAGACGTGTACACACGCAGTGGGTCGTAAAACAAAACTATTTTAATATCGTTTCGGATTTTTCACGTGAAAAAAATTCTGTTGAAATCTACGAGTATTGGACGTGATATTTATTCGGTTATTATTTATATTTACACAAAATTATTGTAAATATATATATATAAGGTTTTCTGCATTATATTATATACGGTCCAGCACACATTTAATAATTATACCCAGACCGGTGGCGGGCCCAGAACTGTATTAAGAGAAAATAATGTAAATAACGGGGAAAATAACAAATTTTATCGTACTTTTTCAATTTTATACCAGATTCGGACAATCGCAGTTATCACACGATTAGCTGCTTAACCCACTAAAACACGGAATTGTTTTATCGCATTCTTTCATACAAAAAAATAATAAATAAGTACACTTACCTATAACAAATTCAAATTCTGAACATTTGTCGGTATTTTCAATAGAAAATTGACTAGCTGATTATAAAGCTATAAGTTCGCCAAAAAAAAAAAAAATATGATAATGGGAGGAACGTTACCCGAGTTTTTATGTTATGCATAGATATAGTTGTGCAAACGTGTGTAACTCATGATTATGATCAGGATAATATGAACAAAAATGTAATGTTGTTAAATATAAAAGGGGCTCGTATTATTGAATTTAAGTCGTCGTCGAGTTCGCACGAGTTATCCAGTTTTATTTTTAATATTTTATACTTTACCCGCAGTAGATCATATTATACATAAAAATAACAATGTTTATATGAATAAGAGATATGATTCGAATTTTTATGATTGTACGTATTTGTTTCTATGCAGTCTTATGAGAGTGAAATTTCTTTACGAAACACTAAATTCGGAGAGAAAAATTGATTTTACATAAAAACGCATAGGTACTTCACAGGTTAGAGAATGTTGAAGAATATTACATTTTTTTTTTAAACCCTTTTTAATAATAACGCTTATTACAATAATCTTTTAAACCTTCTGTTGTTACGACTCGATGTTTATAGCTCAGAATCGTTATTTTCATTGAAAAAAAATCGTAGCGATCGCTCACAATTACAATACGCAACTTGAACTCAAAGCAAAGTTATATGCGCGCGCTACTCCGTCGATCTAGAAATTTTCGGCTTTCTTTTACGCAGGATGTGATTGTTTTGCTCTCCCGAGGACATAAAATCTCGTATTTCTGCAGGTATTTTAAATGAATGTTTATACCATCGTCCACCGTTATAACGACACGAAAACCCGTGAAAACGCATCTTGTGCAATCACTCGCGTGTTACCGGTGTCGTCTCGGACCGTGTGCCGCGGCGGTCGTGTAATATTATAGAACAGTTTTGATCGATACCGTGTATGATAATAATACGATTGTACGTAATTACAATATACCCTCGGCGTCGTTTCGCGCGTCCTAGCGTTTACGGACGTTTAAAAAAAAAAAATAGAAAAAAACACCACACACACACACACGAACGGCCGGCACGAAACGACAGAATAACAAAAAAATAAAAAACGCGCTAAAAGGAATCGGAGAAAAAAGAAAAACGCTTTTGCATTATTTATCGCACGTTCTCTCCCCCGGCGTTTTCTCCGCATCAAATATTCCGTTTGCAGAGTCAGTGCCCGCGCGACCCGCAGTGTGACCGCCGCCGCCCGTCGCACATATGGTAAGTGGCATGCTAAACAGGGTACTTCGGTGCCGCACAACCGTCCGTGTATTGTGTGTGTGTACGATTTTAAGTCCTTAAAAAGAACTAGAAAAAAAAAATCAATACAATAATACCCCCCGTACGGGAGACGTAAATTCTGCCATAGTGCGTTCGTTTTTCTGAATATTTTCATACAAACAGTGCCTGATTTTATCGTGCGTCTGTTAAAATGACGTTGTTAAAATTAATTGGGGAGTATGCGACAAAATCGGTGTAATTTACCCGTCGTTCACCACCACCACCACGTATATATACGGATCAGAACGGGGAAGTACATCCGGTTCAAAGACGACGTTGTAACGCGTGCTAACAGCGTTCAGACGGAATTTCGACGCATCTCGCACGATTCCATAAACACCTCGTGTTGTCCGTATTTTCCGTAGAAAACGAATAAATAAAGGAAATCGTTACGACGAACGCGCGCGTTTGCTGAACAGTTTTGAACACGTTTTATTTGTCTCCAACTGGCGGACGAATAATATTGTGCAACACTATAATAATAGTAAGTCGCTCTCCCGATATCAGACTCGTGTGTGTGCGTGTGTACATTTTTATGCACGAAAATATTGCTGTTACGTTTTTTATTTTATTTTTTTTGTTATTATTTTTTTCATCCAAAACCGGTACCCGATGTTTTATATTGTACATATTATTCTGTCGGTTTTTATTAACCGTGAAATATTCTCACGTCTTGACGTATACAACATAAAAGTATAGGGGGAAAGAAAAAAAAACGCAGCAGACGATATTGTGCGTAAATTGTGTGTACGTGTGTCTCTTTAATCACGCGTGTGTTGTACGGATATTACTCGCTTGACGCATTATGATGTCGTTCAGAAAACGCGTCGAATTCCCGGAGATTTCTGTTATAGTGTATGTAGCGCGGACAAATGTATTGTTTGTTTGTTTATATTTCAATCGTAATTGCCGAACGAATCTCAGATCGGTGTATAGCAGGCGCTAGTTCAGAGATTTTCTTCAGGAGAGGTTGAACAAAAATCCTCCTCAAATACAAAATATATATATTCTATAACGATGAGAAACGGCGCACATAGAGAAGATTAAAAATACTATGAACGTAAAATATTATACGGCGTTGATCGGAAATATAATTTAATTGACATTTCCCATAAATACGGACCTGTGGCACAGTGATAACCGATGGGGGTGTATAATATGTAATAGAAATAATTAATCTTGGATGTAACTCACGTTCAATTGAAGAGTATATGTGGTGGTTAAGTAAGTTTGATACAACTGCGCTTGAAATGAAATAGATTTTACTTTATGTAATACACGATTTATCATGTATAACATGTTTTGCTGAAACAAAAAAAAAGTTAAACGTACGAACTAAAACTATCGTAATTATTTTTTGAACTCTTGTACCACATTTGACCCTAAAAAAAATATATATACGTAGGTATACAACTCGTATACTGCACACCTGCAGGATTATGTTACATACAACATCGAGGGTTATTCGTAGTTAAAGCTGCACGGTTTAAACTCTTGTCTGTTTGGGGGAAAGTAATATAATACGCGTCTATATATTAGACTGTATTCACACGCCGTGTCAAGTGTCAAAACAATTAGGGGATAGAAATGAAAATGGGGAATTCGATTTAATTTTTTTGTGTTTATAGCATTTTTTTTTTTTAAATCAATCCCCAAAAAAAAAAACCAGATAATAATGATATCAACACAACAGCATTGAATTCATACGCAGCTATAATCGGTGGTGTATTGCACACACGAAGCAAGACGCTCTTTTATGTGTCGAAGAGCCACGATTTTCTCTTGGTTTGTTTTTTTTTTTAATTGATTATCAAACTAAAGTTATAAATCAATAATCATAGTTAAAACAGTTTTTACAAAAAAGTGTTCTAGTATATGTGTATATGTATGAAATAACATTCTTTTAGTTGATTATTTGTGTAAAGGAACACTACAAGTGCACTACTTATGATTTGGTTTTTCAAGGAAATATCTAGGGAAATCAATTTGAGGGGCCATATTTTGACAGGAATGTAGGGATTTTGAGATTGGGGTCTATCTAAAATTCGTAATAAGCCTTTTAAAATATTATTGTAGCGGTGTCGATGCGTGCGGCGGACACATCCGTAATGTAATTGTGATTTTCTTTTATCTTGTATTTTGTTTCAAAATCAAACAGGAAATTGACGTTAATACTAAAACTATCGAAACAATGAATGTGGGCAACTAACCTAGTACAATATGCTAAAATATTGTAATCCGCGGTCTTACATTTTAGTGTCGTAACACCTATCGTGTTATAATTTAAGTTTTATTCAACAAGATTATTATTTGAGCGAAATAGAATTAATTATTATGAAATTTTGTGTCACGGTGAAATAGTTCACTAGTATTAGGTGTTTAAAACGTATGAGTTACTTTTTTTTTTACACAGAAATATAATATGGCTTACCCAAAAAGTGTTTATAATACAAATATAAAGTCTTATTATGTTTTATCTAACGTAAATTATCAGTTAGCAAAGTGCATTAATATTTGGCGTAATATTGGTCTTTTTTACATTAAATTATACAGTTAATTCAACAATATTCTTTTTCTTACCTTACCTATTATATATATATATATACGTTACACGCAACAAGTTCATGCCATAAAAAATGAAATAAAAATAAAAAACGGCATCCTTTTCCGTTGTGCAATGAACATGTGGTCGTTGTACCAGACTCTATAAAAGTATAAATTTAGATTTTGAACGCATTCCAAGTCGACAAACAAGCCAGATATACAACTTTTGAAAATTTTAATATTAAAATTGTTTTAGCTATTTTTGCATCATAGTTTCCGTTGACCAATGAAAATTAAATACTCGCGTAGGTATACACAAGAATTAATTGCGTAATATTATTATTATTATGCGATATAAATCAAAAACGAGAAAAAGTCCTCTCTTCTCGAGGATCTGATTTTCATGATTTCTACAGATTTTTTTTTTTTTGTTAAAAAGTAAACCTATCTACAAATGTAGATAACATAAACTTCATAAAAGACATATTTCGTAACGAGAAACCGTAACAATATAAAACCCAAAATATCGTTACAGTATAATATAACTATACAGGCTCTACAGCTAAACGAGTTTATTCACTTCTTTATAAATAAAATTATTTCAAAAAAATTAATGTTTTTATTTTATGTTGATCTCTTATTCGTAACAGTTTTAATTTTGTGATATTTTAATTTTAATAAATTTTTCCAATGATCATATACACAAATAATGTTGTGTTAAATAAAAAAACAGTAATAAATTATGAGTAGTAAATGATACAAAAATAACGATAATACAAAAATTTTCCACAAAATTAATTAATATTACGTAAACTATCAGCTAACCATCATAAACTTCTTGATCTGTGTCCGAGTTAGTGTAGTCGGTCGATTCATCGTTATTGCTATCACTGTTTAAGGCAAATATATCGGAAGGCTTCACCATACGGAAGGTCATCTCAAAATCTTTTTTTTGCATCGGAGTCACACTATCGGCCAAAGGATCCATGTACAACAGCATTTCATAACGACTCAAATTATCTATTGTAGACATAATACAAATTCCAACAATTCAAAATATATTACGTTTCATGCAGGGCGTGGTGTTGTAGAGGAGCCGGGGGGAAGTTTGATATAGCCAATTACGTAAATCAATAATTTTCAATAAAACATATTAACTGATAAATGGTATATAAATTATTTTGATAATTTTTACTTCTTTTACTTAACGTTTAAAAAAATAAAATTCATCGTACCTATATTATATTAGTACCGATCGAGCTTGTATTGGTACGACTTTGAACACAACAAAACCATACTGATGTCTGATAATGTGCGTATGACTTGTATTATAAATCCAAGGCAAATTAAAAAGTTTTTGTTAATTTACGAATCAATTGTATTTTTTTGAACCAACTCAAACTATACCTAATACGTATAAGTGCTTGTTTTGAATTAACTCGACTCAATATTCGTCTTTAATCAACTTTTATATTAATGCAATTTACTTTTAACGATTTCAATATTAAGTTAATTTGAATTTGTTTCCAATCGTTTTATACGGAAGCAACAGTTTTAGCACTAAAAGGAAGTGTAAACATAAAATATTTTTTCCCCGACAGAATTAAATGAACTTGGGCGCAGACAATTTTTTTTTTATCAGCAAAACATTTATTTTATCTGATATGAACTAAAATGTTGCGTTAAATTTTAACTCTCAACTTGGTGACAGACATTTGGTTTACTTGAGTTTAAAATAACGGCCATTAACTCGCAGTCCAGCCTTGTTTAAATCTAAAAAGTTAAAACTAACCTGCAGTACTTGTCACCGCTATACCTCTTGTGTCAATACAGGATAAAGGGACGTCCAGTTGTTTTCGTTTTTTCGACCGCGGCCTTTGCGTTTTCGATTTTTTCCGATACTCTCGTTTAGGCTTATCGCCCGCCACACATCGTTTAGACGTGAAACACTCGTAACGACATTTGTCCCAAAACGATACCAACGTTTCTCTGTCACCCAAATACACGCATTTGCTACGACCGGCTTCTTTGGTGTTCTCGGACGAATCGTTGTTCGAACAATTTAACTGATCGAATATCAACGGTAACGATTTCCTATCCTTACGAGTAGCTCCTTTTTCTTCGGACGAACTTTCGCTGTCATCGGAATTGACCGCCACGGGAGCCGTTTGGTCTTGGTCTTCAATTTTTAGCTTACACTCCGATGAAATGTTGACGCTAGATTTAAGTCGTTTGTTCAGTGCGGTCGAATCTTTTTCTTCATCGTACACGAATTCGCTTGTGGGACATTCGTTTAGCAAATTGTCTTCTATATTAGAAATGAGTGTACTTGATAAACTGGGCAGAGCAAGACATCGATTGCTTTTTTTGTTTCGTTTTGACAGACCACCTAAAAGTATTTTGTTCGAATTAATTTTCATGCAGATTAATTGTGCTCTAATTCGTATTGCTATTATAGGCATTTTGTAATTTCCAAATACATTATGCCACGTATAAAAAACGTATATACATTTATATCTCTTAGATGTTATACATATTTCAAATTGAATTGACTTTAATCCATCAAATTAACGGACACATTTTTAGTTAACGCGTACCATTATTTTGTACAGAAATAAAATAAAATATAGCGTTACATTGTGTTACGATTGACTGATACACTCAAAATCTATAAAAAGTTACGTTATCAAAATATAATATTAATTTTTGTACTTTTGCACGTGAACTTTACGAAATCGTGAGTTCAGATTAAAATTCATAAATTTTAAATTTTTTGTATTATTATGATTACTGTACGCAGTGTAAGTAATGCACTTATGCACTACATTGTTCTAATTTTTTCTAAAATATAGCCAATAGGTTTAAAAAACGTTGGGTGAATTTTTCTTTAGTAAAAATCTCAAATTGTTTAAGTACATATTGTAGATTTTGGTGTTAAATTTTACAGATTATTATTATAATTATTGTTCACCAATTTAATTCAATACAATAAATCTAGAACTTAAATCCAAAACTTGACAATAAAACTTATTTCATTGTTCTACTCCCTAAAGCCTATGACTGTGGTGTGAGGGTACATAATAGTAAAAATGAGGAAATAAATATTATCAACGGAACAGTATATCAAGTATACAATTAAGAATTAATATTATTACATTTTGAACAAAAAAATTACAAAAATCTAAATTTTCCATTGAGTATAACTTTTTAGCAAACAAATTGATTTTTAGAATAGAACAAATTTTACAAAACACATACAATGGATAAAACCCATTAAAATTTGTATATTATATATAAGTATCTCCCCAGAAAGGTAAACCATTGGTGGTAAACCTTTGATAACTAATAATTGATTGGACCAGAGTAGTGTAAGTTAAAACTGTTAATTTTGATATTTCTTAATATACTAAAGACATAAAAAAGTTCCAAACTATATCATTTATGTAGGTAATATGATTGTTCCATTTAAGTTAATAATCTATATAAACACCAAAGTATTTAGTAGCGTTGATCTTTTTCAAAACAGAATTATTTATATTATTAATATATCATTGTTTTATGTCTGAAATTGTTTAAAATTAGGAATTTAATACTAAAATGTAAATAGCAAGATTTAATTATAATGAATTAGTATCCAACCATTTTTTAACTATTGCTAAGCCAGAATTTGCTTTATTATATAATTTATCTATAGAATTATCATTGAATAAGAAAACAGTATTATTGGCAAAGCAAAATTGACTTTACTATCAAAGTTATGATTTAACAAACTATTAAAACATATTAGAAATAATACAGATCTTATGACTGTGCCTTGTGGGACACCAAAATTAGTTTCAATTTCATAACTTATCAAGTTGTTTATTCTTACTGATTGTTTTCGGTTAGAAAAATATGATTTAACTAAAACTAAAGGAACTCCATGTATACCACAAAACTCAAGTTTTTTATCATTATATTTTGATCGATGGAATTAAAAGCTTTCTTCAAATCAATAAAAATTGCTAATACTTAATTATTATTATTAATATTTTCATAAATATACTTTGTTACATTAAACAGGGCATGATTTGTAGAAAGACCTTTTCTGAATCGCATATATATTGTTTATTACTAAAAAAATTATAACTATTTAAGAATTCCATTAACCTGTTTTTTTATACATTTTTCTAAAAAATTTTACTTATTGTTAATGTAAAGCAACAGGTCTATAATTATTGCAAATTTTTTTTATCACCATTTTTATGTAAATATTATTTTGATAGGAATTATATTTGTACGTGCATATTTTGTTAGATTTTTGTTCATGAACTTCCTGGCTCTTTTAAAAATTACAGTGCCAAAAAATTTTTTAAACAAACATAGTATAGAAGGGCTATATTTTGTTTAATGTGTTATAGTACGGTTTGTGTATAGTTTCAAACGATGATTGTTTAGATGATTTAATATAAATGTAATTTAGTTAGTGTATAAAGGTACTTTCAGTTTATTTATTAAAATCATTATTTAAAAAATGTGGTTTGATATTATATCCGTAAACTGTTCTAAGTTATATTCTAGCAAAATAGAACGATTTCAACAAATAAGATTCAAGTACTGAAGTGCCTTTACATTTATTATAAAAATTTAAAATAATTTAATAATAGTCAAGTTAACGTGTACAATCAATGTATCAAGTATTATTTTATGTTACAAAATATTTACAACAATACGTTAATTTTCGGTTTAGTATTCCGAAGAATATAAATTTTGAATGGGTACCGAATTTTGCTGTCGCATTGATATTACCGAATACTGATAATGGCGATTATATTATTATTATTATTATTTTTATACTACCTACTGACTACAATAATAAATTATTGACATTGTATCATTTTTAACATTTACCTTTTTTTACTGGTTTTTTTATTTGGCGTTTTTTTCTAGCCATTTTTTTAGTTTTAGACTGGTGATTAGTTACTTAAATTTTTTACTGCAAAAAAAGCTATGTATGATTGACGCATAACGAGCATACAAGTTGATATAATTTAAACAATAAAAACTAATTATACTGTAGCTGGTGTTTCGTACGTTTTATTTTACAAAAACTTTTTACTTGGTTTTGTACCAGAAAATAAAATAACGATTGTATCAGCTTTTCGTTTGTCTGACAAAAAATTAATAACAGATGATACTCGTTACATGACACTGCTTTAAATACTTATACATAGATTGAAGAGGAATAAATAATAGACGGGTTGTTATAATATTATGTATCCCAAAGAGTATAATTATTTTGTGATTGTCAACGTCTTTGTAAATAATATGAGCCTTTGTTCGTTTTGACAAAAAATGTTTTTTCTTCGTATGGCCATACGATGATTTTATTACCTTCAAATAATATTAATATTATTATATTATCTCGAATTTCTTAGAATTAATTTAGTTATAACAACTACACATTTTATATCCTATCAATATTTAGTTTTCAACTTTTAACTATCAGTAATCGTAGTAGTAGTAGTAGTAGTAATAGTAGTCGTTCACCGTTTGTTTATTAGTGTACGTGCCGTCCAGTGGCTATCGACCGATATTGTCGATTTTCTGATTAATTTTATGTGAAGCAAAAGCAGGCTAGTGTTATATTTTTTTACTCATTTATCTAACCCGATTTATGGGTAAAAGTCTCAAAAAGGTTGGGAACCGCTGCCATAGATAAACTAACTCTCGTTGTTGATACCCAAAATGCACGAATTGAGATATCTTAATTCAGGATACCTAATAAAGACCTGCAAGGACCGGCCCTTGGTGAAATTGGACCGGGTCTTAGAAAAAAATAAAGGGCCGGCTTTTTTTTATAGTTTTAGTATTTTTTTTTTCTTTTTTGTACAATTTTTCGGACCGGACAAAATGTCCTCTCGATTCGTTCTTTTTTCATAACATATATTTATTACCTACTACAATAGTATTATTTATATGTATGTATACATTTTTTTTTTTCAGATGAGTTCCTATCTAGAATCTCAAAGGGATCCTTTAACCGTAAGTCAACGTTTTGTACGTAGTATTATGCATATTTATGTAAAATATTTTTATTTATTTTTGTTATTTCTCGTTTGAAAACGGGTATTTTCTCTTGCAAATGATTTTAATCTCGGCATGGCGTTTGTTCTCTCCTTTTTGCAATCGCGCGAAAAGGGCGGCATAGTCTGAAACCGTTGACGGGGGAGTATTATGCATTTATGCGTAGGGGAGCGGCCCGTCGTCGCCCATCTTGAAATCGATGGTACAAGCGTGGCTGTGACGGGACAAGAGGGTGAAAAGGGTTTTCCATTTTCGCGCACGCGCCTCTGTGTCCGTTTGAAAATTCCGAAACCTAATCGTCGCCCGCGTATCGGATATACTTCCGGACCATTTTTTACTGCAGCAGATCGTGTGTGTGTGTGTCGTCATGCACCGTACGAGCCCGAGAATGTTGAGATCGTTATTATTATTATTATATTATAGTCTTGTATACTTCGCGGTGCGTTGAATTAAAATAGTTATTATTTTCGAGGTGGAGATTTAGTGGAAAAACGATTTTCGAAAATAAAAACATTCCGGTTGTGTATGCGTCGACGAGAATGTAATTCGATGTAATATTATGATTGTACACGGAAAAGTTCGCGTCTAATGCGAGCCACATAGACCGCGGGCCGAACAAAAAGAGCATTATTTTAAGGTAATTTCTGGGCACGAAACAAAGGAACGCGTGTTGAAGGGGGTGAATTTTTCGGGGAAGAACCGCGGAGAGTGAGGTAGGTATACTACGCTTGATGGTGTGGTGTTGACGCAATTTCGCCACGAGATCAAAGGCCTCTCTCTCTCTGCACGCGTACATACTGTTTGCGGAAAAGGTCCCGGTGTTTCCAAGGGTGCAAATCAAATTTTCGCTTCAATTCCCGCGCGACCGACCTCTTGATAAAATTCCAGTGTCATTTCTCAGTTTCGTTTTTTTTTTTTTCCTCGTGTTAAGGAAAGTAATAAAAATAAATAAATGTATAGATAAGAAAAAGAAGAATTCTGGAAATGTGAAAACTATTGAAGTTTAGCTTCAAATATCCTTCTATAACACTTTTCGCACTCGTATTTTAAGTAGGTTTTGTTTTGGTACAATATCTGAACATATTTCTAGTTCAAACAAGGACTTCTAACACCTCGGTATAACCCATTGTCGTTAGTTCTAGTCGATAATCATTTTATTAATCCATTGTTTACGTGTATTATTTTTATGTTAAATTCGTCTTTTTTTTAGGATTTTTAAATAAATTCTATTCTATATTTTAACGAAGTTTAAGGAGTCAATAATTTACGAAAGGAATACAAAGAAAAACTGAAATAATTAAATATTCTGTAATTGATACCATTATTATTTAATAACTATTGATAGTTTTACAAAATTCTTCTGCAAATATTTCGTCACATGTGTAAAAGTTGTATTTTTTCAAAAGTGATGTTTTGAGCATGATACAAAATATTTAAACAGGTTTGGTTGGCACATTGTTGCTAGACAGTATTTTGTTCATAGAATATTATATTTTCAATGTTCTTAAAATATTTAAACACTAAAAGATCATATTTTTCTGTCAAAAACCAAACACCTGACACTTGTTTTAATGGACTCGACTTGTATGAATAATCATTTAGATTATATCTAGGTATAATCTGAATATTAGATAAGATTAGAGGTTCTACAAGCTATAAAAATGATTATACCTATACATGATTTCAAAATAATTTAAATTGCATTCTACGTTATTTTTTTATGCCTAGTGAATAATATTTTACCCTCACGAGTATAAACGAGTATTGGTTTTATTCGAACGTTTAATTAAAAATTGTCATTCGCTTTGTTCATGCGATTTTTTTTTTCTCATTTTTTAATTAACCGTATAACCTGCATATGAGAACATGATGAAGTCCAGTTGCAAATGTCACGTACCTAAAATTTCAAAGGGACCTTTGTTCAAAAGCCATGGTTTGAAAAGGGGGTGGCAGAAGGGACAAATTGCCGTTGTCAACCCTTTATGTATGTTACAGTACTCCCTGTGTATATACATACTTCCCTCGGACACCACGCGCTATTTAAACCAAACAATCGGTCCCCATCAGATTAAAATCTATTAGTACGAAGCGGGGAGGACGTTCCAGTGTAATCTAATGATTTTTTTTCCGTTTTTTAACATGTACACGATGAAGTACCAATGACAATAAAGGGTAGGTAGTCGATGAGCAAATATTGGTACTAAATTCCATGTATACCGTAGTTTCGATTACTACCACCGGTCCCGAATTAGTCACGGACCAGATAAGGTGAATGGGAACCGAGGGAAGAGAATAAATATGAAAAGCAAATACTAATTTGCGATTTGCATTTACGATGGGTTATTCTGGGGCTAGTAGTTTTAGTTATGTTCGACGTGAACACGAGTTTTAACTGACGGTGGTGGTGTCATTATAATATTTTCTAATACCATTTTTAGATTTGGTTTATTCTTTATCGTACGATTCCGCGTCACTACCGAAATCTTTTTAGCTGGAAACAGTTTAAAAATATTTATAGTTTCGTAGTAGGTCGCCGATTATAGATATCGTCATGTTACGTACACATTGCGCTATTATGTTGTTCGAAAATTTGATTTTTTTTCCAAATTATCAACGATCCTCCCAAAATGATACGATCAGTGAGGCGTTATTTTGTATATTATGATACTCAAATATGTACATACTTATTCAAAATTAGTTTGAATAAATTAGGAAAAACTCTGTGAAGGTCGCATAAATCGAAATGTTTTCGCGATGAGAACCGCATATTCCTCTGCAGGCTTCCCTTGTAATAGTTATTTGTGTACGGAACTGTTGTACAACGCGATATCTTTCTATTCTTTTCGTTGTAGGTTGCGATAATCAACACACACCAATTACATTTGATTTACAGCTCTGTATCGTGATTTTATCATTTTAAAATCGTTAAAAATGTGTAAGACCGCCGTGTAAATTCTATGGTTTGGTCTCTCCGCGTTTGAACGCGCGCGCGGAAGGCGACAATAACATTGACGCAGTTGATACTATATTGTATTATAATATTCGAAAATCGCGCACGAATTCAAACGTGTACCATTAAGTTTTTATAATATTTAAAAAAAATTACCTAAACGGTCTGCTCGAACACGATGTGACGATAATAATAATCGTTGTTGTTAATGTATTGTACACATACCCACCCGCCACGGTCGGTCGAATTACTGCGCAACCGATTGGTGTACAATCATAATAAATCTATTAAACAACCCTTTAGCGAGCCGGTACCCCCACGAGGCCGATCATAATCCATATTTTACGGCCTGCCGAGTTCGTAAACCACTTTCAGTGGTCATTCCCTCTTTTATAACGTTATATACGTACGCATTATATATATCGGTGGTGCGTGTATATATTTGTGTACCGCGTGAAAGTGTACAACCCGCACTTGACTTTTTTTCTCGTATTCTACCCCCTTTTTTTTTTTTTTTACGTTGCGTATTTTTTTTTATTATTATTATTACTACTTCGACGAAGCCCGCGAACGCATCGCGGGATAAAAACTGTAATATAGCATCCCCGTATAATAATAATAATATATGTATATATCCGAGACGCGCGCGCAGAAACTGGGCCGAGCCGCGCAGGCGGATAACCGGATTAAAGGGACACATCAAAGGGACGAAAATTGCACTCGTCAGTGTCTCCCGAATATATAACGCACGTCATTAACATACAAATGCCCAGGGGACTGATCATATTCGGTCCACTTGTCTTGTAACCAATCAACCCTATCCCATTATACGTTCGCCCCCAGCCTTATAATATACTCCTCCCGGGTATCAAGACGGTTGCTCCTTTATACATATAGTTTTAAACGATTATCAAAAACGTTTTTTACGCGCACGCAATCTATAGGGCCCACGAACTCGCATTGCAATATTTGTGTACCGATAATATTTTTATATTAATCGTATGTGTAAGTGCATCGCGAAAATTTTTTACGAAGTAGTCCTGTTCAACTTCATCATCTCTCGCGGCAAAAAAAAAAAAATCAACCAACAAGTTGTATGCGGACTTTCTGTATGAAAACGAAAATTCACCCTACGCGCAAACACTACGTTTTATTTGCACCTACTTATTTGTAAAAAAAAAAAAAAACGGTCCAAAAAATAACACCGTTTCCATACCGATTTGGCAGATGAAAAAAAAGTTACCGAAACGACGTTTTGAAGAATTGTTATGTTTCGCCCTAAGAAACTGTGATAAACGTATGTTTATGTTGTACTGCTCAAGTAACGAGTTTTTCGACGGTTGTAGCAGAATGGGGATTTCATACAGTGACCGACCCGATTTTGATTTTACTGCCGCACAGTAGTAATACTTTCCAATTATCGCGTGTACAATTTATTTTAATCGTAACATAAATGTATATCATACAATCATAAATTTTATGATTTTTCAATAGTAAAACCGTTTATGAATTATTAATATTCTACTTGTATGTCGGCGGCGTTAAACCCTTTAAGACAAAAAAAAAATTTTTTTTAACTTTTATGCGATTATATCTTTCGTATAGCAGGTGAAGTGTACCTAAACAATTATAATAATTAATGTATCCATAAACATTCTGTGAGTATTTTTATACTTGTATTACAGTATTTACGTGTTGTTGGTGTACCCTCGTTGACAAGCAATAACTGCGGGGCGATTGTGTACGTGTATATGTGTTATGAAACAATTTTTTTTTTTTTTTTACGTATTATCGTGACGTTTTTTTCCATCCCCAGTTATCGTATTATTTCTATAGGTTTTCCTTTTGTGTTGAAAGATGAAAAGAAATCGTTGAGGATTTGTACATTATTATTGTTATTCAGTCATCCACCCTTTGGTGCATTAGTGAAATGGAAAAGACGAAAGCAATTGTCGTTCGTGGAAATCTAGCTATTGAACTTTTATGGACTTTTCTGGATTTCTATGTATTACATCGAGAAGCTGTTTAAACGATTATTAACAAGCAGTATCGTTTACTTAAATCAAACCTACTATATAGGTAAATATAATAAATAAAATAATGAACTTAAAAATTTTTTAAAGCTTTTTTTTTAATTAACACGATTGAAGAGTGTAGTAATATTCATAAAAAAAATAATTATAATAAGCTTAATGATTTTGAATATTTTCAATTTATTTAAGTGTCAATTTTTATACGCTGGGCATTCAAATATTAAAATTGAATAAAGATGAGATGAGAATAAATTTGAAAAAAAAAATCAAGAAAAATCCCACTTTTCACGTGTGCTAAATACAAAGTACTAATAAAACAGCCGTTTCCGTACGTTGCATTTTTTAAAAAAATATTAGGAAGTAGATACTCACCTATCATCGCTATGTAATTAGTATGTATACTATATTAATTTGTGAGTATATGAAGTTTTATATAAATATCAAATTGTATGTGTTAAATAAAAGAAAAATTTAGTCCCAGACATTTATGCGTCTTTTGCGTTTTTCATTCGACTTTTTTTTTTTTTTGCATACGTACAAGAAAAATCGAACCCTTTGAACCGTGTCCAACAACGCGGCCTCTTATGTAGAAATAATAGTATCCCGCGATTTTTTCCGAAGGGTCTTTTTTCTCTTTTGTACTGAGAGACCGGACACTTAAATTTCCGTCCCCGCGAAAAGCCTGCTCGTGGACAAAAAAAAAAAAAAAAGACGTACGCGGCATTTCTTATATAATAATAATAATAAACAACCGATCGTTCGCGTTGTTATTATTATGCGACCCGAAAAAAAAATTAAATAATGATCCGACGCATTTTCGTCCTCCTGAGCAATGGAGTGTCCCGGGTTGTGACGACGTCCAATTAAATATTTAAAACATGTATACGTCGTACACTTACATGTTTTTTAATAAGTCGAGTAGTTAGCTGGTATTATTGAAAGGTAGGATGGTAAAAATGCTGAACATTCAAGTACGATTCGGGGGCAGAATTTGTGAGTACAAATGTATGTAATGACATAAACAAAACGCACAATATATCGTATTGTTAATGAGTGAGAAAACCCTGTCCTTTATAGAATATTTTACAATATAATGTAATTGAGCCAAACGTAGAATATAACGAGCGTACTTGACAATGACGTGTATTATATTTTTGTGATCAGATTTTCGGGAATAGTAAGTATAGATGTGTTCTCTAAAAAAACACTTACAGTGCAGTATTGTGTTTCCATTATACGGATGCGACGCGGTACCAAGTTTAATGATTATTTTTTCAAACTTTAACGAAGCAAAGTACGTACTTACGTATTATTTTAGTTTATGTATAAAAATCGATAGTTTTAAAGACTTAGAAATTTACGCATTGCTTGTACGGTATGTTCGAATTGTATTTCGTTAAAATTGTGTTTGAGTTAAACATAGAATATTATCTTATTAACTATCGCGTTACCTATTATTTCAGGCTACGATAACGGAATTTTCATTTCAAAGTTATGGTATAATATACTATATTAATTTTATGAAACTCTGTAATATACTTTCAGATCTCGTCTGCATTAAATAGAACTATACATTTTTGATATTATATTTTCTACTCGTATTTAAAACTTATCACAAAACAACGATTTTCAACTCTATATAATATATATTGTAATCGAAACGCTCAGAAATCAAAAACAAAGTTTATCTAGCATTTATTGAACGTTTTCAAAGAAGCGTAATTTAGTAAAATAATAATGTTACGGTCTGGCCAAATTAAAAAAAAAAAAAAATAAGACACCGCGTCACAATTGTAACTGTTTTGTAACAAAAAAAAAAAAAATTCATTAAGTAAACGCATTAGTAAAATTAAGAGCTATTTGAGAAACCTTAAATATAAATACGTATTTCTTTTTTCCCAAATTATACATGTAGCGTTTTAAATTTATGTACATTTTTTTTTCTCATCGATATTTTCGTTTAAATAATTGACAATCTACTGTAAAAACATTTTAACAACAGTGAACCTTAGTCGTTATAATATCGAATTAACTCGTTCTGACACGCGTCAGAAAAGTTTTACACCTTATTGTATGCATATTTCGCGGTTTTTTTTTTTTTATAAAAATCGGTCGATACTTACTACTAATATTTATTACAAAAAAAAAGAACTCACATCACTCGAATACTTTCTACGGTTTCGCTTTTTATCTTTTGGGCCGATCGCGTTTGAAAATAAAATGAAAAAATTTAGAATAGAGTTTCTGAAAAACTGTCGAAACGTGTTTTGAACAAAATATAATAATAATATACAGATAGTCGTGGTGTTTTGTTCTCCGCCGAAGTATAAAAGTTGATTGACAGTTTTTTTTTTTTCGATCCCTGTGCACCGTGTCCCGAAACAGATTTATTCCTAGTTTTGACAATGCACTTAACCGTGCCATTTACTCTCGCAAATGATAAGAATCGTTGTGCATATGGGCTTTATAAACACAACATAATATGTTTTACGGTCGTGCCCTCATATATATATATATATATATATTATATTATCCAACCCTCTCTATTATGGAGCTTTCCGGCCAAGATATTCATCGGTCCGCATATTATTATTATATATATATATTGTTCCCGCGGAAACCTTTCATCGATCTCTGCAATCAAATCCTGATTGAAAAATCGTGCGGGCGTGGTCCGACGGCTTTAAAAAAAAATATATAATATATATATACATATAATATTGTGTGAACACGTAAATTATTTTCAGTATACATGTGGCTTGTTGTTGTACCCGCGTATTATTTTCGGGGGGTTATAATTATTTTTTTTTCTCCGTTTTTTTTTTTTTTTTATATAGAAACGCACAAAAGGCCCGTAAATACGTTGTCACAGGGATTTTGATATGTCCCCATTTTTACGTGACTATTATTCAAGGATTAGTCGGGTAGATAATGGTAATGTTATTCTATGCGTGGCGAGGACGTTGGTGTAAATCCTCGCAGCGGGGCTACTTTGTACGGCCGCAGGGAGTCCTAATGTTATTCTAATGAGAGACGCGCTGTACATAAAAACACTGTGTAATGCACAAATTGGTAATATATATATATAATTGGTAATATATATTATATATAATATAATATATATATATATTGATATGTAAACTAAAATATTATATAACGAGTAGAATTTTTTTTTTAACTCGTAATATCCTGAAATATGAAACGAACGCTCAGGTACATACACAATATATGTACTCTACGATAGTCAATTTATTATTTGAAAATCACATAATATTATATAGCATAATCGTATCGTACAAAAAGTAACGACCAACACGATTCATGGTTCAGCGGTGCAGGCAAAAATTAGAATTTCTCTGTTGCTGACGGGAAAAATGTACAAATAATAGGTCTGATACAGTTCTTATATATTAAACTGGTCTTTAAGCGCAAACGGGAAGTATAATATACCGCGGCCTTTGTTTGGCCGTCTGTTCGTTCGTATTATTATCGAGGTGTACGCGTGTCATCCAAGACTCGGTTGGTATTATACGAATTTAATATATATAGGGGAGACGATGACATGATAAAACAGGGGTCGATCAATTATTGTTTTTTTGGAAGAGCGCCCTTCTATAATGCTGTATACTTTGTCGCGATGAACTCGCTGTAGTGTAAAGTGTGTATACATCAGCGACAATAATGTATAATTTGTCAAATGAATGTTTAATATCACGAGTCTTACGCTCGAACGAATGCGGAGTATTGGTATAACTTTAAAAGATAGTAATTTTAAAATCAATATAATAATGATTGCAACAACGGTTACGTAAAAAAAAAAAAAAAAAAAATTGAAAACACGGAGGATTTTAAAATTGTATGTATGCGTCTAAACTTTTTAAATTTGTCGAGAGTCCTGCTGACACGCGTTATTCACATCAATTATTATCACGATAATAATAATTTTCGTTAACAAAATTTGTACTCATTCAATAATTTATCGTCATTTTCAACGTGCGCGTGAAATCTAACCGAATCGTGTATTTTACAAGTGTAAATTGATATTAGTGCGGCGGTATACACGAATCGATCAACTGTGGACGAGAGCGAAGGAAATGTCCCCGTAACATATCCAGGGTTCCAAACTAGATTATATTGGAATTGACTTTGTGAAACTTTTACTTATTAAATTACTTATTACCGACGTATGTCATTAAATTACCTTAATAGTTGTATTTTATACTTTTCGCCACAGTGTTTATTTCTTGTACATAATATATATATATATATATATTACATACCTAATGCAAATATCTCATTACTCTAGACGTACCGTAGAAAAAATGTAATATTGAAACAGTTTGACGGTTTATTTAGTAAAATTGTACGCTTACCGTGGAACTTGTTTCATAATATATCTGTATAATTTTTTTTTATATTTTTTCCAAAACGTAATATTTAAAAACAGCTCTTTGAAGTCTACATAAAAAAAAAAAAAAAAAGTAATCGTTATTAAAAGCGAATCAAATATGCCTTTGAGTCAAAGAGTTTTTTTTTTTTTTGTTTTTTGCAACGGGGTAAAGTGCATTTATGGCGGGGGCATCCCAACATCAAAGCGCGACAAACATCAAAGGTCTCCTGCTCTCCTTTACCGTAACGTATATAATATAATGCGCGGTATCGTTTGTAGAATTCTTCGTCAAAGTCGCTTTGTTTTTTTGGCCTTTCCAAAACCTATCTCCGTCGTCGGCCTTTGATGTCCGTCTATATCTCGTTTTGTATACGCGCACATATATTTGGAGTGAGCGGGCCCGCCAGTTTCAGTCGCGTCACAGTCGTCGTCCGTGTGATATGTCCGTGCCGTTTGGTAGTAATAACCGATGCGAGGATGAAATCCAGAAGACGAGTATTTAAAAAAAAACTCACCAGAACGCGAATCACCGGCGAAGCCGATATCGTCAAGAAGCTGAACGTTTGGTACGCGCGATGGACCCGGATCGTCGGGCGACCTCTTACGCCGCTGAATCTAAAAAAAAAGACCATCATGATGTTGAAAACGCTCAAAGTATCCACGGACGTAATGTCCGTCGTAACTCTAGACTGGATAAAAAAATTCATGACCAGCCGAGGTAATTTCGAAGGGTACAACGATGACGAAATGTACGCCGGTTTGTTGATTCCTTTTGACATTAACGGTATTCCTAACTGCAATGCCTGCACGTCGGCGCCGAATCCAGATCGAAAAGTGTGGCTTCTGATGGCTGGAAACAAAAGTGGCAGACACCGGACCAGGGTATTGGTAATTGGTAAACGATGGAGACCCCGTTGCATGGAGACTGTAAATATGCTCGGACAACCTGTTATATACGCAGGAGGCGGAGACGGTTCGCCTACTCCGGATTTGATCAAATGGTGGTTCGATACGGAATTTTGTCCAGCCGCACTATCTATAAATTCAAGAGCCGTGTTATTCATGGACAAAGCATCTTTTATCCCGGAAAAGTACGAGTGCCATAGAGTCTCGTTACAACAGCACGATGGAGATATAATTTGTAAGTCGTCGTTGTTTGTTGAATTCAAAGCTTTGTACGCTACACTGCTGCTTGCTCAGGCGTCTTTAGATCAACATTCGGAGAAATCGATTGAACGGTTCTTAGAAGAGTACACGTTGAAAGACGCGTTCGTTTTATTACACAGAGCCTGGTTACAGGTCACCGCGGAATCGTTTTCGGCTTGTTGGAAAATTAATAATTGTTCGTTCACGTCGGCATTGGTGAAGAGTGTTTTTCTGAGTGTACAGTGGTTAGCTCATGGTCTCGGGATAGAAGTTTCCGACGACCAAATGCTGATTTGGATTATGTCTGCTCCCGTGGAAACCGTCGAACCAGAAAAGGCGTCTACTGCAGGTTCTGAGGACGTCGAAACTCCACCTTCCGCAGCTCAAACAGTGGATTATCTAAAAAAAGCGTTGTTATGGGTCGAGAGCCAACCACTCGAACCGTCGTTTGTTATTGCGATAAGGGACTTGATATCTTATGCTAAACAGGCACGTATTGTATGCGCTATCACTACATCTCACGAATTCAAAACGAGCCAGAAACGTATTTTCAAACGATGCTGGCGCGTAAAATAATTTTTTCCCACGCTTAAAGAATGATTCAAAACTCAATTAGTATGTTTTAAAATCGAAGTTTTGTAACGAATATCGTTATCTTATTGATTATACACTCGCGACTGCATGTTGTATTATTTTACGTATTTGTGTGATTGTTTATCTTATTCTGTTACAGGCAAGCAAGATTGGTTTAGGACCAACCCACCCGTTCTTTTGCCACAACGGTGAAC
This sequence comes from Hormaphis cornu, assembly GCA_017140985.1. Taxonomy (NCBI): domain Eukaryota; kingdom Metazoa; phylum Arthropoda; class Insecta; order Hemiptera; family Hormaphididae; genus Hormaphis; species Hormaphis cornu. Next base: position 21,979,523 of record CM029359.1, read on the forward strand.
AGCTGGGCACCCAACCACCACCCGCCCACATGGGCATACCTCCTTACCAGCTTGACAAAGCACCCGGTGAGTACATATTTTTTTTAATATCGATTTTTTTCTCACCCTTTAAAGCAAAAGAACCCCTAAATATGAGTACGAGTAGACATTGACGAAGCCAATCCTTCAAAAAGGCCTGCGGTGAAAACAATACCGTTGTGCCATGATAATTACGGTGACGCAAAAAAGGGGTATAAAAAAAGTCCTCGACTCTTTAACAATTATTTTGTGTTCACCCTTTTGGCTGTGTTTAACGAACCTTCTGGTCAAATCTTAATCGTTCCCTCGGATTATATGTGCATGCACGTATGCATTGTATGCGCGTATATATTTTTAATTGAAGTAAGTTTTCCGTAAAAGTGAACTACTTTTTCTTGAATATAAGCTTAAGTGCGTGTCATTTTAGAGTGCGAAACGATGAAGTACGAACGCGTTGTTACTCGACATCGTATAGTACTCTCGACCCAATTTTTCGTATTATAAAAATAGAAAATATGTGCATTTTGCCTAGTTCCATGTTTCCAACTAAGATAAACTTAGAAACTTTCTATAGTTTTTTTTTTATGTAGGTATTTAAATAGGTATACGACTTTATATTATATCGAATAATAACCGCGCGTACAAACTCTGTTGCGCAAATAAAATGTTCAATAATAAACTAAACGAATATGTTCAAATCAATCAAGATTTCAATGAAACACGTAAAAAATAACTATTCATAATTATTATGGTTGTAGTAGTCATAACGTGGACTGCTATATTTATAGTTTTATATGGTAACCTACAAAATGATTAAATTCGCATAATTTTTTTCAATGGTGGTTTCTACTTTAATGTTCATACGCTACATATACATTACACAATGTAAAAAATCCATTATGTACAAAATCGATGCCTTTTGTCTTTAGTTGAATGCTCTTTCAAAAGCCTAAACGCATTTAAAGACCCTTTCATTCATACGTCTGAGTGAATTTTCTATTATCTCGAAAATTTCGATATAGAACCAACTGGCACTTTTATGTTTGGTTCAGTGAAATTTAAATCGCTCAAATACAAATACGGTGCAGACAGTCGATAAATAATAGTTTTAAAAAGTTAAAAGACAATAGTTGAGATAAGTGTAAACACTATTTGTTAAAATATATCAATTATTTTTATTTTTTAGGACTTCCGAGGCCTACAATGTATCCATTTCCTACTGGCCAATACCCATACCCATTACTAAGTCCAGATATGTCACAAGTTACAGCCTCATGGTGAGTATACTAATTAATTATACGATATAAATTACACTATAAAATCAATGCTACCAGTAAACTACAGTTCAACCACAAAACAAATAAATAAAATAGAATTATATACATCAAACTTCTATTATTCTGTACGGATATTCAAACCGCAAAACAAGTTTTCAATATTTTGTATTAATATGACAATTATTTGTTTAATCGTTATACTATAGAAAATGTATTAACTTCGAAATTTCTTGTACACTTATTCGAATTTTAACTATTTAAATAGATACTTATTTATGCCTTATATTCCTACGAATTACAGCATACTTTAGTGCAATTTTCACAAAAACACATGACGTACATATTTGATTTGTATGCATAATATTTCGTATAGATAATAATACTATTTGTCAGTTATTTTATGTCATTTGATTTGAATTTATTTTAAGGTACTAGATTTCTTTGGTTTTTTTTTTTTTTTTTCAAGGTAATATATCTTTTCCAGTTTTGCCGAGAAAAAAAAAACTAAATCACACAAATGTGCATAGTAAAAAAAAAAACACCATAATTCTAGTTAAACAGCTGGCAATTAATTATCGTATAGTGTTTAGTATTTTTCCAGTCAATTTTTATAACTCGGTGTATGTCCATAATTTGTAAGTTCAAGTACATAGTAAATTCACATTTATCAATTAATGTCAATGTATATTTTGTAAATGCCTTTTGTAAAATGATAACATACTACCTATAATTGTATTATTTATTTAAACACTATGACCGTAGTTTTTATTGATGTAAATAGTGAAGAAAAAAAATACTACGTACAGTTGAATTACATAGATATGATTGTTTCTAACGCCAATCAATTGTGATTTATGTGTGATGGACTTGTGCAGAAAGTTGTTACGAGGGCGTGTCCGTAGACGCCCCGTGAAAACCTCTAAATCTAGTTTGTCCGTCATCACACTGACCCTTGTTTGTTCTTATTCCGGTCAATTTGTCACCGAGAAAATCGCGTTTCTCCCCTTATTTTTTCTCGGAGTACGGGAAATCGGCTTTCCGCAGCCGGCGGCTTCCGTAAATCACCAGAAACGATCTCTATTTACTCCCTCGCAAAACTTACCTAAGCCGCTTTTCTTCCTCTGTGTTTTCCATCCTTAACGTTTTTCTTCCCCCCCAACAACAAAAGCTTAGCTCTTTCGTTTATATCATTTTATCTCGTGTTTGTTTGTTATTTATTTATTTATTTATTTTTTTTTTATTGTATTTTCAGGCACACACCGGCCAGTATGTACCATACGATCTCATCGGCTGGAACTGGTTTCAGAGGATCGTACCCACCTTCTTTAGGCCCAAGTCTTACTAGGTAAATTTAACTAATTTAAAATATGTAATATTTTCCTATTTCATACGTATAATATAGGACATTTATTCATTCGTTCCATACAAAGTTTGTGTATGTTAAGTCAAATAATATACGACGGGTGAAAGGATATAAACTCTAGTGATGTATCATGTCAACTAACTCATTGTATAGGCACTTGAAGATTCTGTGTATAATTTGAATATACTTGTGAGCAAAAAGTGAAAAACAATTATACCGTATATAAAAAATGTACACGATTTCTTAAAGGTAAAAGTCGTTCATTGGATGATATTAACTACATGGTGTTAAAAACTACCGTTTCGTTCTTTTTAATGTACACGTAGCCCAAATTAAGTGGATTCGACATAGTAACACTATGATAATACAAATTAAATATGTATAACATCAATATTTAACACTTTTAAATTTTCTTCACTATTCATTTGCAAAAGGTACACTTTTAAAATAGGTCATTTGAAAAAAAAAACTAGTACAACTATAAAATTTCATGTCTACATAATAATTGTGATAAAACTGTAATGTATAATTATATATAATACATACAATACACGGTATTCTGTTTTCTTCAATAATATGTTAGATCTTAAAAACTAGAAAAGAATGTTATGTTATGTGCATAGATATATTTTAAATTTTTCCCGAATTGATGTTGTTATAGTAAAAATTGGAAATGTCGTTTATTACCTCTATTGTCGGTTACTTTTTATATGTTTTTTATAAAAAATATAAAAATTCACTTTATTCGTCTGTTCTTATACGTATTCAATACGAATTAAAAATCATATTTTACATAAAACATTTCGGTTTTGGTTTCTATAGTGAGCTGTACAGGTTTTCACCGACAGGTTTGATGGGTGGTCCATCACCTCACCATCATTTACCCCATCACCATCCCCATCATTCGCATCCCGCGATCGTCACCCCAGGAGTGAGGCAAGATCTGCACACGGATTCTAATCACTGCAGGTAATTTACTGAACACTTACTGAATTTATACTATGAAAAAAAAAAATAATAAAATGTAGAATTTGTTTTTAAATCCCATTTGGAGTAAGGGAAAAGGGAATGGATTTTTGTTCGGTTGAATATGCCCTTTAATTGCAGTCGCATATACAGTACACGGAAACGATGGTGTAGAGGACGTTATAAAACGGGGATGACGAAGGGAGTACTACAATTTGCATATGGATTATATATTGACCGTAGGGAGACTTTCCTTTTTTCCTGAAATGCTTCCATTGGTGGTTTTCCGGGGTATGGTATCCATGGTTACGAATTTATTGAACGCGCCCCTTGTTTCTGCTGCAGTCAGGGATTCTCCGTCCGCGTTCGCACGGTAAAATATATATACGCGCAGCTGTTTTATTTATTTTCACGTACTTTCATCTTTTTAAATATTAATCAGAACGGTTATAATTTAGTATTAATTTTTTAAAAATCTGTACCTACAAGAGTATATTATAATATAATACAATAAGGGATAAAAGTTACTGTCTGCAAAAGAAAACATGCATGCTTTAAACAGTACATTTTTAAAACACAATTTGCGTAGAAATATTCTATTTGTACGTTATAATGTTGTGTTCATAATATTGATTCATTAGGTTATCAATGATTTAAAAAAAAAAAAATACAAAAACCCTCGTGTTATATCAGTATTATACGAGTATAAAGCTTTGTAAACTAAAAACGATACATTATGGAAATGTATAGCGTATGGATTTTATAATAAATACGTTATGTCTTCTTTATTCATTTTACACATTTTTATAAAAAATTATTTTAAATTCCGAGTGAAGCGAAAACTAAAATGTTTAAATATGATGACGTGTGTGTATTTTTTTCGTGAAACTTTTTTTAAAAATGTTCTTACACTCGAACACACTTTCTGGTAGCTGTTGTTTTTCGCTTGGTGCTTTGAAAATGTTCAACGTTTTGTAAGTTACGGTCAAAATGAAAAACGGAAATAGCGGTAAAATGAGCGGCAAACGTGTTTTTTTCGCAAAATCGCTTAGATGACTACTAACTGAATACATCAAAAATGTTAAAACAAGTAAAATGCAGGTTTGTTACAAATTTCAAATATTTTTGATCGTCAAGATTTTCGTAAAATTACAATTTTGTTGTTGAATCTAGTAAAACCTTTGATTTCTCAGAAAAAGTTCGAAAACTCATAGGTTACACATAGTTTTACTGGTTTTTAAAAAATCGTTAATCACAGTTGTTGTTTTTCGTTTGTTTGAAGTTAAAAATTCGTCGTATCTGTGATTTATATTTTGATAACAATTCGTTGCTAAGACAGTTTTTCCGTCTTAAATTTAAAAATTTAATTATTTGTAAAACAATATATTTACAGTAACCATTGAAACGCGGCGGTGAAATAAAATATCATAAACATTGGTCAAAGCTTTCATGGATTTCAATATTGTTTTAATGATTTTCTCTTACGGCTTTTATCCGCGTTTTTGGCTTTTAATTTCCCTGTGTTTAAAAAACGAAATTAAATAAAGGGATTCAAACAAATTTTTCATTTTGAAAAAGGAATTGAGTACCAAAAAACTTTCGCGAAGGAATTTCTTCTGCTCATTACATGAACGATTTGTTTGCGTTATCCTCTGTAGTTTACTAAGTTGACGTTATAACTGTGTGATGAATTCCCCGAGTCCAACACATCGCGGACCGATCGTACTGAATAACATCATAGAAATAGCGTATAATGTAGGATTGACATGATTTTTTCTAGTTAAGCTGGGGCACCAGAAAAAAAAAACAGTTTTAAGTTAAATGTTTTTCGGGTAGAGGTATGTTTTCATAAAAAAATACGGTATAATTTTTTATGCTTGGCGAATAAAACGAATGCTTTTTGTGAACTCATGCAGACCGTTTTACAATTCGTATTCAACCGGTTCATTTTTTGACTTCAGTGTCGATGGTTTTGTTAGAATTTAAAATCCCCGTTTGTAAATTTACTTCATGTACTACCTACATTCACATTCCCATTGGCGCTGCTTTTCTGCTGCACGAAATTTATCGTATATTATATCGTATTTATCTATACCTTTTTTGATAGACGGGATTGCGGTACCTCGGGTTTTTTTAAACCAGACTTAGTATATACCCTCTGCCAGGAGGGTTTTTTTTGTTTAGTTTAAAAACAATTTAAACATTACTAGACAATAAATTCGCGGCCATCGAAATATTTCGGCAGCACCCGCTATCGATTGGCACCGATAAAGATTCTCGAGATTCTCAGTATTATTTCCGATCGCCGTTTTAATCCTCTTTCCAAAGGGGCATTGAGGCCAAAAAAAATCACCGAAAATCTCTGTTTTCTGAGTAGCGGCCGCGACGCATCCACGACGTCGTACAATATCATTTGTCTTACGGTTATAACGACGATCAAAGCGATCCGATTATTGTTCGCCGACCGAAGTTTTGTTCTCGCGAGTTTTGTATCGCGGTGCTGTCCGCCACTATAGCGCCTCCTTTAAAACCCTATAGCAATGAATTCGTATGTTATTACGACATATATATATTACATATATATATGTCATATATATTACATATATATATATATATATATGCATATATATATATATATATATATATGCATATACATATATTATTATTATAGCGAAGAAACTCCGAAAGAATCATTTCCAAAACGGTTCTAACGATTGTATTCTGCGTTGCGCGCACATAACCGCTACCCTATCTGTTGGCCCGAAGGAGCGACCTCGTCGAACAAAAAATAAAAAGGGTCGCCATCTCGCGGAGCTGCGCGGCGACAACCGCGGACCCTCGCCCGCCGCGGACCCTCGCCCACCGCGGACCCTTGCCCACCGCGGTGCGGGGGTTGTTATGATTCGCCGCCACGGCAGTATTGATATCTCGCAGTATTCAATCGCGGAAACGCTCTGAACACGCGACGGTGATTGTCGTCAGACCGCTGAAGACGTGTCGTAATAAATTGTATAAATTGATCTCGCGATTTCCTCATAATCCGAACGTCGCCGAACGAAGAACCGAACGGATATTGTCGTCACGGTTTAATTTTTATCAGTTATCAATCGCTGATTGCCGCGTGATTGGATCTGTGGAATTTCGCAAAATGGTTAAAACAGATTTATGGGTTCGCGGTTCGGTCAAAAAAGAATGCGCTGTAAACGTACCATGACGTGTGTATTATGGATGATAGCCGCCAGCGATTCATTTTGTTTCCATAATCGCGTCGAGCGCCGCCGCGGTGATATTACCGTCGTTGTTGACTTATCATCGCCCCGTGTGTAACGCACTGAAAGGGGTGGATGACGTAACGTCGTCTGCGTTCTGTCATTATTGACGTTTACGCGAGGGCTCGCGGTGACCCCGCGCGGGGTCGTTCCGCGAACGCGCGCTCACCCGGCCGCCGCGTCCGTGTAGAGGGTGAAAGACAAATGTCACGACGGCCGGCGGCGCGGTGTGGCGGTGGTGGCTGGCGACGACGACGCGAAAACAATGCACAATGTAACGCCGCTGCAATATTTTATATCGTGTCGTTATTATTATTGTTGTTATTTGTCCGTACGGCCGTTACTCGAGCGGACGTGTATCATTACTGTTGTTTACAACAAAAAATAATACACTTTTTCGTTGTTTGGAAAAGCGCTGTAGTCGTCGACGATCGGAAAAAATTGAATCGCGGTTTTTTTTTTCTATCGTAAAGTGTCCGTCCGTACCGTGGGAGGCATGCGAGCCCCGTCGCGTCCATCGTCCACGTAAAATATTATGCGGCCGGGCGCGCGCTTGACGACCACGTCCACAGCAGCCGCGCGCGCGGCATCCGCCGATTTCGGTATCCGCTGCGGCGGCGAGTCGTCCGTAACGTATTATTGTCATTATGGAGCCGCTGAACCTGGTGAAACGAAAGAACCGACCGGTGGCCGTGGTCGCCCCGTCCACCGTGCTGCTGCAGCAAACGTCGCCGCCGCCGCCGCCGCCGCCCGTCGCTTTCCCGTCCGGACTGCTGTCCAGCCTGTACGTGAACAGCGTGATCAACGATCAACTGTTCCAGCGGGCCGTCCAGTACGGCCCGTTCTGGCCGCCGGCCAACGTGTTCTGGCAGGTGATGCAGCAGCAGCAGCAGCAGCAGCACGATTCGGCCGTCCGACATTACGCGGCGGCCGCGGCTAGTCCGTCCACCGCGTGCAGCAACTCTGCCGCCGCGACCGTTACGCGCGCGTCTTCTTCCAAGTCGTCGTCTTCGTCGTCGTCCACCTGCTCCGCGACGACCGACCGGGCGAGGGACGACGGCAAGAGGTGGTCGGTTTCGCCCGGCGGCCCCGCAGCACCTCGGTGTGTCTTTGTTTCGGGTCTATATTGTATATTTATTGTGCGTTATAAAAAATAATAAAAATCCTCGCCATACCGACGATATCACTGCGAAAACCCCGTTAGGAAGGACAGTTCAAAGAGTTTTCTTTTTTTTTTTTGGTTTTTGATTTCGATCTGTGTACGATTTTCACGTTTACCTGTATAATATTATGTTACGTTTTACGCAATAAAAACTTGTGGTGGTATACGTGCGTTCGATCAAATATAATAATCCCATCGTTTGTGTTTTTTTCCTCAGGCCTCAGAACGATCACGTGAAGAACTCTTCGTGCTCGGACGGTTCGAAGCACCCGGACAGCGTTCAAAACAGTAATAACCAAGGTAAAAATTCGCAGCGTATGTAAAATAGTACCCGGTTTAATTTTTCTCGAGTAAATTACTGCGGTCGCAAAAATACACACAGCTCCTAATCGTTGTGTGCGTGTGTGTGTTGTAGACAAGAAGAAACCTCACATAAAAAAACCTCTGAACGCGTTCATGTTGTACATGAAAGAGATGAGGGCGAAAGTAGTGGCCGAGTGCACGCTCAAGGAGAGCGCGGCGATCAATCAGATATTAGGACGACGGGTGAGTGTCGCGACACGACGGTATTAATATAATAATTATTCTACCCGACTTCTACTCGACTATAATAATATCAGTTATAATATTATTTGTGTTTACGTAATGTATACGAGAGAATAAAATTACGTATCAAAAGTCTAATGGAATAATTACTTTATGTATAATTTTCTACAATACATACATACTTAATACATAACTTAATGAGTGGGAAAAAAAAAAAAAAAAAAACCGAACTGAAAGAGTGGTTTTGTATATAATATAGTGGCACTCTCTGTCGCGAGACGAGCAGGCCAAGTACTACGAGAAAGCGCGCCAGGAACGACAACTCCATATGGAACTGTATCCTGGTTGGAGCGCTCGGGATAACTATGGATACGGCGCCAAGAAGAAGAAACGGAAGAAAGAGCGCGTACCGGTCATAGACGCTGGCTCAGGAGGTAGTCCCTCGTTATTAATCGGCATTATTTTAATTTTTTTTTTTATTTTTTTCATTTATTTTTACCGTGTCCACGTGCAAAATAGCAGCATGCAGTGTATACCGATCCAGGCTAAAGATTTAACTACCACCATATCTTTTACCACCTTCATTTTGGTCGAACCATTATATATAATATACTTAGATAAATAAATAATAGTACGTTATTATCGTCACGAGAACCGTTTTGTTTTTTCCCCCCCGTGCGCTTATTTTATGATAGATAACGCGCATATAGTGGTTCTCTTGTAAAAATTCGAACGTTTTTTTCCGACCGACTTTTACGGATTCGAGGGGTTGTTTTTTTTCTCTCGCAATATCGTCACTATAGTTATCGATCACAGTTGTGTAGACTCGTCTACGTGACAGCTATGATACTGCTGATTCTGTTCGCCATTTCGGCAGTCGCTATTTTGACTCGTTTGAAACTCGGGAAGTATCAATTTTAAAGGTCTTTGCCGTGTACATATATATATAACAACCGCCAGAGTGGTGCAGAAGACCGCGCGGAAATTTTTCTCTCTTTGTACGAAAAGTTTTACCACCCGTTATTTTACGTGGATGCTGATTACAAATTTACTAACATTCGCGCATCTATTATTATATACATATATACATTAACATTTACACTAATATTCACCATACATATCATTCGGGGTCTTGAAAAATCTAACCAAACACGGGTTTATATTATGTCAATGATGAGTTCTCCTACAAAATATCCGCGTGTACTACTCTTAACAATCAATACTCCTCTTACGCTGGAAATATTATGTTTGAAATGCTTTTTACGTATTACAATAATACGAATTTCGTCCGAAATTCCTTAAATTTATCGTTGTTTCGAACGACTTTTGTCGTCGCCCGGTACCGATATTATTATTTCTGTACAATTAATTTTAAATCGCCATTCGCGCAATACCCGAAAATTCCGTTCGATTTGTCAATACGCGATTTTTCTTCGCTTTCCATTTTTTTTTTTTACATATTTCTCGCTGATTTTCTGAATACTATTATATAACGGCGTAAATCCTCTATACACGCGTTCAGTATATCGCTAACAAACGTGTATCGCGTACACATTCGTTCTTTGTCGTTTATGGACGCGAAAATTGCAAATTTCAAACCACATGACGATATTTACTAGAATATTTTTTTTTACGGCCGCATGCTAGACAATCCGCGATGTTATATTTCGTCGTATACCACCTCTGTTCAGCCTATAAATCGTTTCATACTTATTTAATCTAAGTACTCGTATATTATAATGTATATGTGTAATAATAACGTTATATTATAATATGGAACACATCGTCTTTACTAACTAAATTAACAATCTGATAGCCTGGTCTCGTAGCTATGAAAAACAAATATATATATATGCAGCGTGCTTGCGGTGGTCGCACACCAAAAGATAATATTTGATTATATTGAATATTATAATGTTGTATAGTTTGGGATGTTTTTTTTTTTTTTTTTAAACAACTTTTTGGTAGCTTGCTTTTATGATGACGTTTGTTTATCCAAAAGATATTTTGTTTCACAAAAACTTTGCCGTACAAACACACGTTTAGCTCCAAATAATTAAACCGCAGTACGTATAATTATTATGTCGCAACGAAATATTGAACTACACAGTTTTTTTTCTATTTTTTTTTTTTAAATATTGTCGTTATTATTTTTTATACAACCGAAACTAGGTAACATACTGTAGGCTCTCTTTCTTCCGTTTTAATTCTTGGTGGTAATTTGTACGTTACTACAAAACATGTGTAGGGTTTTTTTTTTTTTTTTAAACTTTTAATTCATAAAATTTTGTGTCTCATATCACGTTACAATTATAATTGTTGTGTATCTGTGTGCGTGTGCGTGCGTGTGTGCGTGTGCGTGTGCGCGTGTGTGGCAATATAGTGGCACGCGTTAGGTCGCGAAGAACAGGCCAAGTACTATGAGCTGGCGCGTCGCGAGAGACAGATACACATGCAGCTCTATCCGGACTGGTCGTCGCGCACTAATGCGACGCGGGCCAAGAAGAGGAAGCGCAAACAGGAAACCCATGACGGAGGTAGAACCCAAAAAAAAAAAAATGAAATTAAAAACCCATAACAAACGGAAAAAAAAAAAAAAATATTATAAAATATGACAAACGAATGATAATTACAAAATATATATATATACAGATGATATATATTTTATTTATTTACTTTTCATATTTTTATAAATTTTTTTAAAATTTTACGCTAATGCGTTCGTTTCGTGAACACTATAGACGCTTTTTTTTTTTTTTTTTTTCTTTTAATGCACGTTTTCCTCCCCTGTATTATATATATACTTATATATGTTGTTATAAGAAGTGTACACATCATACCGAGAAAAAAATTTAACAAAAAAATGGAAAAATCGAACGAACGTTATATTTTATTTATTTGTTGTTTAACTTTGGAGTTCAACGAGGTGTTTGTCTGGCGCATTATGTAATAAATATAATAATAACATACGCATGGTACCCGTTTAAGGCTGTACATATTTTGAAAACGACGGTTTTTTTTTTTTTTTAACGACATTTTTTTTTTCTTTTTGCTTGTGCTCGGCTTATGCTTTTTAAAAAAACGAATAAAATCAAAAACCGCACGATCACGTCACAGGTTTTTTAATATATACAAACGTTATGTTTTTGTAAATACAGGTAATAACAGCATGAAAAAGTGCCGTGCGAGATACGGACTCGACCAACAGAGCCAATGGTGTAAACCTTGCAGGTAATCATTATATCATATACGGCGAAGCTATACGCCATATTTTGCTGTTGAAATAATATTAGTTTAGCATAAATATTTTATTGATCTTACGTCTACAATGTACGTACGTATACGTCTCGGTTCAAGTGTAATTCGATTTCTCAAATCCGATCTAACGGTAGTGTCTGAGATTGTGAGCATATAGGCGCAGTTATATAGGGTTTCTTTTGGGGTTTTGGGGGAGAGGCTGAATATTTTTTTTATTTCACAAACACGCCAAAGCTTCACACTCACAACTACTAATGAATAATGATAATTTTACCAATCGCGAGTCGATAAATTTGAGGTTTTTTCACCGTTTCCGGTGTCTTTATCGACTAATTCTGATTTGTGAGAGCTAAAAAAATGTTCGGGGGACCCGACCTGTGTAATTGCGCCTCTATGATTGTGAGAATCCTATAGCCCACTCATTATTTCATAAAAACATTTAATTTATTTGGTAGAATTTGTCCGAGTGGCTGATCAGGCTCATCCCTGCGACTTTTCTCCCATCATTAGTAAATTAATAGTATACGTCAAAACTATTCACGATACATATAATACTGTACATATTTTGCAGAACCCCCTCTGATATCCTTGTTCTAATTTAAATCGGTGTATTTTCGTTTTCAAGTGATCCTGTGAGACATCTGACTTTTTATGTCGCATAAGCCAACTTCATAGCAGTATAAATTACCTATTTAATACATAATGCATACAATAACCTATTAAGTACTGTATTTATATAACGAATAAAAATTTGTTTTCACAACATTAATGTGTAAAACTTATCCTGCGCAGTTCGTTTTACGATTAATTAACAACAGCACAATATGATTGTCGCAATGTTTTGTTTGTTTGCTCACTTCTAATATATTCACGCGTTTCTAAAATTTCTATCCGATTTTTACCGCTTCGAAAAAACAAAAAATTATCGTATTCATTTCAATCTATCCCGATGTAGGTAATATTTTTCCATCTCAATTCTCGTTATTCTAAACTACATGCGTCTCGAAGCAATCTACAGAATATATTGTACTCTCCGTACTTACCACGTGTTAACTAACCTCCGCAAAACTATTCAGAAAATGTGTCTTGCCAAAGAAAATTAATCTTAACGATAAAGCTTTGAGCCTTGGTATATATTTTAATCCTTATAATACAAAGCTTTTTAACCATATCAGTCTGAAACACGGAAATACAATGTTTAGAGAGTCGCACCTATATGTAGACACATTTTCTGAATATTATGTAAAAATTAAACGTTATTCGTTTGTACGCGTACAAAAATTTCTTCTTACACACAAGACGTCCACCAGAATTTTATTTTACTATACTTCATGTTATACGTCTTGGTTTTTGAACATTTTAAAACCGTATTTTGTTATTACCGATTTGAATTCTGAACTGGTGTCGTGATTTTTACTGTACTCGATGTAGTACTTACCTACACAAATAAACGAGTGCGAAATTATTAAAATATTTGTCATATTTTTTTTTTTCTCTGTATATTATAATAAAAAATAAATATTGTGTATTGTGTGTATGACGACTGATATGGTTTGTAGCCCTGACGGAGCAGGCGGAGGAAGCATCCTAGCACAACATGTTCACGGCCCTTCCAACGCTGCTTCCCCGCAGGGACCCACATACGTTAATTTGTAAAAAAAAAAAAAATCAAATCCAAATATAAATAACCCAAATAAAATCATCAACTTTTCGTGAGTTCATTTTCCCAGTATTCTAATGCGTGTGTTTTTTATTTTTGTTACTGTACATTATATAATGACGATGCTTTGTCTATCAATATTTTCGATTTTTTTTTCACCCAAATTTTAGTTTTTTGTTGTTGTTATAGTGTTTTGTTTTTTTTTTTACTTCTTAACTGCTTATAAACAGTATATAAACGTTACTAATTTATCGTTCCGTCAACATATATATACATAGCTATAAATTGTTGTTGGATTTGTTTGTATTTATGTTTTAGAATTTTGTATACACTAGATAATATATAGTTTAGCGTAAAACTGTGTGTGATCCCACGTTTGATTTTATTTATACGTATTTAACAACTCACAAAATCGTTCATTCTCCTCTCGTACTGTACAGAAAGTAAAAAAAAAAAGTTGACACGTCTTATTTTTCTTAACTTATACGTTGTGTGCAGTTGTGTATGCGATTGAAAACAACAGTACAGCAACGATTTGTAGTGGAAACAAATAGGACCTTTAATACTATAAAAGTAAAAATAATTTACAATTAATGTTGTGCAAACAACAATTTTGGATCTAATACACGTTGATCGTCGCGGCCGTTGTTTCCACTTTTGTTTAACACGTTACCTTTGCTCACTCCGATTCGGTGTCGTTTGAAAAAGCAGCATCCGCGTTAACTCCAGCCCAGCTGCACGTGCTCTCGGGCATTTTCAAAGGACGTTAAACTCAATTTTTTTCTTATCGAAGCCACTGATCATTTTCCGTTGTTTATTGATAAAAAAAAAAGTAACAATTAGTGTAGTACTTGCGCAAAAACCCCGTTTTAACACTCGCGCGTATTATACTCAAACGTGTGAAACTTTCGTCATATTAAGAAAAGAAATTCGAGAATCACTAGAACCCTGGGTGGAAATATATAGCGGCTCGTGAGGGTTTATACTCCCCTCAAACGTAGCCTCCCAAAACTTTTTAAAAATTGTCGTACTACACTATATACTCTTATGAAATCCGTCTGTTGTTTTTTTTTCCTGTAATTTAGTCCCCTAAAAAATTTGAATGGATTTCCGTCGTCAATGTGAGCTACTAGAGCCTACTAGAGCCTGCACGTTTTAGGAGTTCTGCTTGCGTCGAAGACGTTTATCTCTTCGAGACGACGTGTATAGCACTTAACCGTGCTATTTTCGGCGTTAAACGCCTACTATGTAGGAAAACGCACTTTTTATAAATTTTTTTTAGTCCATTCGTTTCTATACGGTTGAAGTAGTATAGTTTTTCAGTAGTAAATGTCGTTAGTGTTTTTATAGTTTAGACGTCTTTCTACGCGCATATTTTTTCACTTGAACTTTTCAAGCCCGCGGTAAACGCTTTATAGTTTTATTTTTTAACCGATTTAATGTCTCGCGATTAAACGTTAGATTTAAAATTTAAGCACACCGTGTTTCGTTTTATTTGTGAATTTATATCGTGTTCCGAGAACAACACCACAAACACCAAATTTTTTCAGTGAGATTTAGCGGATTTTTGTTTGTTTCGTTGACGGTAAACTAATCTTATGCCGACGTATCTTTACGTAAATGCATATACAGTCAACTCTACAGTCCTCGACGTTGTTTAATTTTTTAGTTATCGTAAATATTTCTATTCTGAACGATTTGTTTGTGGCTATACTATAAACAAAGCCAGGGTAATATTACTATGTAAAAACAGTTTTCCGTTTAACTATCGATCGATCACTTTTTACTTATTTTTTTTTTTTTTGTAACGCGTTTTAGTATATTACATAGTATTTGTTTACATAGTACTATTTTTTTTACCAAATAAAACCCACATTTTCTGAAGGTTGTGCGTGCGTTATATTTTATAATTTTACCGCTGTAATGAATTTTGGTTTTAATTTATTGACTATGTATGATTTTTGCATGAAATAACCGCGACTTGTGGAACCTGTTAACATTACCGATACGTTTTTTTTTTTTTTTTGTTTATTTTAGGCGTAAAAAACGTTGCATACGGTACATCGAGAGCGGCGGCGACTCGGGCAACCAGTCGGACGACAACCAATCCAACGGCAGTCTGGGCGGCCACTCGGACAACGAGGAGGCCGACTCGGTGTCCAGCCCGGGCGGCCTGAGCGCCCTGTCCAGCCTGACCAGCCCGGGCATGCTGACGCAGGCCAGCCTGTCGCCGGCCACGCCGCTCACGCCGCACGCGTCCGATTACGACCCGTGCCCGATGGCGATGGTGCAGGCGGCCGCGGCGACGGTGCAGCGCATGCCGCCGCTGGCCGTGGTCATGCCCACCAGACACCACCAGCCGGTCGGCACCAACCCGCACGACATCAACAACCCGCTCAGCGTCAACCAGCTGACGGGCGGCATCAACAAGTGCCATCGTCCCATCATCAAACAGGAACCGTTGCAGAACACCACCGACCACCGGAAAACGGCAGCCGTTGTTGCACAGCAGCAACAGCAGCAGCAGCAGCAGCAGCAGCAAACCGAACACCCCAACAGCCGCACGCTGTCCGCCATTAGCGTAACGTAGCGTTGTTTACGTAACGTTGCAAGCAATAGTGCCTACCTATAACAATTTTTATTATTATTATTATTATTATTATCGAATTGTATTCGTATTGATTGACACCACCCGCTCAATTTATAGTTAACTTTTATTCTCTGTAAGACGAATCTGTTGTACGTCGTGACGCGATCAAATATTTGTATTATATATATATATTATTAGAGTGTTATTATTATATTTTACAGTACCCAGCTCTAAATTTATAAATTTTTTTTTTGTTTATAATCGTTAAATCTGTCATGCGCCCGCCTAGCCATGTAGGTAGGCAACGTTATTTTTTTTTTTAACGAAAAAATTTCACTTCGAAAGGTTTCCATATGCTTTCAACGTCGTTACAACATGAGCATACAGCAGTTTTTCAAATTATCGCCAGTGACGTAGTGAGAAAGTGGGATAGCACCAGAGCCTTCAGCTGTGTTTTATAAAAAAAATATGTCCCCAAATCAGCAAACGTTATTTGTAACTATAGGTACTTACGTCTTTTCGAACAGAATATCATTTTAGATGTATTTGTTTTTATTTTTATAGTATTGTCTTTGTACAAACGTTTACAAAGTTACCTATTTTGTAAAATAGAAAAACTCGTCCATCTCAAGTTTCAAATTTAGGTTAGGAGGTATCTACTACTTATGTAAGCGCAATACCTACTTGGAAAACGTGTGAAACTACATTGTCTCATGACTGTGCCATCCGTATAATTTTGGAATAACTAAATGTTTTCTAAATTTGTTTGTTTAACATTTTATAGCATGCTCGTACGATTAGGGGTGCCATAAAATCAGATGTACGCCTGCCCAAATTAAATACGTATAGATACGCTACTGGCTTATGCCCTCCCTCTTGCTTATTGCGGCCCACTGTTATACAACAATATGAGACGTTTCCTCCGTTATGTACCTATCAGTCAATATGTACGTATGTTTGTACAGTGGCAGTCAAAAACTTTCAAGACACTCAAGACTTTTTCAACCACTAAATTAGTATTAATGATAAAAATATAACTTATATTATGTACCATAAGACGTTTAATTGCCATTTTGAGAATCTATTGAATCCCTTTGTACCTCAAAGACTAAAAATATAACAATTTGATTGTTTTAACTAGTTCTTAAAATTGTGTCGCGTGAATTGTACATGTTATTATTATTTTGTTTGCTACTAAAAAATTGATTTAATTTTTTGATAAAAATATTGCTTTGTTATTATTATTATTATTATTATTATTATTATTATTAATACTATCATTATTATTATTATTATTATTATTAGTGATCAAAGCAATTATGTTTTAGAACATGGTTATTTCACTAAATGTTGTATCACCCATCTTAAATAGGTACGGTGTAATTTATCGATATTCGTATTACCATCATGTACATGTAGGGCTATACTGGTATTAGATAGGTATATATAATGTGTATACATTTTAAACATGTTTCGTGGCATCATTATAGTTCATAATATTTTCATAAATTATTGTCTATAATCATTGCGAATTGAAATTTAATTGGAACGATTTGTTGTTTTTCAATATGTTCCTATATGCGTTTATTGTGTTATATACGTACATTATGCTAAGAACGTTACGGAATTCCGATGAAAAAATATAGAATTACCCGACTAGGCCCTCAAAAACTATGTGTACCTGCCTCCTCTATAATAGTGCCAGACATAAAAGTAATTCATTTTTCTGCAAAAAGCAAATCTAACTTACTAATCTTACTAATCATGAAATTCATTGAACCTATAAAAATATTCTCAAATTTTTAGCGGGTAAAGGTTTAATTCAAAATAAGTGGATGTTGTACTTATAGAATTTTTCTTTAAGTTATTTTTATACCAACACAGATTGTATTTTATTATTTTTATTTTTTGGCAAAACGCTAGTCATTTTTGCCAGATTTATTGACGTGCAGAACCCTCTTATAAATATTATTGTTTCAAATTTGAAATGAGACTGAAAACAGTTTATTATTTTATTTCAGATTTAAAGTTTAAATGTACGTTTGTATGTGCGTACATTTTTTTTCTTTTTTTTTTCCATTATTATTTTTGATGTGCCAAATATTCGTAATTCTATTTTTTCGCCATAAAGTATGTAATAATTACTAAATGTTTGAACAAAACAAAAATTTTAAGCACATTCCAAAATTGTCTACCATATTATAGGAGTATCGTTAAGTTTTTTTTTTTTTTAATTTACTGTGAACTAAAAACAAAAAAAAAAAAAAAAAAAAAAAAAAAAAACAAATTGGGACTGTGACTGTTGCTAATATTATTTTTTAATATTTAATAATTACATAGGTACATTAAGTATATTATATATATATATAAATACATTATAATAAGATATGATATCTATAAATTGTTTTTATACTTAATTTTATTTGAAATGAAAAAAAATGTGCAATTTGTTTTATATGATTTTATTTGTTTCGTGTCTTGAATTTTATCCCTCCAAAATGTTCATTTCAACAAGATTGTACACATTTTTTTTTCGTTGTTCTATACTGTCTTTTTTTTTTTTTTATTGTAAGTGTTTTAGTAACTCGAACAAAATATTTTGTTGATTCTAATTTCCTGTGTAATATAGATAAAACATTTTATGTACATTTGTTTTTTATGCACTACTCGCCTTACCACTAAACATCTTTTATTTTTAGTCGCTCCTCAAGCTGAGAATTTTCTTGTATTGTATTTACGCGGATGTGTGTCTTCCGATAGGCAGAGTAGGCATGGACACAGTAGGTGGTTAAAGGGCTCAAGCCTTGGTAGACAATTAAATGCACCTTCAAATTTACAACATCACTCGGATTAATGCATAGTTAAAGTGTTAAAAAACAATTGTAGTTGCGACCCGTTTATATAACAAATTGTTAGCTTGTCAAAAAAATTCATTTATAAGCGACCTTGTTGTCTGTATTGGACCACTTTGTAAATATTTTTTAAACGAAATAAAATGTTTGACGAAATTCAAAATTTTAAAAATGAACCATGCCAATTTGTAATTTTTAACACTTTGACGCAACTAAACATTTTTCTTCTGCAATATTTTGCCAGGAAAGTAAAAAACGTCCGAAGCGGTCCAATGTGGGCGACTCTCCCCCAGCTGTATAATATTACATTATATACATAAAAGAATGAACTGACACCATGATCAAATTCTAATAAACGGTATAAAGTCAAACTATTGATCTTTCGAGTATCACTTTTTTTCAAACAAGTTTGTATATTAGCGTTTGTACAATATTACGTACCTATGTATTTGAATCTGTGTGATAGGTATATAAAAAAAAAAAAGAAAGTTTTTCTTTGCTGCAGTTATATGACAAACGTGTGTCTCTTTATAGTGTTATAAATAATAAACTACAGACACTAATGGGTAAATAATTAAAAATTTAGTATGTAATACCGTTATAGTGAGATGAAAAATTTTTTTTAAGAAATGGTAGCAAGTCCGGTACCAACTCTACCAATTTTTTTTGTTTTTATCCCGATGTAATATTTATGCTTTAAATTTTCTCAACCGTTACCAATGTATCCAATTGAATAATTATCCTAATACCATACTCGCCCTATGAATCAATCATTGAGACAAAATAATATTATTGCTCTCCCAACTCAACATATAATATTTTCATATCGAATTGCCGAATCGGAATGATTTTTTCGAACGCACACAAACTACTTTCTTATAACTTAACAATTCCTCCGAAATTGGGACAATTAATCGGAAAAATTATTGTTTTGGGAGAATCTGTTCTTACCACGGGTATAAAACAATTTCCCGGCGGCGATGCGGTGTTAACCACGGTAACCAGTAACCAGTGACCACCGCGAACGGTGAATTATTATTATCATCAACATCGTCCTCCTAATCGGTGTAATCATCACCAATTCGTTTAGTCACTATTCACTATAACCAGTCACACTCACAAACTCATACACACACACTCGAACCTTGATCTCGCTCCGTTTCAGCGGTTCGCGTTGGTCGCCTGCCTTTACGTTCCCATCGGCATCCGTTCGCGCGTCACCATCTCGCCGCACCGCGTCCACCGAACTACCGTTTCGCGGTACCGTCCACCGATTTCCAGCACGTCATTTTTGGCCCCCATCGTGACCACGGAGGTCCCAACCACGGAGCCGCGTGACGATGACGGGCCGACCACCACAGCGCAGCAGGCACCGAGCGGACCGCCGCCGGCCGCGGACGGCGAAGGGTCGGATGCGGCGGCCAAGGAGCCACCGCGTCCGTTGACGGCGGTAAGCTGCTTCCGTCCGTCCCGGTTTCCCTTCGATCGACCGGCCGCGGTTGTCCCGTCCGGCCGGCCGGCGTTCGAGGGGATCTGAGACGACCCCTAGAACGTGGCCTACGCCGTCGTACCCGGTTTCCGACGATCTCTGTCGTATCACAAAAATAATAAGTGTTCACAAAGTTACCGTGTTCTTCTATTGAATTTCTCGAAAGTAAAGAACCGCGGATAACTTCGGAGTGGCTCTTTTATTTATTTTTTTTTCTTTGTCAATCTGCGTTTAATCGATTTTGGTCGCCCGCCCGGAATAACTGGCCAAATATCTTGCTAACGATAATGTCTTCTGTATTCTTGAAAACGGAATTTTTTTTCACACGCTACGTAGGCGCTACATAATTAAATTTAACCCGCTTAAGTTTTATATGTTTATTTTGTCCGTTATTAATGTACGCAGTCATAGGTATTCAATACAATTTTAAACCTTAAAGGCTTTAGGGATTTATTCGACGTCACACTACTCAATTCATCTTGGCAACCTGTTCATTTACAATATATTGTGCACTTGTGAGATCTACCTATTTTGGATTATGGATTTATAATTTGGAATCCGTCTGGGGCGTGCCACAATATAATAATTGGCCCCTTAAAAAATATTCTTGAAAAACCCCCATTAAATATAATTTGGGAAACAAGGAAAGTATGAATCCACTTGATAAAAAAAATTATAGGTACTAATCTTGTATTCTTGTTTGGGTTGGTCACTGTTTTGACTTTTAAGTGGTTCACTTGTTTAAAATGGATGTATTAACGCTTTAGGTATACTAAATTTCTAAGTAGTTATAAATCATTAGTATTAAATACACTATAATAAACAGTTTTTGATTGATTAAAAGTTTATCAGCATAAAATGTATGTAAATGTACTTAGTTAATAATACAAAACAATTTTTTATTAATAGATTCATATATTCCATACGTAGAAAAATATTTTGTTAAAATAATACCAAATTTAGAAGACAATTTACATCTCCTATATTTAAAACTACATCTAAAACCCATGGCGTTTTTCTTCAAAAGATAGATACTAGATATTTAAAACTACCTCTTTTATTATGTCACTGCTGATTGTCATTACTCTTCTCATATTGTAAACCTGGTCTCATCCTTTAACATTTATGCTCTATTTACACCCATATTTTATAATCCACAAATTTAAAATGTAATTTATAAATTTTAAATATAAAAACAAATTTATACTTAACTATTAATTCTAAATACATATTATGAATTGTAATTTGGTTTTAAAGTGCCTGGTGCGCATTAAAGTTTAACCTATATTTTCTCTCTAATAAATTCTGAATAGTGACTACAAAAAGAAAAAAAGCTGTTTGGTATTATAAAGTACCTAGGTACCCATTTATTTTATACTGAGATAGTATTAGAAAAAGTTTCAAACAAATTTAATCTTAAAAATACCTGCAGTCAAGTCGTATGTATACTAAGAACCTTAATTTGTAGTTGTTTAGGTGTTTTATCATTGAGATGTAATTCAATCTCTTATTTTTTAAAGTTTAGGAACAAATTTAACTTGATATTATTTTCATAAACTTTTCTCATCTAATTGGTTGCCGTTGGTATAAATTTATGTTGAATATAATACCTAAAAATTGTTTTATTCATTTTTAGGCTGAAGTTAAAATGAAAAATAGTGTATCAAAAATCAATAACAATTTTGGTTTGGATCATGTGACGGATATTATGAGTGGCCATCAGAGTTATCTTAAATCGTTTTTAAAGCTGCAAGAATCTTTAATTTATAGAAATGGCCCGTTACCAATTCAATACAGACATTACATTGCAATTATGGTAATCAATTGTTGTTAATTGTGTTTGATGTAAAATGTTATTTTAACAGATTATTTTTTTAAACAAGAACCCAATTCTATCAAAATAAATTAATTTGTGTGCATAAAATTTAATATTTAATAAATAACATCTACCTATCACCTATATTTAATAAACCAATATCAATTAATTTTATTTTTTTATACTATGATTTTAAAGTCTTATTATAAGCTTTTTATTGAAATTGGAATTTTGTCCTTCTGCCATTTAGTTTGTTTTAATTTATACGACACACTTATAACTTCTAAATGTTGGGTTTACTTTCTAAACATTTTGTATATAAATATTTGTTCAATATTGTTGGTTATTTTTAATATACATTTCTTCAAAATAATCATAATTTATAAAATCCATTCGTATTGTTTGTATGTTTACTGATGATTTGTTTTGTTTATTGCAGGCTGCAGCGCGCCATAAATGCACTTATCTAATAAATTTTCATAAAAAACAGTTTTTGGACCACCGTGGTGACTCTAATTGGTTAAATGGTCTTTCATATGTGCCAAGTAAACTTCATATTTTGAATGATGTAAATAAAATTTTAGCTCATCAACCTTGGCTTATTAATCTAGACGATATTAAAGTACGTATTTTAAATATTCAATATCATGTTTGGGTTCATAGTATTCTTTTAACTGTTTTTAAATGGCAAACATGTATATTTTATTGATAAAATAATTATTTTAACTAAGTAGTTTGTATAACATGAACACTATGTACCCAACCTACCACTTATTTAGATGAGTTACAAACAAACTGATTTGAAAACTTTGTTTTCTATAATACAAAATAGTAAATAGTATTATTTAATGTTATGTTATGTATTGAAATAGATTACATTGTGCCTACCGACTTCTAACTATACTGTTTTCCAAATAAGAACACACTGCATTGTGCATCGTTATCAGCTGTTGCACAAAACACTAAAACCACAAGATGAGTAATTGTTCTATCATTAGGTGCCATCGGTTGGCCACTTTTGACGACACGGTGCATACTTACGGGAGTAGGGCGGATATGCACGAGTTTAGACCAGGTTTTGTCTGCAACCCAGTGCGTTATTATTTGGAAAATAGTATAGGTATTCAAAATGGTTGGTTCTTAGTGGGTTAGCATTTATTATTATTGTCAACACGGGACATGTCTAATTACATTGTATACAACATTAAATACATGCAAGTACACAGATTAAACACCAAATACAATTTGGAAGTATAAATAAGTGTAATTATAAATTAGGTGTAAAAACTAATGAATAATGGTTACTCATTTGCTAGTTGCATCATTCTAACAATAGGACGATTAGTTAAATAGCTTGAACTGCTAAACGGGACAGAGTACTTAGAATAGTAAGCTGGATTTATAAACATTTTACTTAATATTTATTTTATTTTATTAAACTATAAGTGGCGTATCTACTCCAATTCAAGTATAATATAAAACAATTGTAGATGTATACTTTGTATTACACTCTTTCTTTAATTATTTGTTCTTGGGATTACTAGAATATTTTAATATAAGATAGTGTCATGGGGTTAAGTCAATTCGAAATAAATAATCTAAGAACTTATATTCATGTGCTTCTATCAAGTATAGTCTTTATTTCTAAATCCATACATTATAATAAAATCAAATTGTAGTATTACTATTATTTTAGATTCTGAGCATAGCAAAGAATGTATTGTCTTTACAATGATGTTTTTTTTTCTTTTTTGTAACACTTGTGAGCAGAAGCGTCCAATCCCAAAATGTCATAGCACTACAACGAAACAACTTCTCATCCGACCTCAAATTATATTCCCTTTCTTTTCTTATTTTTTAGTGTTTTTGTTTGTTTGAATTCAATTTATATGCTCTTTGGGTATAATCAGGGCCGGCGGAAGGCACAGGCAACACAGGCATTTGCCTGGGGCGGCATTTTATAAGGGGCGGCATTTTCACAGCACCCCCCCCCTAAATCCGTCCCTGAGAGCGGCAAATTTGGATTTTGCCTATGTATAAATATTGCCTTGCGCCGGCCCTGGGTATAATGTATATAATCACTGTTGGTAATTATTTATAAAGATGATAATATTTTAAATTGTATACACCTTGTTTAAAACAAGCCCCTGGTATGTTGTTTATAAATAGTTTTAAGTACACGGTTAGCGACCGTTTTTCTCTCATTATTTTCATACATTTTAGTACAAAATTAATTGATAATATTAATAAATTATAAAACAAATAATAACTCCATGTTTTAATTAGTATTGGTATTTATATAAAATCTGAGGTATGTGTATTTTATTTTACAGAAAGTCATCACGGAAAAATGTTGGAGTATGAGTGAATTTGGACATGCTATCATACTACTTGTACATTTTCATAGTTTGTGTAGCTTTGTGTTTGCATGCAATTTAAATGGCGAGACACCGCGTGGTGCTAAAGTATCAGGTGTAAACTATTCTGAAATGAGTACATATTACTCGGGTATGTTTTTATGTTTATCTTTTAAAACAAATTTAATTACTTTAGTAGTGATTTGATTGTAATATAATGTTGCTACATTAATCATTTTATTTCTACCTTTTTTCTTTTTATAAAAGTTTATAAAATGTATGACTCATTTCTCAATGGAATTATGTTTTGAAATTTGTATGTTATTAAGATCGTCCTCGAATTGCACCTAATAATGATGAAGGCCTTGAATCAATTATGGAAAAAATGAAAAAACTTAATGATGTATTGCCGGCTTCTGAACAAGAACGTATACAGCGCTATGAACTTGTTCAGAGTCAATTGTGTGACAGTGATACATCTGCTGATAATGATTTGGATCCTGCTGTGAAACCTTATGTTGAAGATGCGGATTACTCTTACAAAGATTACTCGCGTCGAAATTTTTCTCAAAAATCTCCTTTTATTTTACAGGTTATTTTTCCTATGTTGTTTATTTAAGAATTTTAAAAACATGCTTGATGTAAACTAAATTTTTATTAGTATTATACTGTAGTCTTCTGGTAGTACTAAAAATCTTGTTTGCGGTCTACCTATAGTTATTTAATGATATCATTTACCTGCTACACTTTTTTTCATATCTAAGTACTTTGATTATTAACAATTAATCAGTACACAATCCAAGATTTAACCTAATCATTATAACGCCTTGCCATATAAAGAAAATAATATATACTATATTGTACTAAATGCTACTAATTTGGTTATAAGTTACACCTTTGATGAAATAGGATTGTTAATCCATTAAGATCATAACATTTTCACTGATTTGTATTTTATTTGTTAAGGGTCTTAATTGCATTGGATTTTATGACGCAAATATGGTCTCTGTAGTTCCATAAATTAATAGGGTTATAATTTAATTTTAATTCTTAAAACCTTAATTTTCATTCTGAACTTGTTATAATGTCTATTATGTTTTTACAAGATAATTTTTGAAATTATTTATTTTTGAAGAAATCTTCTTCTCCTTCGCCTTCCTCCCAACTATTCGGGGTTGACCATCTTGGTCCTAAACCTCCACTCGTCTCGATTTTTCACATCCCCTACGCACACACCAACAGCTCTCATATCATTCTCAATTGTATCCAACCATCTCTTTTTTGGTCTTCCTCTTCTTCTTTTCCCTTTGATGTTCATTTTCATAACTACTCTTACTACTTTTGATTCCTCTTGCCTCATCACATGCCCAAACCTTCTCAGCTGTTCTCTCTCATCTTGTCTTCTATCAAAAATAATAATTATTGAAATATTGTATTTATGATAATATTTTATCAATTTTAAACTGCCATAAAATTATAAATATTTAATAATCATCTTGTAAAAACAGTATTCAGGTTCTTGTCTTTAATTTAAATTATCATTGTTGGCTCTAAACCAACAAAAAAAAAAAAAAAAGAAAAAACAATCATGGAATTACAAAACTATGTTTTAAAATAAAATTTATTGGCATGTTTCAAGATACGTTTATACTATTCAAAAAATAATTAAGTGCTCCCTAATGTCCTCAATGAAGACCTTTAAACCAATTAAATATGCAAAATTATATAACCACAATTTTTCTGTTTAATTTTAACGCAACATGAAATAAATTTGTATCAAACCTTCTGGTAATTCTAGTATTGCATAATTTCAATATAAATTTACCAAACAAGTAGCCTTGGTTACAACTAATAACAGTAAAAGGTACATTATAAGATTCAATTATGATCCATACTATGTATGTTATGTGATTATTTTCCCACAATTATTTTGCCTTTTTTCCTTTAATTATTAATGAAATATTTTTGGTCATTGATCATAATATTAATAATTATTTAGTTAGATATTTCAAAACCTTTATTTATGGCATAATTTTGATGCCTAAAACCATTCATTTAAACAACTCTACACTTGCCAAAAAAAACTTTAAAAAATACATTTAATTGAAAAAAAAAAATGCATATTATGTACAGCATTCACACTATACTTAATATTGGACTAAATATCTTAATGTTAATCACCTTAACACTAGTTAGTTAAAAAAACAGGAATTTGATGCGTATTATCCAATTTCTTGTTGTAACTTTTACCAAAGTCTAATAATTGTAAATGTTGAAACTTAAACAATTTTATTTATTGGATATGTTTTTGTTATGTATAATATTGTAAATTAAAATTCATTGCGTTATAATGATTACTTTTTTTTAAAATTAAACCCATATTTTTCATCATAAATACCAAAGAAATTTACTATAATACTACTTTTTTTTTTTTTTTACAATAAAATTAAAATAAGAATTCTGTTTTTTTTGCTTACTAAACATCAAGTGAAAATTGGAAAAAACTGTAATATTAATAGAATTGGTAATTTTTTTGGGAGATTATTAGCCAAAAAAATAATAATAATGATCAAAACTAAATAATAGTTAAATAAATTACAATGTAAACATTTTATTAACTGATTTTAAAATGTTTTAATCATATGTAGGAAAATAATATGATGTATGTAAACTTATTTATTACTTATATATGATTATTATAAACTTAAGTTTGAAAACAAAACAGAAAATAACAAATTTTTTGAAACAATAAGTACAAAAATGAATCATTTTCAAAGTTTCAAATAATTTGAAGCATCATTAAATGTTAATTAATATTATGCATCAATTTTTTCATGACGTAATCGACTGTTATGACTGTATGGCTGTTGAAAGTGCTAATTAAAAGCTACATATTTTTCAAACTGTTTCTGTTACTAGGAATTTTCATGGGATCATCATGGTTATTCATTAGTTACTGAGGTATCCAGTGATGAAACTGGAAAAATTTTGGATGAGAAATTCAAGACTGCTTATAATATGACATATAATACAATGGGAGGCTGCCAAGATATAGATACTACGAGATTTCGTAGAGCAATTTGGAATTATATTTATTGTATTTATGGGATAAGAAATGATGATTATGATTATGAAGAAGTAACACTGTTGCTTCATAAGCCTTTAAGAGAATTTGTCAAAACAGCTGCTTGTTACCCAGACCGCTTGAACAAAACAATCACTGAAAATGCATTGAAACATTTTGAGATCAGTGAAAGGGTAAATATCTGATGAATTTATTTATTTATTTATTAAACTATGAAAACAAATTTATTTAACTATTTCCCCTACATGAACTAACTATTAAATCAAAAAGGGTAATCAGTGCTTGTCTTCCAACAGAATCTATTTCTACTCTCAACATTTTATCAATACAACTATCCGTATGGATAATAGATTGTAAATTTTTTTAAAGAAAAAAGTAGATATCTATATATAGGTTTCCCAAAAAAAATTCACTCAAATTCTGTGTTGCATATTTTTATCAATTACAACAATTAAAGATGCAGTAATTTTTTTTTTTAACTTTTATTTAAGTTTTGTAAAAATAGTTCATAAATGTTTCTACTCCATACTTTTTTAAGACGGCTCTACTAATAATTTCATAACGACAGTTAAATTTTGCTTGCTGTTTGCTGACGTTTCATTAGCTTCAGTCAATGAGTGTTATATGAAGGTAAATAACCTCCTACAGTAAACTTTCTCAAGTATTAGAATACACAGAGATGCTATCAGGGGGAGGTTAAATTACAAATTAGCTTTTCTAATAATTTAAAATTATAGCTCCAAATCGCAATAATGAATTCATGAAGAACATTTGAACACCACTTGTAATTTTGTTATACATTGAACGTGTGTTCACCTCTTCTACATACTAGACAAAACTTAAGATTTCTCTTTAGCCAACTGTATGTGGTTTGATCTATGACAAAATAGATAGGTAATATCTATTTTTTATCTCAAAAATAGAAATTGTCAACAACTCTACAAATTTTAGACTAGTTTGTGCATCCCCACTATTTATCTACTATCTTTTCACTCGCAGTTCTTTCTTTGTCAGGGGTGTAGTGGCTATGCATCTAGATGCGTATCACAAAGTTCCTGACATATCTATCTATTTTGTTATAGTTAGATCTTAATCAATGAGTTGTTGGTAGCTATACCATTTTGATATTAAGCGATTCTTCTTTGAGACATTTTGTATATTTTTTTGGTAATGGAAAATCGATAAAGATCTATAGTATTGTGTTATAAATGTATAATTATTGAACAAATGTTTTT
This sequence comes from Hormaphis cornu, assembly GCA_017140985.1. Classification (NCBI taxonomy): domain Eukaryota; kingdom Metazoa; phylum Arthropoda; class Insecta; order Hemiptera; family Hormaphididae; genus Hormaphis; species Hormaphis cornu. Next base: position 22,008,466 of record CM029359.1, read on the forward strand.
CCTTCTTGTTAAATTAACGAAATTGAATTAATTTTTTGTTTTTATTACTGAAAAAATATAAAATTGGATTTAAAAATTCACGCTTCAATTTTATTAAAACTATTGAAAAATAATATGTGAAATTGATTATAAAACTTATATTTTTAATCAAACTAATGCATTATTTTTAAAATTAAAGTGTTAAAAAATGAATTTAAATGTGAATTGTGAAACTATTTTAATTTTTTGAAGCAGGAGAACTTGTCTCGCAAACCATATTTTGGGTGAAAAATGGTATCAGCATTGCCTCTTAAACAGATCATTTTTGATGAAACCATATAGAATTGTTAAATCCTGAATGTTGTAGTTTGGACTTTTATTAACAAGGGATGGGAAATTTTAGAATATACAAGAATAAGAAACATTTGTACAACATGACTCAATCTAAGTCCAAACCACAATAATCATTCTGTACTGGGCATATTTAGATTTATCAATAGTGATCAGTAAGAGAGTCCAACTTTTGTAAATCTACCAAATGCAGTCAACTAAGCTTAGTTTAGTTAATTTACTTTTATTAGTACTTACCAAAGAATAAAAATGATTTTAGCGTGTAACATATTTTGCAATATCATAATAAAATTCCAAATTACTTTATATACTAATGTATACTAACGTTTATGTTCAAACTTACAGATCCACATAAATTTAATGATAATGGAAGCTCGAATGCAGTCGGCACTTTTATTTGCATTACGTGCGGTTGAAAAAAAACATTTGGAAAAAACCAATTTTATGTGAGGACACCACAATGACTGGTCATTTTTTTTTCTGCATATGGTTTTGTTTACAATTATTTTTTTATTATGATTTCTCAACGTGTATACAATGTTGGTTATACGATTTATATTTTAATTTACTTTTGATAGAAACCGTACTATGTTTTCATAATTATTTGCCTTACCTTCTCATGTTAGCCATCCACATACAATTTGTGTTTTATTTGTTTATTAAAATTTTTCCCGTTTGAGATGATTTATACGATAATTGTTTTTACAAAATATATATATTTTATATCAAATAAATATTTTAATGCTGTAACTGAAAGAATGTGATATACAAATTTTTACTGATATTATACAATTTTTACAAATGTGTATTTTTAACTATTATTAATCAATAATAATTTAATCCATATTTTTATACAAAAAATAATTAATTTTTACCGTTATATACTTAATTTGAGTTCAATATTTTGTTGTATAATACGCTTTATTTTCATTTGTATAATTTTTGTTATCATTTTTGATTAATTGGTACAAATTTTAGATAATGTTAATAAAACTTAGACTGTTTACAATTTAAATATTATATAAATTTAATAATCTAGAACAAAAACTAATACTTGAACCCAAACCAATACATTAATTGGGTTTTCTTGTGATTAATTTAGTAATTAAGTGCTTTTTTTGTGTTCATTAAAAATAAAAATGTAATAACAAGCTACAAGAATACGCAGATTTTTCTTTGAATATGTCTAAAAACTATTGTGTTAGTTCAAACGTATTTATAAATAAAATGTCCAATCGATCATTTTAGTTGAAAGTTTTCATCGGTCAAAAACATTTGTTTTTTAGCCCATGCGTTCTATGATTCAAATTTTTTCTTGTACGAAAAATGTTTTATCAAGAACGAATCGTTGTGACATCCATTAACAACTGCTAACAAAATTGTTTTTACCTGAAAATCGTACTGTCAGAATGCTAGTTTTTTAGTTTGACGAGCCTTTATTTTGATTAAACTACCGATGTTTGTAATCAAATAATAATGTGTTGAGGCCGGTCTAATGCACTGTTGTTACGTTCATCGTTTTATGCGAACAATTGATTAAACTTTTATTACCGATGATGGTGTGAAAATGTAGAAGATAACTTTCAACAAAACATAGAAAACTATAATTTACAACTCTTACATGTTTACAAAATAACGTACTACGTTTAGTACATAGTTATACCTATAAGTATATAAAAAATAAATACCACGTACTAAATATAGTACAATAGTACGTTATTTTAAAAATTACAATAAAACCACACGGGTAGTGTCGAGCTCGGGTAACCATCGTTACTATTTTGTCAGGATTTCGTATCCGTCGTCGGTGATCAGTATAGTGTCTTCAAACTGAGCGCCCCTGGAATCGTCATTCGTCACTATTGTCCACCCGTCGTCAAACATGGCTATTTCCCCGTCCCCTTGACAGACGACCGGTTCGACCGTGAACACCATTCCCGGTCTCATCACGCCGGGATAGTGGTACAGCGTGGTGTGGTAGATCGTGGGTGGCCCGTGAAAGTACTCTCCGATCCCGTGGCCGGTGACGCTGGACACGACGCTGTGACCGTTCTGGCGGGCGCAACTTTCGACGGCCCTGCCGATGTCTGCGAACCGCTTGCCGGGACCGCACGCCTCCACGCCCGCGCGCGTGCACTGTCGCGCGACGTTCGCCAGGTTCCGGCCGAGCTCGTCCACGTTTCCCGCGCAGTACGTGGCGCAACAATCGCCGTGCACGCCGTGGAAGTAGACGGACACGTCCAACGATATCAGGTCGCCGTCGAGCAGCGGCCGGTCGTCCGGGACGCCGTGACACACGACGTTGTTGACGGACGTGCACACGGACTTGGCGAACCCCCGGTAGTTCAGCGGCGACGGGTACGCGCCGTTGCTGACGATCGTGTCGTGCACGAAACGGTCTATCTCGTCGGTGGTGACGCCCGGTCGCACCAGGCTCCTGGCCGCGCTGTCCAGAACGAACCTGGCCAGCTTGCAACTGGCCCGCAGCCGCCGTACGCGGCCGTCGTCGTGCACTTCGGGCGGCGCGTCCTGGTCCGGCTCGTCGTCCGCGTCGCCGGTTTTCGCGTAACACGGCGCGCGCACGTTCTCCGGCACCGCACGCCGACCGCTCACGTTCCCCGGGGCCGCGATCGTGTCGTACGCGCCGTACGTCGTCGTCCCGAACAGCGACGTCCACGACGACTTGTACCCGCGCGCCGGCTGACGGCGGCACAGGGACCGCGCGCCGTCCGCCATTCGTTTGGCCGACTGCATGCCGGCCGACGCTCGTCAAAATCCGTCGTTTTCCGTTTAGGGATAGTATTTTTCACAGTGAATTTGAATTGTTGAGATCACGGCATTATCACGGCACATACATATTCGACAACACTGTTATCACTTATCTACAATACAACCGTGATTAGAACTCACTGAATAGATTATAATATAATATTCTATATTATAGAAGTGCAATTATGTTACGTCTATGGATTAAAATGATAAATATTTGTGCCCTTAAGGTACGTTTTCCTAGGAGCGCGTTGTTTGCGCCGCAGAAACCGATCACGTCGACGTGATAGCTGTATCACGTCGACGTGAGCGTAAAACGTATTACGCGGCGTAAAAGTGTTTTCCTATAAAATATAGTGGTGGCGCGTTGAACAATTCAGTTGACTACTGGAAGTGTGATCAGTGTGTAGTGTATTTGTAATAATTTATTAAGTAAATACAATATTACTAGTACAGTATTATTATTAATTATTATTATATTATTATAATTATTAATTAATAATTTTGCAATTGCAATGAATCGTCGTGAAAGAAAGAAAAAACTAATTGCACTGCTTATTCTTCGACATTTAACAATCGATGACGAAGATGAAGAATATATGCTCCGTGAACATTGGAATTTAAGAAAGAAAGTCAGTGACATTTATAATAAACGAGAAAACGGGGGTATTTTCAAAATGTTGATAAATAACCACCTTGTCGATGAAGAGCAACGGTTTAAAAGTTATTTCCGAGTAACTCGTGAGATGTTTGCCTACATTTTGAACCTTGTAGAAGGGGATTTGACAACTGCCTCATACAACAGAGTAAAAACACCTATAACTGCTGCGGAAAAATTGGCTCTTACTCTTAGGTAAGTGATCTATGAAAAGTGATAATTCATTTTATTTAAATAATCTTTAAAATTATTTATTAAATCATCTTACTCTCCATATAAAAAAATCATTAAGGTTTATGAGGTTATATATGCATATAAATGTAGCTTATCATTAAATTATTATAAATAATGTTAAAAATGAAAATTATAATAAAAAATCATTAAGGTATTAAGGTTATATATGCATATAAATGTAGCTTATCATTAAATTATTATAAATAATGTTAAAAATGAAAATTATAATAAAAA